>CM046442.1:21461933-21741219 GCA_025506515.1 Flaveria trinervia | reverse complement strand
ACAACTAATTTAACATTTCTTTCACATTAGAATTCATCCATGAACTTACTAACATGCTCCTAACATCCCAAACATGTTCAAACTATCATCCTTCAAACGTTGTGCAAATAAAGTTTCCCTTTTGGGAAAGTACATTCCAACATCTATCAAACACTCAATGTATTCATGCATTCATTACAATTATACCATCTCAAGCTCATAACAACATCTAGACATGATCAACAATGCCTAATCATCATAATCTAACAATCATCATAAACAAAAGTTTCCACTTTTGGCAAGATATGAACAACAACATTCATTCTAAGATTTCTAGAATTCATATCAACAATCTAGCATCTAATTATCATCATGAATACATCAACAACATCAACCTATCATTAGATCATCATGTCATGAAAATAAAGTTACTATTATTAGTAATCTATGAACACCAACTTCAATTCATCAATTTCTTGCAAGATCAATATATCCTAACATTCATACAACCTACTAATCAACATACATTCATCAAACAATCATCCATCATGCATAATCTTACCAATTTCGAATTAGGGTTTGCTTAAAATCAAAGTTCATGATCAATCCACTAAAAACATACAATTCATGCATAATCAACGTTAAACAACATGTATTCAATCCAACTAACGTACTAACATCATCAATTAACATCAATTTCAACCCCATGAACATACAAAATTGAATTAGGGTTCGGCCACCAACAAGAACTCACAAAAACATGTAAAGTCTAACCTTTAAACGTGTAGTTGCTTGCAATTGATGATTCCAACGTGTTGTATGCCTTGTAATCGAACAAAACCGAGGCTTAAAGGCTTGTTTCTGGTCGAATTCGAAGTGGGGAGGGAGAGGGATGAAAGTCACGGCCGAATTTTGGGGTGGGGGCTAGGGTTTATTGTTTTGTTTAATTTAATTTCCATATTTACCCTTTAAACCCTTGTGTTTTGGTATTTTATAAAAACTAGACTTTAAACTCTTTGTAAAGTGTTTTTAACTTAATAATATAAAGATATAAACTAATGATAATCATTATATATTTTATCTTTATAAAAACACAAGACATACGAATAAATAGGCACGTTTCCGCGTTACGTGATTAATTTCCTAATTAACATTTAAAACATGCAAACACATACACATAATACCATAATCATATAATCAATTAGATTATCATTAATTTAACATTATTAATTATTATTCGGTCACCAACGTTAAACGACAACTAGTGTGTGCTTACGACACGATGCAAGACTCAACGGAACTAATGGAATTTGGTAACGGAAATTTACCGGATGTCACATTACTGACACATTTGATGAGAGTTTATATTCCCCAGATTTTTTAAACGGTCTAAAGGTGTCCGGTTTACCAAACCATTCTTTATTGTTAAAAGTCGGTGTCCCTGTCATGCTTTTGAGAAACATTGATCAAAAGAATGGTTTGTGTAATGGAACAAGACTTAAGGTGACAACATTACACAAAAGAGTTATAGAAGCGGAGATTATATCGGGAAATAACATTGGAATCCGCACATTCATACCAAGACTCACCTTGACACCATCTGACAAAAGAATTCCTTTCAAGTTCAAAAGAAGACAGTTTCCACTAGCTGTATGTTTTGCAATGACAATAAACAAAAGTCAAGGGCAATCTCTATCTAGAGTTGGTTTGTATTTGAAGGATCTTGTTTTCACACATGGTTAATTGTACGTTGCATTATCAAGAGTGAAGAGTAGAGATGGACTCAAACTCTTAGTTTTAGATCAAAACACAAGCCTACTAATGTTACGACGAATGTTGTTTACAAGGAAGTTTTTAGTCGTCTTTGATTTTTACATTGTTTTTATTGTAATTTTAAGAATTTATGTAACGCAATCCTTTATTTCACCTTTTATGTATCAAGATATTATATCTATAATGCTAAAATTAAATAATTAAGACGCACGGGTCACTAAAACTAGTTTATATAATAAAATTGAACTACAACAATCTTCTTATCTTCTTATCTTCTTATCTTCTTATATTCTTATTCTAATAAAAGGGTAAATGGGGTGTCACGTGTCAGCACCACAATCATTCTCATCAAAATTTTTCCGCCTCTCTCTCCTATTAAATATTTACTTTAATTATTAACAATATTATTTTAATACTTTTTAATATTTAACAAATTAAAAAATGAATCTATTTATTAAGGTTATTTCTAAATAAATTGATATTTTTAAGAAAGTCATTTTTTTAAAAACAAAAAATAATTAAAATTTGGAGTTGTAATAAGAAAATTTTTAAAATTGACATTTTTATATGGTTTGTTTGAGAACAATATGTTTATTTTTTTAAAAATTTAAAAACAAAACTTTAAAAAGTTGATATCACTGTTTTATTATTTATTTTTTTCTCATATATAATTTTAGTCATATCATATCATTTTGTAACTAATAAATTTATTATATTAATATTTTATTTATTCAAACCGTGTAATACACGAGTTTACTAAAGCTAGTATAATATAAAGTTTAGCAAATCATGTTTTCAAATCTCATAAATGGTAACATAATACACATATATAAACATATACACACATATATACGAATCTTGGATTTGTTTAGAGAACTAATAGGTTAATCGGGTAGACCCGAATCTTACAAACTCAATCCAAAAACCAAACCGTTTATAAAAATCGGGTTCGGGTTAGTGTAATAATCGGGTTGGGTTACTCGGGTTAGTTCTTAATTGGGTTTGGATTGATTTTGTTCGGGTTTAATATTCGGGTAAAAAACGCACCCTTAATTGTGGGTAACACAAAAAACATCCATAAACTTTACTGTATCTTTTGGTTTTTCTTTAATATATAGTAAGAGTTAATCTCGGGTTACGTATTAAATTTTACAAATTGTCAACGTTTACTATTTTGTGATTATTTATAACTGTGAATCGATATTATTTTCATTTAAGACGAAACCCGTTTACGTTTCAACAAAAACGAGTCAGTCTGCCTTTTAATATAATTTTCAAAATTCCGACTTTCACTTCTTTCTTTAAAACCACATTTGTGTTTCTTAGCGCTTATTTTTACTACGACTTAACTTTTCATTGTTTTTCAAATGTACATTGTAACATGTTTTTTTTATTAATGTTTTGATTTTCATAATCAAATTGCCACAACCTAACGCCTCTTTTAATCCACTTAACTACATCAGTGTCACTACCGCAATACATAGTTTCCAGCTTTTTAAACAACGACGCTGGTTACTTTCAGGTTTAACACGCTGCAATGGGCGCCAGCATGCGACTTTGAATTACACACCATAGAGTCCTTAGAACTGACCCATTAGCTTAAAATTACCACCATTTTACAACATGGATTTGCCAAAGAGGAAGAAAATAAGCACCGGTCGGGCTTTGACCCAATATCGGGCTGGTTTGAGTACCACAAAGCCTAACTGGGCCGGGTCAGGGGACCAAGTGTACATCTCTAACTACACCAAAAACTGGAGCACTAGAACAATATAACAATAAAAAAAACAGGCCACAAAAAAAAAAACAAAAAGATAAATTTGTTCATTCGTGTCCCTCGTACGCATTTGTAAACAGTCCGATTCATCGACCCAAACTGTTTACGTTTCAATCAAGAACTGATATTGGATGACATGGGATAACTTCAATAACCATCATCAACATCTTCACTATAGCCATTATCATCTTCATCATCGTCGTTGTAAGCCTTATTATAATCTCTATCGTTATCTGAATCCTCGTCACCATATGAGTTGTCACCGTAGGCATTTTCATCACTGTCACTGTATATGTTACCTTTAGAGGACTTAAATGACCGATTAGAAGCATTAAGCATACGCCGATACTTCTCAGGGCTATCCCACCATGTAGGGGTAGTGAGTATTTCTTTTTCCAACCAATAAGGATCATATGGGACTCTGGCTCTGCACTTTTGATAGAATTGGGCAAATTCATACATGATGGTCCTTAGATGAGGACCCTTTTTGCCAGATAGAAAGTCAAAAGTGTCTGCTATGAAGAGCTTAACTTGGTCACCTGCGATGATGTTCAAGTACTGAAAACAGCCAGTTAGACGAAACATGAGTTGTTAGTTCAATGCAATAATAGTTATTCATATTCTATTAGGCATTGTTTCGTAAACAATTATAATATTAACTATTTCCTAAGCAGATGACATACATAAGAACCATTAAGTTTATTCAACAAAAGTTTGTTTTATGTCTAATGATAGAGGTTTTATACATCACCATCTCTTAATGACCCAATGGGACAAAATTAGTTAAGTGCCTCAAGTGGGACATATAAAAAGTGGATTGACATTCCATGTAATGAACCTTTATAAAATTATGAAAGGGGATAAAGAAGTGTTGGCAGGTCGACCCAACTGATACGACCTCAACTTAAAGATGACCTGTTTGTCCCAAATTTATTTGAGCCCATTACCCTACTGGCCCGACCCACCTGTTTTGCCACCTCAGACTCTAAGTGAATAGGGTTACCAGACACAAGTGACATTGTGGCGCATGATCGTATAGAAGGTCGTCCAGCTCTAGGACATATATGTTGAAGAAATGTACTCCCTCATTCAAAAAGAAATCAAGATCTTTCTGTTTTGGATTATCCCAAAACAATGTAATGTTTTCCTTTTACCATTTAAAACACCAGTATACATAGCTTTTTGGAAAAGGGGGAGTACATATTTCGGTCAATTGAACAACATTTCCAAATTCTAACACTTTTTCCAAACGTCTCTTGCTTGGCAATATATCTTTAGATATCAACTTTTGGTCGGAATAGGACCATGAGCAAAAACATATCAGAAATCAAGGTTCACTCATAGGGAAAACAAATATTTCTGCTCTACAGTAGCATGAAATTTAGTGATTCTTAGAGTTAGTGAAAAGGACAGGTTGGGCAACATGTAAAATAAGTTCAGTTCAAAATGGTGAGTTTTGGTACGGGTCGAAACACACCTGGTCGATCCATAATCCTTTTGTCCATTTTAAAATTCAATTTTAAAAGAGCTGTATAAACAAAAAACCTTATTCTCTAATAAAGCAGTTTAGTGAGCACTAAAAACACTATTTGCATGCTAGAAACCAAACCGACATGTTCATAAGTAAAGAGTTGAAACTACCACTTTAAGAAATCATAATGATGTTCACCTTACTTTAACTCCTTAGACGAGTTTTAGAAAACAGAAACAGATGATAAAACTAATTACCAGAATGACGAGTGCAATGATTGCCAATGTGACTTGCAGAACATCATCCAAAAGCCCAGCAAAGCCTTCATCTTCAGTCCCTCCAAACCACCACCACCACCACCGCCACCACCTCCTCCACCACCACCACCGCTAGGAGGATCTCCATCATAATATTCCTGTTTCTCCATTTGTTGTCGTAGCACATCCTCCAGTGACTGTTCCTTTTTAAAACTACTCATAGCTTTTTCAATAGCTTTCCATGGAGAACCCTGTTGAGAAAAAAAAATTGATCTGTGACCCGTGTCATGGTCTACATCATATGACATAAACTTCAATAGCTTATTGCATGATGTGTACTTCATACTATTATCACCTTACTACCTTAGTTATTCTGGCTTTCTCTATTTCCTTTATTAATAATCACTATACCTTAGTAAGACTATGTTACATCAAGCATAAAGGATTCTGAAAATAGATATGTACTTTTCTTGCTGGTTTACTAGTTTATAACTTGCAGCCTATGCGAGATCTTATCAGAAAAATTGCAGACATGCAACATATTATCAGAAAAAACTTTCAAAGATAAGCAGCTTCAATAAAGTTTCAGCTCTCCTTTTTCAATTCTACTATCATCATTATCTATGCAGTCAAAAGCGCCAAAGGCACGTGCTTAGGCGCCTGGATTAACAGCCTAAAACATGTTGGAACTTACACAGCTAAATTGGCTTGTTTACACTATGCCCGCCTGCCTGCCTGCCAGCACGCACATATATACATACACATGCAATGAAATAAAGAATGGGTATGTACCTCATTGCCATTTTTCGTATCTCCTTTGCCACCAAATGAACACACAGGTGTGCATTGTTGATAGCAAGATGCACTAGCTTTTTGCATAATATTACATTTCATTAATTCTGTGCATCTCTTCGATGAACCAATGGACGGTTTTAGGGCAGTATGAATATTTAACATGTTCACTGGATCAATGCACTGTGCAGCTAATCCACGGAGCATGTTAAATTGATCTGGGCCCCGCAAAGAAGCCCGGGCTGCACTGACTTGAAGGTAACTCATTTCATCAGCTTCTTACTTATTATAGGCAAAAAAATGAGGTTGTTATAAAGACCTTTTGCTGCAAGTTCTTTGTTCAGATAAACCTGAAAATAATGAACTACAATGTTTACTTCAACAATAGAAAAATTCATTCTTGCATGGTCTCAAACATCTTCAGAGAACATCATCCTCCACCATTTGAGTCCTTAAAATAAGTTGAGTCAATAAATACCACCACCAATTGCCCTAATTCCCAATCTCCTTAAATCAAACACATAAAATTAATTCAAAACCTAAACCTACGTGTAAACCTAATTAAAACGACTGCTAACCCAAATTAAACCGATTGCTAACCTAAATTTAAACTCGAAGTCAGTAAGTTTCAAATTTCAACCAAATCATAATCAAATAAGAAGTCTTACAAATCAAAACACTACGACATTAGCACTTCACACACACACAAATGTGATGAAACTGAACAGAACAACGAAATAGCCTATAGTGGATCATAGAGTGTTAGAAAAGAAATACTTACAGAAGATAAAAAAAGAGGCTTTGAGGTGTGGGAAAGTGAGGATAACGAAGAAGATGAACGCCGATAATATTATATTGTGACGACGCCGGTGACGGAGGAACAAGATAGACAGATAAAAGGGAAAACTAAAATTGTGACTTGCAGAATTTGCCCTTTACTTTTACTTGAACTACACATCTGGTCCTTCAATATTTCAACCACTAAAAAGAACACGTATTTTCTTAAAGATTGGGCTATATACAAGATTGGGCTATATACAAGATTGGGCTATATACAAGATTGGGCTATATACGTGGATGAACAAAAAATCTGGTTCGGGAACCGGTTTATCCAAAAAAACCGGTTTTGGCCCAAACTGGTTTCGAACAGACTCAAATCGCCGGTTTCATAACACCTCTCAACTGTATGTCCCACTTTGTTACAGTGAAAACATTTAAGGTTAGGGTTTGGTCCTCTAGTATATTTCTTTTTATTTTCATTTGAAGAGCTGGGTTTATCAAAAGGTAGATTAGTTTTAGTATTAAACCCAACAAATGAGTTTTTTAAAACACAGGAATTTTTATGTGATTCTTCTCTTGAGACAATGGCAAAGGGTTCTTTAACAGTTGGGAGAGGATCTCTAAGTAACAGATTTGATCTAACAGGTTGATATACACTATTAAGGCCTATAAGGAATTGCATTAGTTTAATGAGATGGTTAAAGCCATTAAATTCTTTTGATGTTTTACAAGAACATGAAGGTAGTGAAAGTATTTGGTCAAATTGTTTCCATAAAGTGTTTAGTTTATGATAGTATTCAGAGGCTGTCATTCTTCTTGAGTTAGTGAGTTTATTTTTTGATACATGCCAAAAATAATAGAGCCATCGACTTTATCATAAGTTTCTTTCAGTTCCTTCCAAACATCACTTACAAGTTCAGAGAAAACTTATCCCATATAGTTCTTAAGATATAGAATTTAAGATCCATGTTATGACCATGACATTACACCTATCCCATTGCTTCCCAAGAACCTCATCTTTAGTTGATTTTTTAAAGACCCATCTATGAAACCTACATTATTTTTAACTTCTAGAGCGAGTTTCATAGATTTAGACTAGACAGTGTAATTTTCAGTGCCTTTTAATTTTATATTAGTTATAGTGAGGTTGTTGGTATCACTAGCATACAAATATAAAGGGTTACTAGAGTTCAATTTACCAACAACAGCCTCACCAGAATCATCAGCAGTAAAAGCCATCAAGAAATATAACCAAGCACAACAACAAAAACAGAAGCAGGTAAAACACACAAAGAACTGAGAGAACTAAACCAGTTAACGAAGCCTGATCAGTGTCTAGATTTGCCCCAGTTCAGTGGTTTGACAAGTCTTAATCAGGGAGTTAACCGGAAAGAACCAATCAGTAGGTACCAACAAGACAAACAAATAAAGAGAACAAAAAATAAGAGAGAAAGAAGCGATCTCACAGTGATAATTTCAAACCGAAGGAGAGGGTCTGAAGCCCTTTGATTGGGGGCTTAGACAAACACAATTTCTAGGTTTTTTACAACCCCTAGAACGCCACCTTTAGTGAGTATACCTAGGGTTTATTTTGACCCTAGAATTTTACTTGAGCGAAGACTTCCAAGGCAACCATAGTGAAGACGATGATCTTGCCAGAAACCCTAGAATCAGATGAGCAGCGGACAACACCAGAGACAAGATACCGTATAAGAGCTCAAAATGAACTAGAAAGTAATGATGGAAACAAGAACTCTGAGAAAATGAACCAGAAAGTAATGATGGAAACAAGAACTTATGAAAGAACAAGAAGCAATATCTTAACAATTATAAGAATCACCAAGAATCAAATCATCAACATGATGATCTGAGTATACACAACAAATCTAAGAACAAGAATGTAGATATAATCATAAACGGGTCATCCACAATGATGAAACCCTAGATGAATGTTCGAGAGACAGGGGAAATCTGTTCTTCCGTATGTGAGATATGAGAATATTTTTTTGTTACTTAATCTCACATACACTCTCACTAATACAGGACCAAACAGATACATGGCCCAGGAAATAAGCCTACATCACGAACACAGCAGCCCACAACAGCCCACGAACACAGCAGCCCACGAACACAGCAGCCCACGAACTTAGCAGCCCACGAACTCAGCAGCCCACGAACTCAACAAGCCCAAACAAACCAACATTAGACAATAATAAACAAAATAATAATAAAAGGACAGAGATGTACCAATGTTCAGATATTTAACTGTAAGGCCCCATTCTCGGGACACTTACACTTGGCCAATCTTCGCACATAAGACATATATTTTCATTAACTTAAATAAAACGTTGCAGCGGAAACATTAAAATAACCTTTCATTTCGAAATAAAATAAACGCTTTTGCATAATAATACAACATTCATTAAAAAATATCGTTTGTTTGTATTATAATGCAAAAACATTATACAAAAGAATGCCATAAAAATGAGCCGAGTAGCAGCCCCGTGTCATCCTCAGTAACCATCACCTGCTAACTGGAAACACATAAAAGTCAGCATCGCTGAGTGAGTTCTAGTTTTAAAATAAAACATACTTTACCTTTCGTTTAAAACCGATATTTACTTTCTTTCAAATCATACCAGGCTTTAGCATGTGCTCACACATCATACGTACACATAGATAATAGTTATTATCTTCATCATTGTTCATTTCGTACATTTATTATCTTTCGTTTCCATCTAGGTCCTGTCATGTGCTTAACCCCCCTTTAGAGCACCAAGCAATTCATCTAGGGTTAAGCGACAATGACCCCATACATATGGTCAATCACAAATATTGAACCCTTGTGTGCATCCTCATGGGGTATTTAACCCGCACACAGTTGAGCTGACACCCATCATTGTGTGTGAACCTCCATACATTTACTTAATCACACGGATTAAGCCTCAGTGTGCATCCTTCTGGGGTAGCTAACCCGCACACGGTTGAGCTAACACCCTTCATTGGGTGTGAACCTCCATACATTTGCTTGCAAGCCTTTCTTACTTTCATTCATTCATTAACGCATGCATTCTTTCATTACATTGCTCTTTTCATTATCTTCCACTTTACGTTACATAATACTTTTATTTCATTCATTAAAATTTGCAGGATCGGTTTCTGTCACTAAACACTTGATTTTTCTCAAACACACTTAAACAACACTCTCGATGAAAGCAAAGTCTTTAAAAGTTGATAACAATATAATAAGTAATAATAAAACACAAGTAGTAATTTTCAAGGTACTTGCATATATTGCTTCTCAACTCAAATATCATAAGACTCTTACAAGCATATCTTTATGAGTTACAATGAGAAACTATATATAATACTACCTACAACTGGATATACTTTGATACCAGTTGGAATCCTCTAACTAAAGCAAATACTACAAAACTATAGTTTAGGGTATCTCAGATAAGACTTTATCTGAGATGTGGTAGTCAGGACATGTCCCTGACTTACCTTTTGTCACCAACTAAAGTTGGTAACTTGTACTAACATAAAAAGGTGAACAGTGGAATAAAGTATGATCAACTACATGGCTCTTAGAGAAAACGCCATGCAGTATCAGAGCTCTGCAGCGGAGTGTCAGAGACCATACTTATGTCCACTGGTTCATAGCAGTGTCTTCCGAAGGTTAAATGGCTTCGGAGAACAAGTACTTCCGAAGCCACTTATACTTCGGAAGAGGCTGCTTCTTCCTAGGCTTGAGAACTTCTTTCTTCATACTTCGGAAGTAGTCTTCTGATTTCTTCTTTTGAGACTTCTTCTTCGGAAGTGAATACTTTATCTTCGAAAGTAGAGTTTTGATACCAGCTGGAATCCTCTAACTAAAGCAAATACTACAAAGCTATAGTTTAAGGTATCCCAAATAAGACTTTATTTAAGATATAGTAGTCAGGACATGTCTCTAACTTACCTTTTGTCAGCAACTAAAGTTGGTAACTTATACTAACATAAAAAGGTGAACAGTGGAATAAAGTATGGTCAACTACATGACTCTTTGAGAAAACACCATGCAGTATCAGAGGTCTGCAGTGGAGTGTTAGAGACCATACTTATATCCACCGTTCATAGTAGTATCTTCCGAAGGTTAAGTGGCTTCGGAAGAACAAGTACTTCCGAAGCCACTTATACTTCGGAAGAGGCTGCTTCTTCCGAGGCTTGAGAACTTCTTCTTTCTTCATACTTCGGAAGTAGTCTTCTGATTTCTTCTTTTGAGACTTCTTCTTCGGAAGTGAATACTTTATCTTCGGAAGTAGAGCTTTGCCTTCGGAAGTGGAACTTTTACTTTGTCTTCGGAAGAACTCTACTTCCTTCGGAAGTTTCACACTTGGCTTCGGAAGCCTTTGTAAGCAGCACCAAAATTTGTCTAAGTGATTTGGTTTTGGTTGCACCAGCCTTCTTCTTGATCCAACAACTCCCCCTAGGTTGATGCTACCAAAACCTCACTTGTTTCTGCTCCTCAAAACTCTCAACATCAGGGAGAGTAAATACTTATCAGTCTCCTTGTTCTTCCCTGATGTGGTGTTGAGAAGTTTGTACAAATCTTTGGTGGATATGATCTCTAGTCTGTCACCCTGAATGATATGTACCCTTTGTTATGGCCCTCTGAAAAGAGTTAGTTGATGGGAGCTATAATCATATTCCCATCAAACTATAGGTTCCAATTCAGGACCTTCCACCATTTGTAGAAAGGCTGTGCCCTTGGTAGGAGATCTATCCTTGTCTTCCTTTCTTCTTAATCTTAACTCTTCCTCAATCTTAGCTTTTGCTGTTAACTCAGCCAGATGAAGAATGCTGAGATGATTTTTAATGTGAGCAGCAGTTTCAGAGTTGGAAGGGTTAGAGAATGGTTTCTTTGCTAACTCCGCAATATCAAATCTGCTGGAGTATAGCAGAGAGGTGGCATTCAGCCTGTTAACTTCACCGTTCTCTCTTTCCACAACAAAGTTGTGAGTAGCTTCATCGAACCTCCACTGGACTATATTCTTTCTAGGCACAAGAGACTGACTAGGAATCTTATCCTCTTTCCTTGTACCTAGTAGAGTCACCAGCTTCCTTCTTAGTTTTTTCTCTTCATCATTTAACGATTCTAAGTTGATACCTAGAAGTATTGCAGCCTGGTCCAGTGTTCCTCTGGGTAGATCAAGAAATTGATCTCTTGTGAGGGAATGTGAAGATCCATCGACATAGGTTAGCTTGATGGAGTCTTCCTCACAGGAGATATCGCTCAGGGTTGTGCAATTGATGAGCCTATTCTTGATCCTTTTAAACTCTTCTAGAGAGAGATGTTTAGAAGGCTGAAGGGATGATTGGGAAGGTTGTTGGGTAGGATGTAGTGAGGTGGTTCTGGTAAGAGTTTTGGGTTAAAGGATGGGCAGTTTTGGTGGTTCAGGTGAGGAAGTGGATGAAGGTAAAGGTGTGGGTTCAGGAGTGTAAGGTTCAGTTTTGATGGTGAAAGGAGAGGGAATTGATTCAGGTTGGGGTTGAGTGGTTGGTGTGAAGGTCATCCCCTGTACCCTTCTGTACATCACTTTCCTTTTCCCCGAACGAATGTAAGCTTTGATCTCACTGATAATTCGTTCGAGTGTCCTTTCAGACATGAGACCCACCTGCCTTCCAGAGAAGCCGTGAGCCTGGAGATAGTCTTTCATCCAGGCTTTGTCACTTATCTTCCTGGTTGCAGATGCCCTTGCTTCTTCTTCCTCTTCTTCTTTTCCTTCAACTTTTCTCTTGCAGTTCTTTTTCTTTCTCTCTCCATTTGATCCTGCTCTTTGTTGAAGAGCCAAAGGATCGTTTCATCATTGTGTGGAGAAAGTTCTTGAAGAGAGAAGCCTCTAGAGGTTAGGAAATCTATCCTTTCCCTCCTGAGCTGCATGTCAGCTTCCCTCTGTTCCTTTTCCTTCTCTTCCTCCCTCTGAGACCAACCTTGCTGCTTCCTACTACAGTCTGCTTGCCTTTTCCAGTTCCACCAACTCCTCTTGTGTTTCTTCATTGGCAGCTCCAAGCTGAATGAGCTGGTCAATGATCTCTTCTCTTTTTTTGTTGTTAACAGCCTCCTGGTTGGCTGCAGCTGCTTTTGTACTAGCAGCTAATAGCTTCCCAGTTGGAAGTCTCCTTTTTCTTTTAAGGTTTTAAATCTTCTCCTCTTCCTGAAGCTCTTCCACAGTCATCTTCTGTTTTCCTTTGGTATCTTTTGAAGAACTTGACTTTGGTGGTTCTTGGACAGTGGATTCTGATTGTGAGAGAGGTAGAGAGGGTGTCTGGACAGGAGGTTGATCCAAAAAGTCCTCACTATTCACCTCCGATGCCATTTCTAGGATTGCATCTGTGATGATTAGTTCCTCAGACATTTTGAACAGTCCTTCCGCAGCTTCCATTTCAGCTTCAGAAGATTCAGCTTGTTCTTTCGAGGCTTTAACTTCAGCTTCGAATGTAAGAGGGAATGCAATTCTATCCCAACTGTTTTAGCTGCTGGGCCATCAGTCCCTATTTCCCCTTTGAATTGAATCTCAGGTTCCATATGGATCTTAGGTTGACCAACTTCTTCCACAGTGGTAGAAGGTGCAGTCAGCCTCTGAAGCTCTTCAGCTCCAAAGTAAATCATGGCAACATCAAGATTTGGCTGATCACAAGTAGATCTCAACAAGAACCGAGAAGAAGCTGTAGAGATCTCTGAGCATCCTTGAATTAATTGTTAGAGTGACTTGAGATGGTTTAAAAGAAGTTGTGATAGGAGCTGAATATTTAGAAGTTGAAGATTTGCTCTATGGGTCCTCAAATATTTGTCTCTGAATACTCTCCCCCTTTTTGGTAGCATCATCTTGAGAGCCAGATGAGCTGGAGGAAGAGGTCAAGGAGACCTGAACAGGTACGTGCCTAACAGATCTCTCAATTCGTTTCTCAGCTAGTTGAGCCTTGAGATTGTCAATCTCAAGTTGCTGAGTGGCAAACCTTTCTTCTAAAGTCCTAACCTTGGATTCAAGGTTGAGACTTTAGATATTAGGTCTTTAATGAAGAGTTGCATGCTTCCTTCATCTTCTTTTGAAGAATCACGGGGAGACGAGGTAACATACCTAGTATGTTCAGCCTCACCACCAGATGTGGTTTCTTGGCACCCTAGTTTCCCTTGCTTAGTGATGTCTCTGACAGATTCATCAAAAGGCATGGTTGCAGTAGATTCAATCTCAGAATCATTACCATTTTCCATAGGGTCCAATGAGGCACCTTCTGTAGTAGCAGCTGAATCTACATGAGTCCCATGAGGCACCTTCTGTAGTGGCAGCTGAATCTGCATGAGTCCCCTCCACATCAGTGGGACTCACCTCAGTAATGGTTTTCTGATGGGGGCTAGAGATAAGAGGTCTCTCTAGGCTCTGTTGATCTTAGAGAGGGTGTTGTAGATCAACATGATTGCCATGGAGAGATGTTATCTCTTTATCAGTTTTAAAGAGAAGGTCAGTAAAAGATAAGGAGGTTAAACCTACTGACCTGGGACCTCGGTCAATGTCTACAGGAATTGAGCCTCTGATTGGGTTGTCCCTGATTGGCTGCTCAAAGGAGTGTAAATACTCACCCTAAGGGCTTTCAGATTGGGTAATGGGCTCATGGGTTTGAGACTTAGGAGACTCAAGACCCATATTAAGGTCAATGGTGAAGGAAGGTGAGACCTTAGACTGAGTGGGAGCCCAATGTTCCACTCTAGCCTTTTTTAGGTTGAACAGGAGGAGCTTGTTCAAACAGAGTAGATTGAACAAGGGTTTGTTTGGGGCGTCTTGTGTAGGTAATAGTGATGGGAGGAGAAGTTAGTGTTGGCATTGTGGTTGCAGTTGCTGGTGTGGGTTCATCACCTGTGAGGTGAACATGGATGTCCCAGGAGTGATGTGCTCAGTCATACTAGGAGGTAAAGAAGTGTACCTTCAAGTGAAGTTGGTGGATACCCTCTTCAATGTATTGAAGATGGTTGGCCTCATGTAAAGGATAGACAGAGTGGCTGCACAGACAAGCCGACTCTGGTCCAGCTCACAGTTAATGATGTGCTGAAGAAATCTAGGATACATAAAGAATGTTTCCCTCTGAAGATTTCCAATGAGATTGAGCAGCACAAATCTTGAGTAGTTGAAGCGCAAGCCTCTCACCAGTCCATGAACTAGGCACCCTAGTTCACATGGGATTTGATCCCATCCCCCAAATTTGTTTGACAAGCATTGAAGGACAATGTGCAGGAGGAACTTCTAGTTGTAGGAAAAGTTGAATTTGTAGACGATCGACTTGCTGACGTCTCCACCATATCCCATGAGGATGTAGGTGCTGTCTAAATCTGTCTTGGGGAACTTAGTAGGGGAACCTTCATCATGAAGCTCCAAATGCTCCCTGATGAGTTGTTCAGAGATGACCAACTCTTGTCCATAAATGCGGGATCGTATTACATGAACCCCATTTAGGGTTTCGACCTGATTGTTTCCCCAAAATTCAGTCAGGTGGTTGAGGTAAACTGTGGGATTAACAGTCAAGGCTGTGTAGTAGGATGAATGAGTGAGGAAGGAGATGATTCCAGAGAAGTCCGCATCTCTTGAAGAGTCAAGAAGTGCGACTTGGTTGTGTGAGGATTTAGGGCCATGGGAAAATGTGAAGGTAGAGCAGTTTGAGCTTGGATGAATTTGGAAGCTAGGAAACTTTTAGGGGTGTAAAATTTGTGGTAAGAAGATGAGAGTGAATAGTCCGACATCACTCTCATCTTCTTTTAGGGAAACTTTTAGGGATTATTTAAAAGAGGGTGGAATGGCGGTAAAATGTTAAGATAAGGTGAAATGACGGTTTAGTGGATGAAGTGACAGGGGCGGTAAGGTTTAATTCAGTTAAATAATCCGACATCATTAAAAAAATCTTTGCGTTTTATAGTGCGGGGCCCAAGAAATTTCCATTACACAGTAAAATCTCTCTTCCGAATATAAAACACTTCCGAAGGTAATTTGTCTTCCGAAGGCAATTCCTACTTCTAAAGGTAACATGTTACTTCAGAGAGTATAGATTGCTTTCCAAAGGGAGAGATTTTGTAATCTTCAGAAGTAGATCTGGTATGAAATCAATCGCTTCTTCTGAGACTAAAAACTCGTCCAAGAAGAAAATTATCCTTGGAGAAATTTTGCTTTGGAAGATATGAAGATAACTTCTGAGGGTTAATTTCTCTTCGAAAGAAATTTATACCTAGAAAATTTTAGAGAGATCTTTTGTAACAGGGCTTAATTTGTATTGACATAAGACTTTACACGTTAAAAGGTTTTCAAAAGAGGTAATCTAATCAATGTTTATCATCCCAATAGCTGTTATAAGATACTTAAATCTTTGTTAATCAAAAGCCTTGGTGCACAGATCAGCATATTGTTCATTTGAATCAACTTTGATTAGTTTAATTAGATTCTTCTTATGAATATCTCTAATGAAATGGTACCTGATATCAATGTGATTTGTCTTGGAGTGCTTCACTGGATTTTCAGTGATGGAGATAACACTGTTGTTGTCAATATGGATAGGATTGCTCATAAGTTGAATCCATAGTCTAACATTTGATTTTGAATCCACAGAAACTGAGCACATCAACTAGCAGCAGCAATGTATTTAGCTTCAGCAGTTGATGTAGAGACACAGGATTGTTTCTTGCATTGCCATGAGACGATCCTTCCACCAAGAAATTGACATCCTCCTGATGTGATTTCTTGTCAATGTTACAGCTACCATAGTCACTGTCAGAGTATCCATAGAGATTAAAATCATTGTTTCTAGGATACCAAAGACCTAGTTTAGGTGCTCCTTTGGGGTATATGAGGATTCTCTTGACAGCAGCTAGGTGAGACACCTTTGGAAAAGCATGATATCTTGCACAAATGCAAGTTGCAAACATAATATCAGGTCTACTGGCTATGAGATACATCGGAGAACCAATAATCACCCTATATTGATGTTGATCAGTATCCTCCCCCTCAAGGTCAAGACAAAGATTATGGTTTCTGGGTATGAGTGTCTTGTCTGGTTTGCAATCTTTCATCTCAAATCTTTCTAAGATGTCATTGATATACTTAGATTGATTAATGAAAAACCCTTCCTTCTGTTGCTTCACCTGAATTCCAAGGACAAAATCCATTTTTTCCATGGAACTCATCTCAAACTTCTTCTTCATAATGCTTTCAAAGTCTTTACACGTTTGATCATTTGACAAACCAAATATGATGTCATTAATATAGACTTGAACAAGCAAAATGTCCTTACCAGACTTCCTTATGAATAAATCTTGTCAATGGTTCCTCTGGTGTAGCCATTCTTAAGGAGAAACTGAGACAGAGTCTCATACCACAGCCTTGGTACTTGATGCAGCCCATATAGAGATTTATCCAATTTGCACACATAGTAAGGATGCTGTGGGTCTTCAAATTCTGGAGGTTGGCACACATACACTTCCCTATCTATATTCCCATATAGAAAGGCACACTTGACATCAAGCTGGTAGACTGTAAAGTTCTTGGAAGCAGCATAAGCAAGGAAGATCCTAACTGCCTCAAGTCTTGCAACAGGTGCAAAGACATTAGTATAATCAATTCCTTCCTCTTGAGTGTATCCTTGAACTACCAGTCTTGCCTTGTTTTTGATGATCAAGCCTTTGTCATCTATTTTGTTCCAGAAAACCTATTTAGTGCCTATTGGTACTTGAGTAGATGGTAGCGGACATAGGTTCTAAACCTTCTATCTTTTGAATTGAAGCAGCTCCTCTTGCATCGATTCAACCCAGCTACTATCTTTCATGGCATCTTCTACCTTCTTGGGTTCCATCTGGGATAAAAAGCATGAGTACAAGCAGACATTACCATGATGAGTCTGCCCTCTTGTTCTCACACCTTCAGAGACATCCCCAATGATGTTCTCAGCTGGGTGAGTGTTGTGAATCCTTAAACGAGGAATCACTTCCAGTTGCAAAGATAAGTCTAGATTAGACATATTTTGCTCAGGAACTAGAACACTTTGTCCAGCTATTGTTTCAAGTTCATTCAGTGAGGACTGTGAATAAAAGAGAAACATCATCAATTATTGGCTGTGAAGTAGCGTTAATAGTCACATGTTCCTTCAAAATGCTACCTCCCTCAGCTTGGTGTTGTGTTGGATTACCTGATGAGTTTTGAGGATCAGCAGGTGATTCACTGGTTGAAATTTCACTATTCCTTGATATGGTTATACTTTCTGATCTATGAATAGTGGGAGCTTGATTTGTTGCATCTCTTGGAGAACCTGGAAGAGGTCTGGGTAGCTCAAACAGTTGATTAGCATCAGCATCATTTTGAGCACCTGTTCCAACTGAAACATTCTCACAAGAAGGTTTAGAATAGTTTGGAAACAATTCTAAATTAAAGATATGACCAGGACCATTCCCCCTAACACAAGAAGTGTGCTCATTAGCAACTATATTGGATGACTCCTCAAATTGTCGATTCTTAATGTTGTATACTATGAAAGCTTTGGAGCTAGACGAGTATCCAACAAAGATGGCATCATTCGACTTTTCAGCAAATTTTGCTAAATTTTCCTTTGTGTTAAGTATGGTACACCTACTGCCAAAGGACCTTAGAACGCCAATGAACGGTGGCCTCTTGTTCCATAGCTCATAAGGGGTTTTTCCATGTGGATTAACCACAAGAACTTTGTTCTGCATATAGCATGCAGTGCTAACTGCCTTTACCCAGAATGTTAGAGGTAGTTTGGAACCAACTAACATAGTTCGAGCAGCCTCAATAAATGTCCTTTTCCTCCTCTCAGCAACACCATTTTGTTGAAGAGTTCTGGGAGCACTATATGTCTGGCAATCCCTTTTGAGTTATAGAATGAGTCAAGAATGAAGTTCTTAAACTCAGTCCCTTGATCACTTCTAATAATCTTAACCTTGTGATCAATTTGATTTTCTATTTTAAGAATAAAAGGTTTTAATGTTTCTGCGGTTTCATCTTTAGTTCTTAAAAAGAATACCCATGTAAATCTTGTAAAATCATCAACTATCACATGACAGTATGATTTCCTTCCAATGCTCATTATACTTGTGGGACCAAAAAGATCCATGTGCAATAAGTGTAATGGAGTAGTAATGGAGTTAACACTTTTGGATTTATGAGAGGCCCCGTGTTGCTTCCCTTTCAGGCATGCACTACTGTTGTCTTTGCAGAAAAATTCCTTTTTAGGAAAAAAATGTACCAAGTTACTTTTAGCCAATTTATTAATTGTCTTAGAATTTACATGACACATACGTTTATGCCAAAGTGTTGACTCATCACTATCAGCTTTGGAAAGAAAGCATGATACTTCACCCATTGGGGAAGCATTGTTCATATCCAGCTTGCACATATCCCCTTTACTGGGAGATCTAAGAAGCACCAATTCCGGAGGAATTGTCATCCCTGGTTTGAGGATAATGCACTCATGCTCTGTGAAAAGCATCTGGTGCTTTTGATCATAAAACTGAGAAGCACTTAACAGATTATGTTCAAGCTGTTTGACAAAATTAACTTTGTCAACTTTTAACTTACCATTGGATATACTCCCTCTGCCAGAAATATATCCTCCGGTCTCACCTCCAAATTGGACAGGACCTCCATCATAGTGTTGAAACTGTTGAAGGAGAGATCTGTTCCCTGTCATGTGCTTGGAGCATCCACTGTCTACAATCCAGATGTTGTTGTTCTTGTCATATGGATGTCCCTGCACATAAGATGAGATTATTAGTTTTCAATGGAGACCCAAGCCTTTTTGGTATTGGGTTCCTCCAAAGATAGTGATATAATTGAACCAAAAGTAAAGCATAGGGGTTCAATATATGTCTTTGAAGAAGAGGCTTGTGCTGCGGCATCTTTCTTAATCTTCCAATCCATCCTTTGGTTGATCATGGAAGATGTGCTTGTTGAGGCTATTGCAGCATGGCATTCTTCCGAAGCTTCTTTATTTTCGGAAGAAGCTTTCACCATCTTTTCTTCTGAAGCAATCTTCTTCTAGGATGGTTTCAAGGGAATTTTCTTTTTCTTCAGAATTTTAACTACTTTTTCTTCCGAAGCCATTTTCATTTCGGAAGAAGGAGTTCCTTCCGAAGACAACCTGGTTTCAGAAACTAGCTTTCCCTTTTTCATCACTTTGACCATCTAATAAAGTCCAAATGAGAAACCTTCCCTGACTCCTTCTTTTCTAACATTATTTGCATAATATGTGCTAGCAGGATTGTAGTAACAATCTTTAGCCATGTGGTTTTGCAAACCACACATTATGCATGTAATGTTAGTCTTTTGGGAGCTTGTAGGTTGCTGTTTCTTAGTCTTTCTCTCTTTGTCAGCAACCTTTCCCTTCAACTTTTGATCCTTTGGTAGGACAGGAATGCTGGTACTACAATCCTTTCCTGAATCAGAAGTACCTATCACGTGGAATCCAGCTGAGATAAAGACACCCTTTTGTTTTAGGTCAATCATCAGCTTAGACTCAGCCACCTTTTTAGCAGTTCTTCTGGCAGCTTTAGTTCTGCTTCTTCGGGCTTTGGTGGTAAGGGTTTGATCTTCACTGGGAGAGGTGGGTGGATTTACCTATTCCTTCCCTGTGGTGCCCACTATTATTGCATCATTCTTCAACTCATGTGAAGAAGGGTTAGCAGATGGGACCTCTTGCTCTTCAGTACCATATCTAGGTTGTCTTATGGACTCGTAAGAATGTGGTGGAGCAATTTCATTAGTCCCCAACCCTCCTTTATTCTGATAATAGATTTTGGAGTGGGAGGATGATGCAATAATAGCTTGGAAGATTTGCTTAGAAATAGCATACTTCCTGGCTTGAGCCTCAGCGGTGACAAGCTGGGCTTGAGCCTCAGACAATTAGGATATTAAATCCTTTATTTGAGTCTTGTAATTGGTGTGTTCATGTTTTGATAAGGAAATAGTTTTCTCTAACTCTTCAATTTTTTTAGGTAATTTTCAAGGTACTTGCATATATTGCTTCTCAACTCAAATATTACAAGACTCTTACAAGCATATCTTTATGAGTTACAATGAGAAACTATATGTAATACTACCTATAGCCGGATATACTTTGATACCAGCTGGAATCCTCTAACTAAAGCAAATACTACAAAGCTATAGTTTAAGGTATCTCAGATAAGACTTTATCTGAGATATGGTAGTCAGGACATGTCCCTGACTTACCTTTTGTCACCAACTAAAGTTGGTAACTTGTACTAACATAAAAAGGTGAACAGTGGAATAAAGTATGGTCAACTA
Organism: Flaveria trinervia; assembly: GCA_025506515.1. NCBI lineage: Eukaryota > Viridiplantae > Streptophyta > Magnoliopsida > Asterales > Asteraceae > Flaveria > Flaveria trinervia. The sequence continues at coordinate 21,720,057 of CM046442.1, read as the reverse complement.
CATGGCTCTTTGTGAAAATGCCATGCAGTATCAGAGGTCTGCAACGGAGTGTTAGAGACCACTTATGTCCACTTGTTCATAGCAGTGTCTTCTGAAGGTTAAATGGCTTCGGAAGAACAAGTACTTCCGAAGCCACTTATACTTCGGAAGAGGTTGCTTCTTTCGAGGCTTGAGAACTTTGTCTTTCTTCGTACTTCGAAAGTAGTCTTCTGATTTCTTCTTTTGAGACTTCTTCTTCGGAAGTGAATACTTTATCTTCGGAAGTAGAGCTTTGCCTTCAGAAGTGGAACTTTTACTTTGTCTTCGGAAGAACTCTACTTCCTTCGAAAGTTCCACACTTGGCTTCGGAAACCTTTGTAAGTAGCACCAAAATTTGTCTAAGTGATTTGGTTTTGGTTACACCAACCTTCTTCTTGATCTAACAGTAAAGCCACGGGAAAATAATCATACATAATAGGAACATAAACATAAACATACAACGTCACCATACTAGGCATCATCATACATGCATAACATACATCATCATTCAATCCAATCATAACATCTATGACCTCGTAAGTCAACTTACATAAACCCCAGGGAACCTCCCAAGTCAAAGCCTACATAACACTTTTCTCCCGAAAATCAGAAAATAAACTAAGTCCTTTCGAGCGCATGAGCCCTATTTGGGCGTATGGACCCTATTCAGTCGCATGGCTTTCTAGGCGCATGAGAACAGTTAGGCGTATGGACACTTATGGGGCGAATGGACACTTAGGCGTATGGACTCTCAGTCGCATAGCCTTCAGTCGCATAACTTCCATGCGTATGGCCCTCAATCGCATGGCATTCGGGCGTATGGGCTTCGGTCGCATGACCTTCATCCGCATTTGCTTCAGTCGCATAACTATCATGTGTATGACTCTTAGTTGCATGCCTTTCGGCTGTATGGCCTCCAGTCACATGCCATTCGCACGCATGGACTTCCAGTCACATGAGCCCTAGCTGGGTGTAGAATGCAGTCTTCTTTGAACCTGAACTGCAGTTTCTTCCTCCAGCCCCTTTTTTAACCTGTTCTAGGCTAAAACCAACCATACTAAGCCCTAGAAACACAAGCACAACATCATTCAAGCATCACAAGCCCAAACCACGAACCCCAACCGTTCACACACACACACACACATACCCGAACGGGATTTACACCCCAACACACCAAAAACGATTTGCTATGTGTTCCAGCCCCAAAATCAGTCAAAAACATGTAAAAGAGGGGTCCTAGAACTCACCTTGACAGCCTCTTCGGGTATAGCTTCCCACAAACCCGCTTGACTTTGACTTTGACTTTGCACTTGATTCTTCAAGAAAACCCTAGCTTTTTCTTTTTCTCCCCTTTTTCTCCCCTTTTTCTCCCTCTCCTTGGCCGATTGAAGATAAGAATCGAGAGGGGAATGGGCTGCCTTTACCTTTAACCCATTCTTCCAAACTTTTCCCCTTTTTGGCAAGATTGGTCCCTTGACTTGGAGTTTATTTTTTTCTTTCTTTTTCTTATTTCTTTGGCTTCAAAGAAATTAACCGGGTGTTACAAGTCCACCCCCCTTAAATAGGTTTCGTTCTCGAAACCTGTCATTCCTCGAACAAACGCGGGTAATGCTGTCTCATCTCTTCTTCAGTCTCCCATGTAAACTCCGACCCCTTTCTGTGCTTCCACTATACGCGCACAAGTGGGACCACTTTATTCCTCAATCTCTTCTCTTTACTATCAATGATCGCCACTGGTTGCTCCATATAGTTGAGCCGTTCGTTTACCATGATATTTTCAGTTGTACAACCATGTCCTCATCTGGCAAACATTTCCTCAGATGAGATACATGAAATGTCGGATGAATTCCACTTAACTCTTCTGGTAACTTTAGTCTATAGGCCACCTCTCCTACTCGAGCAAAGATTCGGAAAGGCCCTATGTACCTTGGGCTCAACTTGCCCCGTTTTTGAACCGAATGATACCCTTCCAAGGTGAGAATTTCAACATAACTCTATCACCCACCTGGAACTCAATCGGTCTACGTTGTTTATCAGCATACGACTTCTGTCTGTCTTTGGCTGCCTTCATAAAAGCTTTGATCCTTTCCAGCTTCTCAGTCGTAGCCTCGACCACCTCGACGCTCCCTAACTCTTTATGGCCGATATCACCCCAACACACGGGTGTTTTGCATCTCCTACCGTATAGCATCTCATAAGGAGGCATACCAATACTGGCATGATAACTGTTGTTATATGAGAACTCAGCTAACGGTAAGTGGATATCCCACTTCCTAAGGGTATGATAACTGTTCTTTCACCTTTCACCTTTAACAGTTCTTTCACCGGATCTGTTCTTTCACCTTTCACCTTTAACTGATCAGCTAACGAACTCCTCCAAAATCAATGACGCCTACCGGTACGATCCACACGAGTTACTATCTCCTTAATGAACAAACACCAGCACACCATGCCATGAAAGGATATGTTTTAGGGATATCTTGTTCTTTCACATTTAACTGATGGTAGCCTGATCAAAGATCTATCCTTAAAAACCAACTGCACCTTGAAGCTATCAAACAAATCATCAATTCTTGGTAACGGGTATTGGTTCTTTATTGTCAACTTATTCAACCCACGGTAGTCGATACACATCCTCATGCTACCATATTTCTTCTTCACGAATAAGACCGGCGCTCCCCAAGGAGAGATGCTCGGTCAAATTGCAGGATCGTTGAATGGTGAAGAGTTACAACACAACAACACAAAGAGGACATAAACTAAACTTAGGTCAAACAGTAAACTGGATTAACCAAGTGGTGACACTAAGAACACAAGTAATATATGAGACAGAACAAAAATAACACAAGTGTTTGGTTTTCAAGAATGCAGTATAATGCTTTCTCTATGTTCTATTACAAGTGTTACAAAGCATATTCGAAAGATACAAGAACATGAGATACTTATACAACATCCTACAGCGGCTATACTTTGAAAGCCAGCTGGATACAATTGACTAGAAACACATAAAATAATTGTAGAGTCAAAAGGTAGATTGCGTTTTGACTAGTGACTATGACATGCCATAGCTCACATCCTTATCTATTACAAAAAGGATAAAGTACATAAAGTAGAAAGTTACAAACTCAAGACCTCAATGTACAGTTACCAAAAGCATTGACCTTTTCACCAAACCATGTTAGTTGGTGACTTGCAGAGTTGCAGCGGAAAGGTGTCCAGCTTTATGGAACAGTACATCAGATAAAGCATGTTACTAAAAGTCTTCGGAAGAAATCTGTCTTCATGAACTTGAAGCTTCGGAAGACTTTGTCTCTGAGGCTTCGGAAGACTTCATTTTTTGGCTTCGGAAGATGTTGGTGTTGGCTTCAGAAGATTTCACACTCAGAGTATTTCTGTTGCACATATGAAACTTCCAAAGCATTCCACTTCAATTCACTTGTGCAGCATGCAGGAAAGACTAAAGATGTTTAGATTGCATCAGCCTCTTCATTAGACTCTACAAGCTCCCCCTAGGCTGATGCTACCAAAACATTTAGAAAACTTCAGATATTAACAGTCCTCATTAGGATGATCACCATTCCTTTCTTCATAAGATGATCAGGATCCTTCAGGCTGTCAAAGTGTCTTCTCATGTCAAAGAGATCGTAAAGAGGCAACTGAAACATGTCTTGCCATGTATAGATGTCTTCAATGCCTTGATCTCTAATAACATGCCACCTTTCTGGATTTGTGGTGTATGTCCAAGACAAGATGGGTCTTCCTGATGCTAGAGGAGCTACTGAGGTTGGAGTTGATTGAGCTTCCTCTGGCTGCACATCCTCAGGCTATTCTGATTCATCCTGAGGTTCAGAAGGGGATTCAGGCTTCTTCTTCTTCTTAGACTTTGGTTTAGAAGCCATCCTTTTCCTTCTCTTTCCGAATTTTAACTGAGAAGACTGGCCTGCAGCACCAGATTGATCTTCACTGTCTTTCTCAGTTGGGACTTCCTTTCTCTCAGGTTCAGATGGAGAAGGAGGTTGACCCTGTTGTGGATCAGAAGATGAAGCTTGCTGAGCATTAGCAGGAGGTCCAGGTTGTGTTGTGTCTGTTTGTTCAACCTTAACCTCCACTTCAGGTGGGGCCTGACTTGGAGTGAAGTGTAAGTCGGTGATCACTCCACTCTTAATCTTCTACTTGATTACCCTGATATGCTCATCCATAGTGGATAGAGACATGGGTCCAAGTCTCCTTCCGGAGAATCCATACAACTTCAAGAAGCTCATCATCCTCTGCCTATTAGCAGACTTTTTCATGCTCTTTTCGATGATGGCTCTTGACTTTGCAGCTTCTTCCCTCAGCTTCTTCTTTGTTGTCTTTCTTTCCTTGACTAACTCAAGCTCAAGTTGTTTTAAATACTCAAACTCAACATAGTCATAAGGTAAGGGAAGGAGTGCATCTGCCTGATAGAGACCTGTGGCACTCAGGTAGTTAATCATCTTGATTCTGTCTTCTTCCTTATCTACCTGAGGTTCTTGTTGAACCACATCCTCTTGTTCAGGACTTTCTTGAACTGGTGAGAGGGTAGGCATACCTCTGTACAGTCTTTTTCTTCTTCTCTCTTCTTTGACCTGTACTAGGAGTTTGGCATCTTCTGCCTCCTTCTCTCTTGACCTTTCCAGATCAACCAGCTCATTCAATTCATCCAAGGGGAGAGAAATGATATTATCTATGTCATAGTTCCTAGTCTGCAGATATTTGATCCTGACTGCCCTTAACTCATCATTCTGAGTATCTGGTCTGGGGGCAGCCCTGATTGCAGACTCCATGAGTCTTGGAGACTTAGTAGAGGAACTTTCTCCCCTTAGCCTCCTTTTCCTCTCTCTCTCCTCCTCCTCAATCTCCTCAGATGTTATTTTCTTTTCCTTTTATCACTCATAGACCTTTGTGACTCAGGGTGGAGAGAGCTTTGGCCTTCATTGCTCATTGCTGCATCTGAGCTTAGGCCAGAGAGAGGTTGAGAAGCACCTTCACCAGCAGATGACTCAGAAGGAATATGGATCTCGGCAGTAGTTGGAGGTGATGAGACAGGGCTCTCAGGTTCTGTCACTAGGCCTTCAGTAAAGGTTTCCCCTATGAAGCTAATCTTAGGGTCTGCCTCAACATCCAGTTGACCGATGACATTGCCTGATTGCCTTAGTCTCCTTCTTAGACTGAACTCTGCAATGATCTTGTCTTGGATTCTTCTAGCCAGTCTGTCAGCTTGTCTTGATTGGCTTGGGTTGACAAGTGGCATGTTGACTAGATCCAGACCTTCATAGTAGTCCAAGTTCTGAAAATTAAAGACTTCTTGCTGTCCTTGAACTCTTATGATAATGAGAGCTTTCCTGTTGTTGTCATACCTCCACCCAATAATGTGATTGAAGGATGATGAAGGTGACATAGCCCTTGGTATCCCATCCTCAATAGACTCTATATGAAGAAGTCTGTGTAGTCCACATCAATGTAAACTAGAGGAGGATGCTGAGAATGCACAGTTGCAGGTGAGGATGGTGAGTCCTCAATGTCCATTCTCTCAGAGGAACTCCCAGGTTCTATGGCTGGAATGACTTTCTCCCACTTTTTGGTAGCATCACCCACTTGCATAGGTGAGCTGGAGGATAGGTCAATCACATCCACAGGTTCTTGTGTTTCCGGTTGAGCTCTCCTTAAGGGTCTCCCAGCTAGTTTTTCCTTAAGATAAGAAATCTCAAGTTGCTGATCATTGATCATGTTTTGTAAGGTAGTCACATGAGATTCAAGGTGACTGACCTTTGAGACTAGGTAAGTGCATGTTTTAGACAGTTTTTGCACTTTTAGTCTCAGATCCCCCTCATCTTTATCAGAAGAATCACTAGGGGTGGAGAAGATTGGACCAGAGTCCTTTCTCTTATGACCAGTTTTAAGTTCTTGGCTACTAGATTTCCTCTGCTCACTGGCAGTCTCAGTTGAGATGTCAGTGGGCTGAGTTGCCATGGTTGAGGTCTTAATGATGTAATCACTTTCTGAAGTGAGAGCCTCTTCCATATGGACATCCTGAACAGGTTCAGAAGTGTCCACCTCAGTTGTAGGTGACTGATGTGGGATAGATGTAGGAGACTCAGGAGTGCTCATCTCTCTTTGAGTAGGGGGAAAGAAGAGAGAGATTCATTATACTCACTGAAACCTATATCTTCATCAGTATAGAAGTCAAGGTTGGGAATTGGTTGGTTGAGATCTATAGGCTGGGGATGGTAACTGTCCCCTGAAGGTTGATCACTGGAGTGTTGAGACTCAGAATGATGGCTTAAGGCAGTAGGGCTAATGAGCTCATCAGGCTGAGCATGAGGAACCTCAGCACTGATTCTTGAATAGATGGGAGTGGTCTGCTCCTCAGGAGAAATGGGAGCTCCAGTGTCCACTTCTTCTTGTATGGGTGAGTATATGGGGACCTCCACAGACTGAATTGTCTGAGTAGGGGTTCGTTTGTACTTTCTTTGGTAGTTATAGAGATTTGAGGTTTTGTGGGTGGTTGGGAAGCAGCAGGTGTGGGTTCAACACTAGCTTGTGCTGCTAGGTTGTCACCTTGAGCAATGAGCTCTAACATTTTTGGGACTAGGGCTGTTTCTACCCTAGAGAATCCAACAGTGGACTTTCTCAATATTTTAAAGATGTCGGCTTCATCTGTCCCAATTTAAGAATGTTATCTGTTCCCCTTAACTGTGAGCCCAGTTCACAGTTAAGATGTACTGGACATATCTAGGAAACATGTAATATTCTAAGGAGTCTAAATTAGCAAGTAAATTTGTATAAACAAACTAAGAGTACCTGAATTTGACCCCTTGAACCATTCCATGAGCTATGAAGGAGAGATCTTCAGGAATCTAGTCCCATCCACCATGCTTGTATGATAAGCTGTGGATGATCACATGGAGCAGGAATCTCCATTGGGATGAGACCTTCCCTTTCCTAAAGGTCTTACAGAGAAATCTCCCTCATACCCCATCTACACAAGGAATGATTAACAGCTTCCTTTGGAAAGAACACCTCACCTTCTTCATCATCCAGCTGAAGATGTCAGTCGATGATGGCTGGAGTGATGAAGATTGTTCTCCCCTGCACCGTGGCAGACAGTGCCTTCTCCCCATCCATAATGACCTCTTGGCAGGTCTTCCAGAATTCAAGCAACTGATCCTCATAGAGTGGAGGATCAATGGTTAGGGAGGTGAAGTAGTTCGACAGAGATAAGAAACGGCAAACCTCTGAGAAATGAGGATCTTTCTCAGCGTAACAGAGCACTTGATTGTGTTGTCTGTGTAGCTGCATGGTAAAGTTGGATCATTTCTGTGAGCAAGGTTGGCCATTTTGAAGTAGCTTAAGGAGGAAGAGGAAGAAGAAAAAAGAAATTTCAGAGAGAAATTTTGGTTTTTAGGTTTGGAGGAAGAACAGATGATAGAAAGAGGGGGAAACCGTTGGGTTTATATGTGAGAGGATTTCAGATAAAGTTAATGAAAGAGGATAAACTTTGAAATCCGAATGTCGGTCCCACCTCTGAAAAGTAGTTTACTTTGTGCTCAAAAAGTAGTTTTCTTGGAAGTCAAAAAGGTTCCGAAGGTTAATTATCTTTGGAAGTTTTAATTAAAAAGCTTCCGAAGCTAAAATGACTTCGGAAGAATTTCCTAAGAGGTTTGAAAATTTTGCTTTGGAAGAAGATTAAAACTTAGTGCTTTGTGTGTAAACAGACAAAGCTTCCGAGAGTTAATTTTGCTTCGGAAGTAAATGGTCCTAAAAATTTAATAAGTGTCTGAGACAAATATTTAAGCTTCGAAAGATAAATTTTGAAAAGTCTTCTGAAGGTAAACTTCTTAGACAGTTATTTAATTTGAGGGCATGATTTACTTCCGAAGTTAAAAACAAAACTTCTAAAGTATCAGAAATTTTCAAAAATCTAAGGAAATCTTCAAAAAGAAATTTTATCCAAAGAAACATGAGCTTATGAAAGTGATGAACTAGACACTTAGGACACACATGTTTTTAAGAAATAATAAGAATTAGTTTTAAGAAAAGCTTACTCAAGGTTTATCATCCCAATAGCTTATATAAGATATTTAATCTCTGTTCATCAAAAGCCTTGTAAATAGATCAGCATATTGTTCATCTGTGTGAACCTTGACTAGTTTAATTAATCCTTTTCATATTTATCTCTTATTAAATGATACCTGATATTGATGTGCTTTGTTCTTGAGTGTTGCACAGGATTCTCTGTGATTGAGATAGCACTGTTGTTGTCTATGTGAATGGGAGTCTCCTTGAAGTTTAATCCATAGTCCAGCATCTGATTTTGAATCCAAAGTACTTGAGCACAGCAGCTTGCAGCAAATGTATTCAGCTTCAGCAGTTGATGCAGAGACACAGGATTGTTTCTTGCATTGCCATGAGACAACCCTTCCACCAAGAAATTGACATCCCCAGATGTAGACTTTGCAGTCATGTTGCAACCACCACAATCACTATCTGTATAAGCATACATATTGAAGTCAGAATTCTTGGGATACCATAGACCAAGTGTTGATACCCCTTAAGGTATCTTAGAATCCTCTTGACAGTGATAAGGTGAGACATCTTAGGTTGGCTTGATATCTTGCACAAATACATTAGCAAACATGATATCAGGCCTGCTAGCAATAAGATACATAAGAGACCCAATCATAGCCCTATATAAATGCTCATCTACACTCCCCCTTAAGATCAGGACCAAGAGAGTGGTTTCTGGCTATGGGTGTCTTAGCAATCTTACAGTCAGTCATATTAAACCTCTTGAGTATGTCCTGAACATACTTTGACTGACTTATGAAGATGCCATCTTCAACTTGCTTCAATTGAATTCCCAGAAAGAAATTAAGTTCCCCCATGGCACTCATTTCAAATCTGTCTTTCATCAGCTTCTCAAAGTCTTTGCAGAGTTTTGGATTAGTTGAACCAAAGATGATGTCATCCACATATACCTGAACTAGCAATATGTCTTTTCCTTGTCCTTTGATGAAGAGAGTTCCATCTATAGTACCCCTCCTGTATCCATGTTTACAGAGATACTCAGACAGTGTCTCATACCACTTCCTGGAGCCTGATGCAGCCCATAGAGAGCTTTGTCAAGCTTGCAGACATGATCAGGATGATCAGGATCTACAAAACCAGGTGGCTGTTTGTTCATAACCTCTTCATCTATCACTCTATACAAAAAGGCACACTTCACATCAAGTTGAAAACCCTTGAAGTTCTTGGATGCAGCAAATGCCAGGAATATCCTAACAGCTTCTAATCTTGCCACATGAGCAAAGACATCAGTGTAGTCAATCCCTTCTTCTTGTGTGTATCCTTGAATGACCAGTCTAGCTTTGTTCTTGATGATGATGCCTCTATCATCTTTCTTGTTCCTAAACACTATTTGGTTCCAATGGTAGTCTTCCTAGAAGGAAGAGGAAAGGTTCCAAACTTTCTGCCTTTTGAATTGAAGCAGCTCTTGTTGCATAGCTTCAACCCAACTTCCATCCTTTAGAGTTTCATCAACTTTCTTTGGCTCTATCTGGGATAGAAAACAAGAGTGAAGACAAACATTTGCTTCATGGGTTTGTCCCCTTGTTTTTACCCCTGAAACAACATCTCCAATGATGTTTGTGGTAGGGTGAGACTTGTGGATCCTAAGCTGAGGGATCACATCAAGTTGTTGAGAAAGATCTAAATTTGAAATTTTTTGATCTGGCATAGATGTTTCTCCCACCACATCAACACACTTTTCAAGTGAAACTTGGTCCAAGCAGTGTGTGACATCATTGATGTTCTCATCTATGGTGTGGTTAGTGGCATCAAGAAATTCTTGGTCACTGTCACCATCACCATTGTTGTCTTCCACAGTTGAGGTATTCTTATCTGGTTGTAGAGCCTCTGAGCTTAAATTTGAAGGCATACCAGATGTATCAGCTGAATTTGTCATTGTAGGGCTGATAGAAACCTCATTTGCAGAAGTAGTTCCAACTGGAGTTGAAGATATGTGTCTTGAAGATCTTCCTAGCTCAAATCTTGGATCAGGATCGTCTGTATTCAAATTTTCTACAGATCCTGAAACATTCTCACAAGATTTGTTAAAACAGTTGGCAACCAAATCAAGATCAAACAACCAATCCGGACCAGAACCAGTAACACAGGTGTGTGTTCATTGAAAGTCACATTGGCTTACTCCTCAACAATTCTAGTTCTGAGATTGTATACTCTATAAGCCTTAGCTTGGGAAGAGTATCCAATAAAGTGTCCATCATTTGATTTCTCAGCAAACTTGGCAATTTGATCTTTGGTATTCAAGATGGTGCAAGGACATCCAAATGACCTGAGAAAACCAATGAAAGGTCTCCTCTTGTGCCAAAGTTCATAAGAAGTCTTGCCATGAGTCTTAACTACTAAAACTCTGTTCTGCATATAGCAGACAGTGTTGACTACCTCTGCCCAGAAGGTGATGGGTAGTTTAGAGTCAGACAACATGGTTCTTGCAGCTTCAATTAGTGTCCTATTTCTCCTCTCAGTCCTTGGAGCACTGAATTGTCTTGTAATACCCTTTTCATCACAGAATGTATCAAGGATATGGTTCTTAAATTCGTTCCTTGATCACATCTTATGATCTTGACCTGTGATCAGATTGATTCTAATCTTTAGATGAAATCTTCAGAATCTCAGGAGTTTCATCCTTAGTTCTAAGGAAGAAAACCCAAGTGAATCTTGTAAAGTCATCTGTGATCACTAGACAGTATGAGGTCCTTCCTTAAATCATTACACTGGTGGGCCCAAGAGATCCATATGTAACAAGTGTAAGGGAGTAGTGATTGAGTTCTTTTCCTAGGCTTGTGAGATACCTTATGTTGCTTCCTTTCAGGCATGCAACACAGTGGTCATCACTTGTAAACTCTTTCTTTGGCATTCCAGTTACCAAGTCATGCTTAATTAACTTATTCATGTTCTTAAAGTTTACATGGCACATTCTTTTATGCCATAGGAAAGACTCATCACTATTGGCTTTAAACAGAAAGCATGAAACTTCTCTAGAGGGAGAGGTTTCTTGCAAATCCATCTTGTACATGTTTCCTTTCCTGGGGGCTCTAAGCAGGATATGCTCATGAGGAATGACCACACCAGCTTAAGAACAATGCACTCATGCTCAGTAAAGAGCATGTTATGACTCAGATCACAAAATTGAGATACACTCAAAAGATTGTATCCAAGCTCCTTTACAAAGTTTACCTTTTCTATGCTGAGCTTACCATTTGTGACCTTGCCCCTACCAGAAATGTAACCGCCTTCATCTCCTCCAAAAGCAACCGTCCTCCATCAATCCTTTCAAAGTTCTGGAGTAGTGACCTATTGCCAGTCATGTGCCTGGAGCAGCCACTGTCTATGATCCAGACATTTCTGTTTGTCTTCAGTTGTCCCTGCACAAAAGAGAATGATTAGTTATATTTGCAAACCCAAGCCTTGCTTATCTTGGGCTCATTTGCAGAAGGTGAATTAACAGTAATAGATCCTATGGTTGTACTAAGAGGATCTTGAGCTATTTTTGATGGAGAAATCTCAGTCACTTGGTCTTTCTTAGACGTCCACACCACCTTTGGAGTCTTGGACTTGACCTTCAAAACTTTAGAAGCTTTTGGAGCTTCAGAAGTTTTGATGACTGAACCTTCGGAAGAGTCTGCAAACACTGCAGCAGACTTCAGTGCTTCGGAAGAACTCCTTTCTTTCGAGACCAAATATTCTTCCGAAGAGAATTTTCCACTTCCCTTCTTGTTAGATTTTGAACTTCCGAAGGAAACTGGTTTTCCTTCAAAGCTTGAATCTTCTTAGAACTCTTTGAAGCCTTTGTTTTGGTCATGTGATAGTACCTTAGGATTGAAAGGACAATCCTTTGCAATGTGAGTGGTGCTGTCACACATAACACAATTCATCTTCTTCTTCACAAGAGCCTTGTCTTGAGAGTAAGATTGTCTTTGGTCACTTCCCTTCTCCACCTTCATCTTGCAGATGCTGAGACAGTCCTCTTAGGCTGAGAACTGTGCTTGGAGTTTGATGGACCAGGCTGTGCAGCAGTGGTACACAGCAGATCAGCCTTCTTCTTGCTGCTGAGATGAGTTGAGCAAGAACCAGAACTCTTAGCAGAGTTTTGGTTGATGCCTTCAGTCCCTACCACTTTAAACCCTGCAGAAATAAAAACTTGTTTCTGCTTAGAGTTGAAAGTAGCATTGATCTCTTGAGCCTTCCTTGCCTTTCTTTTGCTCTTTCTGATCAAGTTCTTTCTCATGGACTTGGTCATCACAGTCTTCACTTTCTCCTCAGAAGGATACTGGCCCTTCTTGGAATCCTCTTCTTCACTCTTTGTAGAGGGATTCTTCACTATCTCTTCTTCATCCTCCTCACTCATAGGATCTATGAGAGGAAGCTCATCTTCACAAGTTCCACACCTAGGAGATCTTACTGACAAGATTGTGTGTGGAGGAGCTATCTCATTGGATCCCAATCCCTGTCTGTTTTGATAGCACACTTTGTTGTGCAGGGATGAGGATATCATGTTCTTGAAGGTCTCTTCTTCAAGAACACTCTTTTCTGCCCTGGCTTTGTTGATCACAAGCTCAGCCTAGCACTCAGTTAACTTGGTTATGAGATCTTTAATTTGAGTCCTAAAATCTGTGTGTTCATGTTTTAGAACTGAAATGGTTTTCTCTAAGTCCTCTATTTCCAGCTTATAATCATTTTCAGACTTTCTAAAATTAGATTTTAAAATATTTAAGGACTCAATATCAGATCTCAGTTCCAAGTTATAGGACCTGTACCTGTTAACTTTAGCAATGCATTCAGGAGTACAGAGATGTTCCAATACCTTGGCTTCATCATGATCTGCCATCAGTGCTTGGTTTGGAGAGGCATCTTCAATCTGAAAGCTCCAGTCAAAGCCTCCTTCTTCAACAACAACATCAACTTGCTGTTTTGACTTCTCATTGTGGAGAGCTTTATCAGTGTAGTTTGGTCTGAATTGTGTTTGGCCACCATTTGTTCTTGGTGCCTTACACTCTCTGGCAAAGTGGCTCATCAGGTTACAATTGTAACACTTGACTTTGCCTTTGTCCAGTCCAAACTTTCCACTGGTTGCATTGCTTGGAAACTTCCTTCCAGTCCTCTTGTAGAACTTCTTGGCTATGTGAGTGAGAAGAGCCATCTGCTAGACTATTTCCATGTATTCCAGATCATCTGGATGGATACAGTCCAGGTCTTCAAGAGTAAAAAGAGAGTTGCCACAGCTTCATCAGAAGACACAAAAGCTTGAGAAGAGCTTGTCTCTTGGAATGGGATTCCTTGAGTGTAGTTCTCCTTTGGTGTCTCTGGGAAGGTGATGAAAGGACCCTTGGGTGAGTTGTCAGGGTAGCATAGAAGATGATGTTTGGGTTCTATGCTATCCCTTTCAACCACATGTAAGGCTGAACCCATTTGATTGTTGGAGTTTCTAGGTGAACCTTGCATGTTCATCTCCATCTGGTATCCATTGAGAATCCCATATAACTCTGTCAGAGTAAGAGTTTTGAGATTTTTAGTTCTCTTGATCACCACACAGTAGTGTGTCCACTGCCTAGGAAGTGAGGACATGAACTTCCTTACAATGTCTCTATTCTCAAGAGAAACTCCTCCATCCACTAGGGTATCCACTATCTCAACATACCTGAAGTACCGCTGAGTCATGGTTTCACCCTTTTGAAGGTGAAGTTTTCAAACTGCTGCTTCAGGAGATCCTTCTTGTTCTCTTTGGCTTCAGAAGAACCCTCATACATCAAATTCAGTGCATCCCATAGCTGCTTGGCTGTTTTGCACTTCTTGAAACCTCTGTACACAGACTTTGGAAGGGCAGTTGAAGAGCTGTCATGGCTTTTTTGTCTATCTCTACTCTCTTCCTATCTTCATCAGAGTAGTTAGCCACATCTTTGGGGATCATACCAGCACCAGTAGTAGAAGGTGTGCTGGGTATGAAAGGTCCATTCTCAATAGACTCCCACATTCTTGAATCAAGAGACCTTATGAAACCTTCCATTCTTAAACACCAGGTGTCAAACTCATCAAGAGTGATCATTGGGGACTTGTTCATGGTTCCAGTTTCCATATCAGTCTTGGAAATGGCTGCCATTTGAAAAGTTTAGTATTTGTGTGTGTGAGGGATCTAAAGATGGTGAGATCTTATATCAAGAGCCTGGAATGCTCTGATACCAAATGCAGGATCGTTGAAGGGTGAAGAGTTACAACACAACAACACACAACACAAAGAGGAGATAAACTAAACTTAGATCAAACAGTAAAAACTGATTAACCAAGTGGTGACACTAAGAACACAAGTAATATATGAGACAGAACACAAAGACACAAGTGTTTGGTTTTCAAGAATGCAGTATATTGCTTTCTCTATGTTATATTACAAGTGTTACAAAGCATATTAGAAAGATACAAGAACATGAGATACTTATACAACATCTTACAGCCGGCTATACTTTGAAAGCCAGCTGGATACAATTGACTAGACACACATAAAATCAATTGTAGAGTCAAAAGGCAGATTGCCTTTTGACTAGTGACTATGACATGCCATAGCTCACATCCTCATCTATTACAAAAAGGATAAAGTACAGAAAGTAGAAAGTTACAGACTCAAGACCTTAATGTAAAGTTACCAAAAGCATGGACCTTTTCACCAAACCATGTTAGTTGGTGACTTGCAGCGTTGCAGCGGAAAGGTGTCCAGCTTTATGGAATAGTACATCAGATAAAGCATGTTACTAAAAGTCTTCAGAAGAAATCTGTCTTCATGAACTTGAAGCTTCGGAAGAATTTGTCTCTGAGGCTTCGGAAGACTTCATTTTTTGGCTTCGGAAGATGTTGGTCTTGGCTTCGGAAGATTTCACACTTAGAGTATTTCTGTTGCACATGTGAACTTCCGAAGCATTCCACTTCAATGCACTTGTGCAGCATGCAGGAAAGACTAAAGATGTTTAGGTTGCATCAGCCTCTTCATTAGAATTTACACAAATGAACCCCTTATCAAGTAGCTCTTGCAATTGCTCTATCAATTCCTTCATTTCAGTCGGAGCCAACCGATACAGTGCCTTAGCTACTGGTTGGGCACCAGGTATCAAATCAATCTGGAACTCGATCTCACGGTCTGGTGGCACTCATTGTAAGTCTTCGGGAAATACGTCTGGAAAGTCACACACAACCGGTACCTCAGACAGTTATGGTGTTGGTGTATCTACATCCTTTACATAAGCCAAGTAAGCACTACATCCACACCTCATTTACTTTCCCGCCACCTCCATTGAAATCACTTTCGGAATCGTAGTGACCCGATCACCATAAACCGTCACCTAACTCCCATTAGGCGCTGTTAACCGAATCATCTTCTTGCGACACATAATGTTCGTCTCGTAGTCAGCTAACCAATCCCTCCCAAGAACTACATCAAAACCACCTAAGGTCATCACGAATGGTTTAACAGGAAACTTATGACCTTCTAATTCCACGTCACAGCCTTCTATTATCTTAGAAATCCGGGTAGACCTACCTATGCAGTTTCTACATCAAAGGGTGCATCTACACTCCTACTACTAACAGGCAGTTTAGCACATAAAGCAGCAGAAATAAAACTCTTACTAGCACCAGAATCAAATAACACAGAGGCTAAAGTTTGGTTTACTAGAAACATACCTGACACTACATCAGGGTCTGTCCTAGCCTCCTCCTGTGTTATCGTAAACGCTCTGTGCTCGCCCTTTGTCCTTCTCCCCCAGCCTTATTCACCCTCGAACCTTCAGCCCTCGGCTTCATGCAGTCCCTACTCATGTCGCCCTCCACGCCACAGTTGAAACATCTCCCTGCTTTGCATTCCCTTGCCATATGACTAGGCTTCTCACACTTGAAGCACATGTTCGATCTAAACCTACATTCACCGGTGTGCTCCTTCCCACACTTGCCACACATCTTCGACCCCGCATCAGATGTGACCACCCGACGGTCATCAACCCGTGCACTTTTGTCACTCGCCGGGGCACCACCCCGACCAAATCTTTTCCCATTCCAACTCTGATCACCACCACCCTTCTTGCTTGCCTCAAACACCACCACCTCTCGTTCATCATACAACCTTCCTGCCAAATCAACTGTTGACCTAAACGTGCTCGGTCGGGCAGCGATCATGTGCCTACGGATATCCGCCGGCAAGCCCTGAGTATACCTCTTAATCTTTCATGATAGAGGTGTCACCTGATCCAACACAAGCTGTGCTATCTCATTAAACTTCATGGTGTACTGCTGATGAGTCATTATTCCCGCTTCTAGCTGCAGGAACTCCCTTTCCACCTTATCCATTTCCCTATGAGGAAGAACTCCTCGATCACCAACTTTTTCAACTCAGACCACCTCATTTTCGCAATGGCCGGACTACCCTCGGCTTGGACAATATTGTCCCACCAACACAGAGCCGAGTCCACAAACGAGTAGGCAACAAACTTCACCTTCTGGTCTTCTCGGCACTTGCTGATATTTAGAACAACTTCCATTTTCCTCACCTATTGGTGAGCAGTAGCAGCAGTGCCATTACCATCAAAAGTAGGGGGCTTACAGCTTTGAAATGCCCCATACTTATAGCCTCGTGCCGCCTCCGGTGCAGACTCGTCTTCTTCCTCCTCTTCATCATCTAAGAGAACTGTTTCAGGCTCCGGTCGCTCCCGTTCTCCCGAGGACATGTTTCTCTCCTTTCTTTCTCCTTCCCTTACAACCCTTATTACTTCAGTCACCACAGACGGTAAGATCGTCTGCATGACCTGATGAACTTCTTCCACAACAACCTCCTTTACTAAGGCTCTCAAACTGGTGCTCTCATCCCTGCCCTCCGGATGAGGGGTCTCAGGTTCTTCATGAACCACCTTTTCAACTCTAGGCCTTCCTCTTTTGGGCCGCGGTTTAGCACCACGTACACCACGACCTCCACCCCTCGAAGCTTTAGATGATCTACCACCGGCCATCCTCTAACACACTATAAAATTCAAACATCAACACGGTCATTCAAGGGAATAGCTCAGTTTATGTCAAGTATAGTAAGTCCCTAATTACTGTGGCCAGTTGTGATTAGCCACTTACTTTACTCTTTATACTCCAAGCATTACCTATCCTGACTACATCAGTATCTAAATCTACAAATAGCACATAAACCACATAACATGCGCATGTAATACCGGTTAACATTAAGAAAATACCTGATGGCACGCAACTACTCAGACTGGAATCCCTTCTCTTTCCATCCCATTTTCAGTTTAAGTTAAGTTTCTATCAAAAATTTACCTATTTCACTTAAACTTTGGCTCTGATACCAACTTGTAAGGCCCCATTCCCGAGACGCTTACAGCTGGCCAATCTTCGCACATAAAACATATATTTTCATTAACTTAAATAAAACGTTGCAGCTGAATCATTAAAATAACCTTTGATTTCGAAATAAAATAAGCGCTTTTCCAAAATAATACAACATTCATTACAAAGTATCGTTTGTTCGCATTATAATGCAAAAACATTATACAAAAGAATGCCATAAAAAATGAGCCGAGTAGCCGCACCGTGCCATCCTCAACAACCATTACCTGCCAACTTGAAACACATAAAAGTCAGCCTTGCTGAGTGAGTTCTTGTTTTAAAATAAAACACACTTTACCTTTCGTTTAAAACCATTCTTTACTTTCTTTAAAATCATACCAAGCTTTAGCACGTGCTCACACATCGTACGTACACATAGATAATAGTTATTATCTTCATCATCATTCATTTCGTACATTTATTATCTTTCATTTCCATCTAGGTCCTGTCATGTGCTTAACCCCCCCTAGAGCACCAAGCAATTCATCTAGGGTTAAGCGACAAGGACCCCATACATATGGTCAATCACAAAGATTGAACCCCTATGTGCATCCTCATGGGGTATTTAACCCATACACAGTTGAGCTAACACCCATCATTGGGTGTGAACCTCCATACATTTCGTTAATTACACAGATTAAGCCCTAATGTGCATCCTTATGGGGTAGCTAACCCGCACACGGTTGAGCTAACACCCTTCATTTGGTGTGAACCTCCATGCATTTGCTTGCAAGCCTTTCTTATTTTCATTCATTCATTAATGCATGCATTCTTTCATTATGTTCCTCTTTCTATTATCTTCCAGTTTACGTTACATAGTACTTTTATTTCATTCGTTAACATTCAACGTAAATCCACGAGAAAATAATCATACATAACAGGAACATAAACTTAAACATATAACGTCACCATACTAGGCACCATCATACATGCATAACATACATCATCATTCAAGCCCATCATAACATCTATGACCTCGTAATTCAACTTACATAAACCCCCGGGAACCTCCCAAGTCAAAGCCTACATAACACTTTTCTCCAAAAAATCAGAAAATAAACTAAGTCCTTTCAGGCGCATGAGCCGTATTTGGGCGTATGGACCCTATTCAGTCGCACGGCTTTCCAGGCGCATGAGAACACTTGGGCGTATGGACACTTATGGGGCAAATGGACACTTAGGTGCTGTTTGTTTTTTCTGCAGGAAAACGTCTGCAGTCTGCAGACCACATCTGCAGACATCTGCAGCAGAAGAGGTGGACCAAATGTCTGCAGTCTACAAGAAAAAGACTGTTTGTTTTTAACATTTGCATAATGGTAAAAAATATTCTGTAATTAGATTAAACCTATTTTTTAACACTTTTTTTCTTGGACTTGTACCACACACACACACATCTGTACGTACATACAACATATATACACATCCATGGTCCGACTGATGGGGGAGGTGGGGCGTAGGTAGGGGAGGTGGAGGCGGTCGGCGGACAAGGTTGGAGGGGAGGCGGAGCAGGTGGGGGGAGGGGGAGGCGAGGGCAGGTAGGCATCGATGGTCCGACCGGTGGGGGAGGTGGGGCGACGATGGTCCAACCGGTGGGGGTGGTGGGACGGCGGTGGTCCGGCCGGTAGGGGTGGTGGGGCGGCAGTGGTCCGGCCGGTGGGGGTGGTGGGGCGGCGGTGGTCCAGCTGGTGGGGGGAGGTGGGGTGGCCGATGGGGGAGGTAGGGGAGGTGAGAAGAGGTTAGAAGATCTCAGAAGACATAGGTCCACATCTTCTCCATGCAGACCTCCTGCAGACGTTTTTAATGAAACGTCTTCCAAAAAACAAACAGTCTGCGCAATCAAAACCTCTTCCCGCATTTGCGTGCGCGCAGATGAAGAGGTGGGGAAGATGTTTTGGTAAAAAAACAAACAACACCTTAGGCGTATGGACTCTCAGTCGCATAGCCTTCAGTCGTATAACTTCCATGCGTATGACCCTCAATCGCATGGCATTCGGGCGTATGGGCTTCAGTTGCATGACCTTCATCCACATTTCCTTCAGTCGCATGACTATCATGCGTATGAATCTCAGTCTCATGCCTTTCGGCCATATGGCCTCCAATCGCATGCCATTCGGACGCATAGACTTCTAGTCGCATGAGCCCTAGCTGCGTGCAGAATGCAGTCTTCTTCGAACCTGAACTGTAGTTTCAGCCTCCAGCGCCTTTTTTAACCTGTTCTAGGCTAAAACCAACCATACTAAACCCTAGAAACACAAGCACAACATCATACAAGCATCACAAGCCCAAACCATGAACCCCAACCGTTCGCACACACACACACACATACCCTAATGGGATATACACCCCAATACACCAAAAACGATTTGCTATGTGTTCCAGCCCCAAAATCAGTCAAAAACATGTAAAAGATGGGTCCTAGAACTCACATTGACAACCTCTTTGGGTATAGCTTCCCACAAACCCGCTTGCCTTCGACTTTGCACTTGATTCTTCAAGAAAACCCTAGCTTTTGCTCTTTCTCCCTTTTTTCTCCCTCTCCTTGGCCGATTGAAGATAAGAATGGAGAGGGGAATAGGCTACCATTCCCTTTAAACCCATTCTTCCAAACTTTTCCCTTTTTGGCAAGATTAGTCCCTCGACTTGGACTTTATTTCTTTTCTTTCTTTTTCTTCTTGCTTGGCTTCAAAGAAATTAATCAAGTGTTACATTAACAAAAGTAAATGTACTAACCAAACAATATAGGACATACTTTGTGCATACTTCATCAATTTTAGTGGAAGTTGAGATGATCATTTAGTTTTATAAAAAACTCCTATGAAAGGAAATGTAACAATCTTATATGCTAGAATAAAGTAGGCAAAAGCTAGTTATCTAATCTTAGATAGTTAAGAAAATAACTAATAGTATTAAGTAAGAATAAAAAACGTCTAAGATCACCAAACAACTTCAACAGATCACACACACACACACACATAAGAGTAGTCTTCAATAGCTTTCTCTATCATGGCATCGTTTCGACCTGGTTCAACAACCTTTGGTTTGTAAGGACCATTGACAATAGATTACTATATTTTCCCATCTTGATACCTGATGAAGCCTTCTATGTGTTTGCTGCATGATCTAAAGTTTTCAGGGGTGATGATAGGTGCTTTAGTCATCATCCCTATCTCAACTTTAGACTTTTGGTTGAGGGCCATTTTTAAGTGTGGTGAAAGGAGGAATGAAAAATAGGTTGATTTGGATGGTAAGATCTCACAATCAAAAGCCTAAAAAGCTCTGATACCAATTGTAGGATCGATGCTTGTCACTTAAACTTGGGTTTTCTCTCAAACTCTCTTAATCACACACGGATTTAGATGAAGCAAAATCTCATCTAAGAGTTGATAATAATATAGTCAGTAACAAAGAATACAAGAAAACAATTTTCAAGGTACTTGTATATATTACTTCTCAACTCAAAATATTACATAACTTTTACAAGCATATTACAAGAGTTACAATGAGAAACTATATATACTATCACCTACAACCGGATATACTTTGATACCAGCTGGAAACCTATAACTAAAGCAAATACTACAAAGCTAAAGTTAAGGTGACTTAGATAATGTCTTCTCTAATATTTAATAGTCATGACATGTCCATGACTTACCTTTTTTAACCAACTAAAGTTCGCAACTGTACTAACTGATAAAGGTGAACAGTGGAATAAAGTATGATCAACTACATGGGCTTTGAGAAAACCCCATGCACTATATCAAAGGTCTGTAATGGATTGTCAGAAGGATCATTCTTATGTCCACTAGTTCATAGTAGTATCTTCCAAATGTTAATTGGCTTCAGAAGAACAAGTTCTTCCGAGGCCACTTATACTTCAGAAGAGATTACTTCTTTCAAAGCTTGGGGACTTATTCATATCAACATTCTTCGGAAATCATTGTCTTGAATTCTTCTAAGTCTTGAACTTCGGACGAGAAGACTTTGTCTTCGGAAGTTGATCTTGTACTTGTCTTTAGAAGAACTCTATTTTGCCTTCGGAAGTTCCACACTTAGCTTCGGAAGTCCTTTATTAGTTGCACCAAAATAGTCTAAGTATTTGGTTTTGATTGCACCAGATTATCTAGATCCAACACCCCTACTCTTTTGAACTTTATGATTTTCTAGTAGAATATAACTAAAAACTTAATCACAAACAAAAACCAAGAATTAAACTTACATTACTAACATACTTGAATCATGATACGATACACGTTTAAGAACACAATAAGTAACTCATCAATCCTAGAGCCATAACATTAACCCTTTGGAGACCAATTACTATTTAAAACAATATATATTTAAGGCAAAATATCCATTTGTTCCATCCAATGACCTCAAATAAGAAAGTATCTAAATGAAACTTCATAAAGCACTTAAATTGAAAACAAGCTCTTGAAACCGTTAAAAAAGATCAAATAATATAAAAACCATTTAATTACAGTAGCCTAATCCAAAAAAAACTATAAAAACCATTATAAGTAATTGTAGTACAAAAATCCCAAACTTTAGGGTAAAAAATATAAATCTAGCAAAATTAAGGGACCAATCTTGTCAACTATTAAAACCTTGTTGTTTTAGGACTATATCACACCTATAAGAACAAAAATAATCAGAAGTTATAAGATAATGGCCTAACGTTAAGCAAACTAAAGAAACTAACCAAAACTCAAGAACCTAAAATAAGATCACACATATGCAATATAACACCCACAAAGCTAAGGAATACAAATACAAAACATGAGGGTTGGGCTTAATTTATCCCTCAATAGTAGCACTAGTTCGTTTGAAATAAACATAGGAACCCTCACGGTTGGTAGCATCCAACCTTTTAAATAACCACGTGATCAACCACATGTGAGTCTCATGAACCCCCTTTTACTTTAAAAACTTTTGGGGTGAAATAAATACTCATTGGTTACTATGTCATTGTGGTGCAATACTACCTGCTCTTATCCCCGAATGAAGCACAATCATTTACTCTATTAGGAGCCGCGTGATTGTGGATAGTACTATTTGGGGAGTTCTCCGCACACAATGGGCCATTTATGCAGGGAAACCCCCAATTGTGATTCAATAATTTCGTGTCACAAATTAGTGTCATTTAACCATGCTTAGCAGGACACATTTAAACCCAACAATCTAGTAGTAACGGGTTAGGGGATATTTTAGTACTTGAGCGGGAGAGTCCGACTCAGGTTTGATTATGATACATTCTATAATGCATCATGGTATTTATATTATGGTTGTAGTAATTATCAAAATTTTGAATATTACATCTGTCATGAACGTTAATGTGTCTTAAACTCATGCACTCATCAATATTATATTGACGTATTTTGGGTGTGTATTTCAAATGAAATTTAATTGACAGTTGTCAAAAGATAGGTGCCACCTTAGATGGATCATTGGAGACTTAGCCACCGCCTATCCAGCTTATTATCTATAAACAATTAAATAAATATGTATAATTCAATTTTTTAGACGATTTAACTTATGAATATTTAATATGATGTAATGATTATGTTGGACATATATTTATTTTCGCTGCATTGTGATGATATCAGCCGGTTACGACTAGACCCGATCAACAGGGTATGACAGATATTGTTAGAGGTATCACCTTTAAAATGAACAATATAATTTAGGAAAATTAGAAAACTAAACTATTAGTAAATTGTACCATTCAAGATAACAACTAAGGTTGGACCAGTGATACATTAACTAATCATCCCAAGTAATTGAAAGGAATGCAACGATGTATATTGACTCATAGAGAAAAGTGATACAACTAAGGTTGGACCAGTGATTAACTTCATTTTTAACGAAACATATGTTGACTCATAGAGAAAACTGAGCTCGGTGCAACGACGTATTTTAAATTTTTGAAAAATAAATGTTTAAAAGTTATAAGAGCTAAACAAATAAAACAGCTGAATTGATTATATAAGTAATCAAATAGCTAAGCAAGCCACTCACTTTTATCCCACATCAGACACGAGAGAATTTAAGCTGCTTGTCTACCTATAAATAGAAGAATATAGGTTTCTTTTAAAGTGTAAGTTCCTCGAGAACACCGTAGTAAAGAATCTTATAAATGAGTAATCCTAGTGATATACATGAATGAATCTTCTAGACAAATTAGACAATAAATATATATAAAAGAAAGTAGATGAGAAGGAAACGATATGTTTGTTAATAAAATTAGTAAATGCCAATATTTTGATAAAAGATATTTTTAAAACTAAATATGAAATTATAAGGTTGACAAATGGGTAGATATGAAATTTTAGGGTGTCATATTTAAGATGATGCCAATGAAATGACTATAAATGATATTTTGATTAGTTTGTAACAATATATATGGTAAGTAAATTCAAATTAGTTATATATGGTACATGTTTTGATAATCTGGTCGAGTAAGATATGTGTGGTTGATGGTTTGTATGAAAGTTATACATGTATTATTATTGATTAGTTAAAGAGTCAAATTAATTAAAATCTAATAAAAACATTATTCACGAGAACGTTTTTGTGAATTGATGGCGCCTACTGACTTGCAAACTTTAATAAAAAATTATTTCTTAATAACTTATGGTTCTAGACGTTAATGAACCTGGCTCCTTCATGTGAAAAATGGCAATGAAGATTTTACTTGATGCGGCGGTGCTAGAGTTCGCAAGTATGACTTGCAAACTTAGATTGTCTCTTTCTCCCATATGATTGAGAACTTATCAAGTCCACATGATCAGATGCTACCTAAAGCCTGTGCGCCCTTGATGCCACACATTATGAGGTTGATGCCGCACATTATGCCACATAATCTGGCCGTGTAAGATATGTGTGGTTGATGGTTTGTATGAAACTCTGACGTTTACGGTCTGAACTTTGGAACTCTATGTCAAGAAATTCAGATTCGCAACTTAAAAATGCAAACTACTCATAAACAACTAAAATTCAACTACTCCAACCTGGAACTATCTTGATCGGGTTAAGTTACGGACCACGAAATCCAGTATTTGAGTGTTATGTTTTATTTTAATAACGTAACAAGTTTTCATTTTGAATTGGTATAGGTAGTGGAGTAGTAGGTGGATGTTAAGTGGTGGTTTATTTTATAGGAATAGTGAAGTGATCATTAATGTTTGCATGTTGTTTTTTAGTCTATTTATATGATGTATTGCAAGTAATGAATGCAAAAGTTTGAGTATAACTTTGGGTTTGAAATCAATAGAAACAACTTAAGTTTTCAACAACACCGGCGGTAAATTCAAAATAATCATGGTTATTAATACAATGTTAACTAGTTAACGTCTCGTTAGTTAACTTATATTTTGGATGTTATATCACGAAAAGCATACAAAATAACCTCGAACTAGTACAAATATTTCTTATTATAACAAAGCCATTGAATAAATAATAGTAAAACAACCACCTTAAATTGAACTCGTACATAAGATTTTTGGTGACCATTTACATTCTCACCACAGCAAAGTGTCATGACAAATGGAGAACTTGTGTTGCTATCAATAATATTGTCAAAGAACAGATCATGATGCTGGTTCCAATCCTAATTCCTCCATGACATCTTTGAGCTCCTGATGGAACACTAGCTGGCGTTCTCGGAGTAATCCGAGGGGGCAAAGTTGACGGGGTAGGAGCAGCCACACTCACACTTAGTTCGTCGCGATGCTTATAAGCATCTGAAACGTTAGAATACCACATGCTGCAATCGGGCCCAAGAATCTCCCATCCAGTTCTATTCTCGACCAGCGATCCATAACGCTCTATTCTCTCCTCCAAGCAATTTCGACAATCCAACCTACTCAAGTCTCTTCCACACTGAGCCAAACCATACCTTATGCCATTCGCACCAACATCTACTTGAGCTGCTTGATACATTAGGGGTTGATAAGGAACAGCGCTTGCTAAATCTTGCATCATCGAAAACCCTTTGGCAAACACCAACGGGTCATCTAACCCTTGTGTTCCAAATCCAGCAACTGTAGTTCCACTTAAAACTCCAATTACATTCTTATTAGAGACCTTTGTCGTGCAGAGGCTCGATATAATTTCTGCTATCGGACACACAGAGGATCTCATGTAGGAACTAGCTGATGAGTTCACGCAGCGAGTGCAATCATGTGAAGATATGTTAGCCTTACACTGAAAGACACCAAAGACTTGATGCGACTTATTGCCAACACTTGCACTATAAAATCCATCATGAAGGGGTGTGTTTTTGGCAAGCAAGTTTACAAGGATTCTTTGGTTTTCTTGGACGGTGGTGCTGATATTTAAGCATTGGCCATGGCTAGAACCGGGCATGATCAAGAACAACAGTAATATCGATAACATGACCTCCATTTTCCGATTCGATATTTGATCGTGTTGTGAAGATGGTTGATAGTTGATCAAATGAATGCTCCCACAAACCATTATATCAACATGCATATTTTGTCAACGGCATTACATAATTGCATCATGTGTAGTGTGTACATACATGTTCAATACCATGTTGTACCGAATGTTAATAGTTTGGTCAACGGCATTCAAAGTTGCATCATGTGCTAAATGCTCAAAAATTACAAGTGGGACTAGATTACAAATAGTTATAATGGTACGATGAATCCAAACGGTATTTTATAAGGATGTATTATTTGATGCCAGATTGGTACTAAATTACAAGTGGTACTATAATGGTACTGCGTGTTGTTAGATACAAGTTCTACTATGTATTTAAAATGTAGCGATGCATTCTTTGCACTTCATCCTGGAGAAACGAATCTACACATATATTTTTACTTTCTTATCCCAAAGTGTGCTTTATTTGCATAGGAAAGAAAATTAGATATATGTATATGTTTTGGTGTCGCTGAAACTAAATTAGAGGTTATAAACATGACAAACAACTTCTTTAAAATTGTTCATAAATGACTGGGTTATGGCATAATAATGACATATACACACATACACATACATGCATATTATGGATATAAAAACTAATGTCGTAACCACCCACAGATTATTGTTCCTTGAATAGTAATAATATACATGTGCTAGAAGCACTTTTGTATCGTCATTTGACCATGTTTAAATATCATTTAAATTGAGTCGTATATAATAATATATACAAGTTATATATCTAATCACAAACGTACAAAACTATCTCAAGTTTTTGATTTTTTGTACATTTTGTTCTTATTTTTCCTTTTACAACTTTTGGAATGTGATGTTTTTTTAAATTTTGTTTGCAGTTGCGATAATGTTTTTTAGCCTTGTGTAACGTGAATTTTCAAAAACTAAGTTCTAAATAGTAATGTGTAGATTATAAAAAACTAAAAATAGAAGTTAAAGCTAACTCAAGATTTTATTTTTTCTGATTTATGTCATTCTACTTGCTTGATTTTATCTTTTTTTATGTAGGTTCTATTTAAAATCATGCTACAAGCTTACTTTTTATATTTCAAGATAAATTTTATTTAAATTCAAATATATACAATTACGACATCTTATATTTATGCTACATATTTTATCTAAACTAAGCCATACGAATTTCTAGCCGCAACAAATCTTCATCTCGACGTGCGGGTTGACATGTAGTTTTCAATAATGTGCTATCACATCATGAATTAAGAAACACTACAATAATTTGTATATGAAATAGAGGTAATTAAATTAATTATGGTATAAATACTTAATAAAGATAATTAAGATTGTTTTATTAAAAATATTAATGTCAAATTAGCTAATTAATATGTAACCGGTTAGATCTCTTCTAATCATATAATTGTAGTTAGTATATCTTTCTACTCTAATAAATTAGTAACCTGAGATGATATGTGCCGGCATGACAATTGTTTTCACCAAAATTTTCCCGTCTTTGTATCTTTAATTAAATAATCATCTTAATTACTAATAATATTATTTAACATTTGTTAGAATTAATCAATTAAGAAAGAGATATTTTCATTTATGTTGTTTCTAGATAATTTTTTTAATAAAAATATATAATTTTCTAAAGCATCAAAGTGTATGTTGACTATTTTGAGTGTTTTAAAAAGTTATTTTTTTTAAAAATAAAATTAATCAAATTTGGGAGTTATAATAAGAACATTTAAAAAATATCATCTTTATACAATTTGTTTTAAAACAAAATTAATTTTTTTTTAAAAATAAAATTAATCAAATTTGGGAGTTATAATAAGAACATTTAAAAAATATCATCTTTATACAATTTGTTTTAAAACAAAATTAATTTTTTTTTAAAAAATTAAAAAAATTAAAAAGTTGATATCATTGCTTTGTACTTATATCCATTACTAATACATAATTTTAGTCGTATCATATCTTAAAATATTATTTTATAATTAATAATTTTTATTATATATTAATATTTTATTTATTTAACTTATGTAATACACGAGTTTACTAACACTAGTAGAATATATATATGTCATATCCTGACGGAAGCGTGAAATGTTTGAGTGTGACTCGTTGGTTTAAAATGCATTGATTACCATAACATGCAAGTCATAGAAATAAACTAAACGTCATTTCCATTAACATATATTTATAGGATTACATTGTTACAATTTAGTCTAATATTTTAGACTTATATATTTGTAATTCTATTATAGATAACTGTTTATATCATTTCATATATTCTTTAGCTAGGAGTGGATGTGAACGTCCACAAAGAGGATGAAGTCAAACAGATCGATAGTCAACCAAATACACAGCTTCTCTAAATAGATATGTTGATCACTAAACAAGTTGAATGTATACATGAGATTATAATACATTATGCTAACCTGAAAAATCATACTTAAAATAGTCAACATACAATTGGTGAGAACATAGGTTTAATCAACAATATAAATCATTTTGAATTGATCCGATGTAATCAAACTCACAACCAAACCTACTCACATGTCAAATGATTCATAACTGTCATATACAAATCATAAAATCAAATAATACAGCATTACTACCCTCATCCGGCAAGTGCAGGTTGACATATTCCTAATCCTAAGTAGCGCTACCTATTTATTTAACGGTTTCTCATCCGAATTAATGGTTGTGTCAATGTGACAGTAATAGATCAAAATTCTCAAATTTGCATCAAGTTCAACACAAATGGTATGCTTTTTCCCTCATAAATTTATAAATAAAAAAGGGCTATGTTAGTCACCTTAATTTCAGTTAAATGTCAAATAATTCCTATAAAATTATTATTTGTTAGAATAAATCTTACTTCTTTAAAATTTTTAGCATTTCAAATTATTAAGTATGCCAAAATTTCTAATCAGCAACTACGATCATTCAAAATTTATCAAAATTTACCAACGAAAACATTAAAAAATCTAAATCATCTTATTAAATGTTAAATCAGTAACTCATAAGAGGCAATTTACTAGAATTTTTACAAATTTCATAACAAATGGTAGAAATAGCTACACATCCCTAAAATTTTTAACATTATACACATTATCCCATTCTCTATATCATAATTTATGCACTTTTTTAGTTGAAACCTGGAAAGAGAAAGAAAAGGACGACCATGAAGAGGGACAATAAGAAAAAGAAGAAGTCCAAGGTATCCACCTATACATCTCAGAATGAGTTTGAGCATCCTAAGGTAACTTAAAAAGAGGTTGTTTAACCAAGTCCAACAAATGTAGAGTCCCTTGAGACTTGGAGACCTATCTTGTCCTGGACCTTTGCTGCTAATCGAGACAAATGCTATGCTATTAGATATCAAGGATGTCAAGATATCTACTTTTGGCAAGACATACTTGATCTTGCTTTACATGATCTCTATGACATGAGGAGATACGATGAAAGTTTGAGGGATCCTGACCAAATGATAAAAAAAGAAGTGATCTTGATCCTGATAAGTATTGTCAATAGATGAGTAATCTCTTTTGTTTTGATAGCATCAGCCTAAGGGGAGTTTGTAAGGTTTAAATTTAAAGGCCGATGCAACCAAAGTAGCTGTAAGGCCCCGTTCCTGGGACACTTACAGCTGGCCAATCATCGCACATAAAACGTATAATTACATTAACTTGAAATAAACGTTGCAGCGTAAACATTAAAACAACATTTTCATTAAAAATGTTTTGCAAAATAATAAAACATTCATTACACAATTTCATTTGTTCGTATTACAATGCAAAAACATTAAACAAAAGAATGCCATCCAAAAGAGCCAAGTAGCCGACCCGTGCCATCCTCAGCAACTTTACCTGCCAACTGGAAAATGAATAAAAAGTTAGTGTTGCCGAGTGATTTCTAGTTTTAAAACAAAACATACTTTATCTTTCCTTTAAAATCGTTCTTTACAATCATACGTGATCATGCATTAAACATACACATAGATAATATCATTATCATCTTCATCATTTATTCGTTAACTTTTATTCATACGTTCATCTTTACTTCTTTACATCCCATCAAAAACCATGAATTTTTCTCCACCGTCACGCATAAAGCGGGTACTAGGTCGAGGTCTATCGTAGACCCCCCATCATGGCGCTCAGCAGCCTGACCACAACATCTAGGATAAATTCAGGTGTACCATTATCATGTGCTATACCCCATCGTCGCGCATAAGCGGGTACTGGGCTGAGGTCTATCATAGACCCCCTATCATGGCGCTCAGCAGCCTGACCACAACACCTAGGGTAAATTCAGGTGTACCATTGTCATGTGCTATACCCCACCATCAAGCATAAAGCGGGTACTGGGCCGAGGTCTATCATAGACCCCCCATCATAGCGCTCAACAGCTGACCACAACACCTAGGGTAAGCGACAAAGGTTTTATACTGTAACACCCGGTTATTTTAATGTTAAAGGAAGAGAAGAATAAAATGAAAGAAAAGAATAAAAAGGAATAAAACCCAAGTCTAGGGGTAAAAAGTATCCAAAAGGACAAAATGTTTGAAAAGTGGGTGTAAAAGGTGGTATGGTTGCCCATATGTCACATACACCTCTAATTTTCGGGTTTTAGAGAGAGAAAGAGCAACAAGTTCTGGTTTTAAAGGAAGAACAAGAAAGAGTTCGAATTCAAGGTAAGAATTCATGCTTTTATGGTGTTCTTGACTGGTCTTATCCTTGGGTTTAGGCTTATGTGTGTTTGTATGTGTTTGGGGTATCTTTTTAGTGGGTTTCTAAACGGTTGAATTCAATTTGCAAACAAGTTTGGAGGAAGCCATACTCAGAAGATACAAAGGTGAGTTCTAGGACCCCTATTTTACTGGTTTTTAACTAATCTTGGGGCTGGAAATGCATGAATGTATGTTTTTATATAGCTGGGTTTCGGACTCGTATGCTTGAATGTGTGTGTGATGATGTTATGATGTGATGTGTGACTATGTTCATGCTTGATGATGTATGATTGTGTTTCTAAGCTTAGAGGGTATGAATTAAGCTTAGAACATGATGAATGATGCATGAAAATTGAATCTAATGTTTTAGACCCACTTGATAAGTTTTTAAATCTGCCTAAGTGTGTGGAAGTAAATGCGGATGAAAAGGGTTAATGCGGATGAGCATTAACCAATGGGTAGGTCAATGCGGATGAAATCAATGCAGATGAGCATTGGCTAAGTGCAGGAAATGCGGATGAGCATTTGACTATGTATGGAAAGACGGATGAGCAAAGTAAGTCAATACGGATGAAGTGAGTCAATGCGGATGAGCATTTGACTAAGTATGGAAATGCGGAGGAGTTAGGCTAATGCGGATGACAAATGCGGATGAAGTAAATCCAATACGGATGAACGATAAGGCAAATGCGGATGGACTATAGCAAATGCGGATGAACTGTAGGAAATGTGGATGACTATAGGAAATGCGGGTGAACACTTAGAGAAATTCTGACTTTTTGAGAAAAGAGGTAATGTAGATTTTGACCTAGGAGATTCCAAGGGGTTATGAATGTTGACTTATGGGGGTCATAGATGGTATGATGGGCACGTAATGATTTGTGCTTGATGCTTATGATGATGATGATGATGTTATAAATGAATGAATAAACGAAGTATTATGTTACATAAACTGAAAGATAATGAAGGGGAACACGATGAATGAATGCATGCATTAATGAATGAATGTAAGAAAGCCTTGCAAGCAAATGTATGGAGGTTCAGACCCAATGAAGGGTGTTAGCTCAACTGTGTGCGGGTTAGCTACCCCAGAAGGATGCACACTGGGGTCTAATCCTTGTGATTGACCATACGTATGGGATCCTTGCCGCTTGCCCTAGGTACTGGAGTCAGCTTTGTGCACAATGTTCGAGGTCTATGAGAGACCTCAGGCCCAGTTACCCGCTTAGTGCACAATGTTCGGGGTATAGCATATGGCATTGATCCAAAATGAACGAGAAAAGATAAATGGTGAATGTACTTGCCCTAGGTACTGGAGTCAGCTTCGTTCACAATGTTCGAGGTCTATAAGAGACCTCAGGCCCAGTTACCCGCTTCGTGCACAATGTTCGGGGTAATGTACATGTCACCAGAAGTAATGAGGAATGAATGAAAGAATGAACGAAAGAATGACGAAGATAATAATGATATTATCTGTATGTATGTACGATGTATGATCACAAACGAATGTAAAGTATAATATGATTTTAAAAGAAAGGATGGTTTTATGATAGAAAAGTATGTTTTGCTATAAAACTAGAACTCACTCAGCAACGCTGACTTTTATGCATTTTCCAGTTGGCAGGTAAGCATTGCTGAGGATGGCACGAGGCGGCTGCTCAGCTCTTTTGGATGGCATCCATTTATTTAAATCTTTTGTGATGTAAGACAACATTGTAATTTTGTAACCGACAAACGATGCATTATTTTGCAAACGTTTTTATGATGAAATGAAATGCCATTTGTTTTATGTTTCCGCTGCAATGTTTTGATGATTAAATGCAAAGTATATGTTTTTTGTGCGATGAATTACCAGCTGTAAGCGTCCCGGGAACGGGGCCTTACAAGTTGGTATTAGAGCCAAAGTTTAAGTGAAATGGGTAAATTTTCAAAATAAACCTTAACTTAAACTGAGAATGGGATGGAAGGGAATGAGAAGCCAATCTGAGTAGCTGTGTGCCATAAGGTATTTTCATAAAGATAACTGGTTTTATGTGCGCATAGTATGTGGTTATGTGTCAGATGTAGATTAAATACTGATGTAGTCAGAACAGGTAATGCTTGGGGGTATGAAGAGTAAAGTAAGTGGCTAATCACAACTGGCCACTGTAATTAGGGACTTACTATACTTGCCATAAACTGAGCCATTTTCTTGAATGACCGTATTAGTGTTTAAATCTTTCAGTGTGAGTTAGAGGATGGCCGGTGGTAGATCATCTAAAGCTTCACGTGGTGGTGGACATGGTGCTGAACCATGGGTTACGAGGGGAAGGCCTAGGGCCGAAAAGGTGGTTCATGAAGAACTAGAAACCCCTCATTCGGAGGGCGGAGATGAGAGTGCTAACCTGAGAGCCTCAGTGAAGGAGGTGGTTGTGGAAGAAGTGCACCAAGTCATGCAGACGATCCTACCGTCTGTGGTGACCAAAGTGATAAAGCCAGTTAGAGAGGGAGAGAGAAGGTAAAGGAGTGGACCTATGGGCGAAAGAAGACAGCCCGAGACTGAGATGGTTCCGTCTGATGATGAGGAAGAAGAGGAAGAAGCAGAGCGCGTGCAGGAGGCAGTACGAGGCTATAACTATGGGGTATTCATGAGATGCAAGCCCCCTACGTTTGATGGAAATGACATTGCTACTGCTGCTCACTGGTGGGTGAGGGAAATGGAGGCTGTACTTGATATCAGCGAGTGCCGAGAGGACCAAAAAGTTAAGTTCGCTACCCACTCATTTGTGGACTCAGCTCTATGCTAGTGGGACAACATTGTCCAAGCTGAAGGCAGCAGGGCCATTGGAAGAATGAGATGGTCCGAACTAAAGAAGTTGGTGATCAAAGAGTTTTGTCCTTATCAGGAAATGGATAAGGTCGAGAGGGAGTTTCTGCAACTGGAGGCTGGAACGATGACACACCAAGAGTACACCACAAAGTTCAATGAAATGGCATGTCTGGTGCCGGATCAGGTGACACCTCCATCACGGATGATCAAGAGGTATATTTAGGGTTTGCTGACGGACATTCGCAGGCACATGATCACCGCCCGACCAAGCACGTTTAGGTCAACGATGGATCTAGCGGGGAGATTGTATGATGAGAGGACTGTGGTGGTGGTGACTGGAGGTAGTCAGAAGGGTGGAGGTGATAGAAACTGGAATGGGAAGAGGTTTAGTCAGGGTGGTGCCTTGACGAGTAACAAGAAGGCTCGAGTGGATGACCGCCGTGTGGTCACATCAAGTGCGGGGTTGAAAAAGTGTGGCAAGTGTGGGAAGGAGCACGGTGGCGAGTGTAGATGGGGGTCGAATGTTTGTTTCAAGTGTGGGAAGCCTGGTCATATGGCTAGAGACTGTGGAGGTGTGAAGTGTTTCAACTGCGGGGGGAGTGGTCATATGAGCAGGGAGTGTAAGAAGCCAAGAGTTGAGGGTTCTGGGGTGAAGAAAAATGGAGGTGAAGGACCAAGGGCGAACGCTAGAGCATTCACAATGACACAGGAGGAAGCTAGAACGGACCCTGATGTCGTGTCTGGTATGTTTCTGGTGAACCAAACTTTAGCTTCTGTGTTATTCGATTCGGGTGCCAGTAAGAGTTTTATTTCTGCTGCTTTCTATGCTAAGTTGTCTGTTAGTAGTAGACGTATTGATGTGCCCTTTGATGTAGAAACTGTCATAGATAAGTCCACCAGTATTTTGGAGATGTTAGAGGGCTGTTATATGGAGCTAGAAGGTCATAGGTTTCTTGTTAGACCGTTCGTGATGACCTTGGGTGGTTTTGATTTGGTTCTTGGGATGGATTGGTTGGCGGATTTCGATGCGAACATCGTGTGTCGCAAGAAGATGATTCAGCTATTAGCGCCTGATGGGAGTTCAGTAACAGTTTATGGTGATCGAGTCATGATAATTTCGAAAGTGATTTCGATGGCGGTGGCGGGAAAGTGTATGAGGCGTGGATGTAGTGCCTACTTGGCCTATGTAAAGGATGTGGATACGCCAACACCACAACTATTCGATGCACCCGTTGTGTGTGACTTTCCAGACGTATTCCCAGAAGACTTACCAGGAGTGCCACCTGACCGAGAGATCGAGTTCCGGATTGACTTGATACCGGGTGCCTAACCTATTGCCAAGGCACCGTATCGATTGGCCCCGACAGAGATGATGGAGTTGATGGAGTAGTTGCAAGAGCTGCTTGACAAGGGGTTTATCAGACCGAGTATCTCTCATTGGGGTGCTCTGGTCTTGTTTGTGAAGAAGAAAGACGGTAGTATGAGGATGTGTATTGACTACCGTGAGTTGAATAAGTTGACAGTGAGGAACCGATACCCCTTACCAAGAATAGATGATTTGTTCAATCAGCTTCAAGGTGCTAGTTGGTTTTCAAGGATCGACCTTCGATCGGGCTATCATCAGCTCAAAGTGAAGGAGTCGGATATCCCTAAAACAGCTTTTCGCACGCGCTATGGTCACTACGAGTTTCTTGTCATGTCCTTTGGTTTGACCAATGCGCCAGCTGCTTTTATGGATTTGATTAACCGTGTGTGTCGGCCGATGTTGGATAAATCAGTAATTGTGTTCATTGATGATATCCTGATTTATTCGAAAAGTGAGATTGAGCATGCAGGTCACATTCGGGAGGTTTTGGAGACGTTGAGGAGGGAGAATTTGTATGCTAAATTCTCCAAGTGCGCGTTCTGGTTGCTCGAAGTTCAGTTCTTGGGTCATGTGGTGAATCCCGACGGGATTATGGTGGTCCAAGCGAAAGTGGAGGCGGTTATGCAATGGAAGTCACCAAAGACGCCATCCTAGATTCGTAGTTTTTTGGGTTTGGCGGGCTACTATAGAAGATTCATTCAAGATTTTTCCAAGATCGCTTCTCTACTAACCAAGTTGACCCGAAAAGATATGAAGTTCGTATGGGGTGAAGCTCAAGAGAAGGCGTTTGAAGAATTGAAGGCGAGGTTGACTCAAGCTCCTGTTCTGTCATTACCGATAGGAGCGAAGATTTGGTGGTTTATTCTGATGCTTCCTACTCGGGTTTGGGGTGCGTGATAATGCAGAGAGGGAAGGTTATAGCCTATGCGTCCCGACAATTGAAGGTTCATGAGGTCGATTACCCAACTCATGACTTGGAGCTAGCAGCCGTGGTCTTTGCACTAAAGATTTGGAGGCACTATCTTTACGGTACGAAGTGCACTATTTTCACTGACCACAAGAGCTTGAAGTACTTCTTTGAGTAGAAGGATCTGAACATGAGGCAGAGAAGATGATTGGAGCTCATAAAGGATTATGATTGTGAGATCCATTACCATCCGGGCAAGGCCAATGTGGTGGCTGATGCTCTTAGCTGAAAGGAGAGGCCCGAGCGGATTCGGGTGAAAGCATACCAACTAATCACGACCTCTGATGTAATGAAGCAGGTCAAGGAGTTTCAAGATGAGGAATTAAAAGAAGATCATCTAAACTCTAAAAGAATGAGAGGTCTGATTGAGGAATTGGGCGAAAACACACTTGGTGTTAAAACTCGATTTGGACGAGTGTGGGTTCCTCGTTTCGGGGATATACGTGGGAGGATTTTGGATGAAGCTCACAAGACTCGATACTCCATCCATCCTGGTGCCACAAAGGTGTATCAAGATATGAAGAAAGATTTTTGGTGGCCGGTATGAAGCGTGACGTGGTGGAGTATGTGAGTAAGTGCCTTACTTGTTTGAAAGTGAAGGCCGAACATCAGAAGTCATATGGAAAGATCCAACCTTTGGATATACCAATATGGAGGTGGGAGCACATCACCATGGATTTCATTACGAAGCTACCACGTACTCCTAAAAGGTACGATGCCATATGGGTGATTGTGGATCGTCTGACGAAGAGTGCCCACTTCCTGCCGATCCGCAAGACATATTCATCCGAGAGGTTGGCTGACCTGTTCATCAAGGAGATTGTAATCTGTTATGGTGTGCCGGTGTCCATTGTGTCTGATCGTGACACACGGTTTACGTCTAAATTCTGGAAGAAATTCCACGATGCCATGGGGATGAGGTTACATATTAGCACGGCTTATCATCCCCAAACCAACGGTCAGTCAGAAAGGACCATTCAGACATTGGAAGACATGCTTCGGGCATTTGTGATTGATTTTGGGGGAAGTTGGGATGACCACTTACCGTTTGCTGAATTCTCATACAACAACAGCTATCATGCCAGCATTGGTATGCCACCATACGAGATGCTATACGGTAGGAGATGCAGAACACCCGTTTGTTGGGGTGATATTGGTCAAAAGGAATTAGGGAGCATCGAGGTAATCGAGGCTACGACTGAGAAGCTTGAGAGGATCAAAGACTTCATGAAGGCAGCTAAAGAGAGACAGAAGTCGTATGCCAATAAACGACATAGAGCGATTGAGTTCCAGGTAGGTGACCGGGTTATGTTGAAGGTTTCACCTTGGAAGGGTATTATTCGTTTCTGAAAGCGGGGCAAGTTGAGCCCAAGATACATAGGCCCTTTCCGAATCATTGCTCGGGTAGGAAAGGTGGCCTATAGATTGGAGTTACCCGATGAGTTAAGTGGAATTCATCCGACGTTCCATGTATCTCATCTAAGGAAGTGCTTAGCTTATCAAGACATGATTTTTCCATTGGAAGATATCGAAGTAGACAAACGGCTCAATTATGTGGAGCAACCAGTGGCAATCATTGATCAAAAGGAAAAGAGGCTGAGGAATAAAATGGTTCCCCTTGTGCGTGTGCAGTGGAAGCACAAGAAGAGATCTGAGTCTACGTGGAAGACTGAAGAAGAGATGAGGAAACATTACCATAATTCTTTGAGGAATAACAGGTTTCGGGGACGAAACCTATATAAGGGGGTGGACTTGTAACACCCGGTTATTTTAAAGTCAAAGGAAGAGAAGAATAAAGTGAAAGAAAAGAAGAAAAAGGAATAAAACCCAAGTCTAGGGGTAAAAAGTGTCCAAAAGGACAAAATGTTTGAAAAGTGGGTGTAAAAGGTGGTATGGCCGCCCATATATCACATACACCTCTGATTTTTGGGTTTTAGAGAGAGAAAGAGCAGCAAGTTCTCGGTTTGAAGGAAGGAAAGAGTTCGAATTCAAGGTAAGAATTCATGCTTTTATGGTGTTCTTGACTTTTCTTATCCTCGGGTTTATGCTTATGTATGTTTGTATGTGTTTGGGGTATGTTTTTAGTGGGTTTCTAAGCGGTTGAATTCAATTTGCAAACGATTTTAGAGGAAGCCATACTCAGAAGCTGCAAAGGTGAGTTCTAGGACCCCTCTTTTACTGGGTTTTAACTGATTTTGGGGCTGGAAATGCATGAATGTATATTTTTATATAGCTGGGTTTCGGACCCGTATGCTTGAATGTGTGTGTGATGATGTTATAATGTGATGTGTGACTATGTTCATGCTTGATGATGTATGATTGTGTTTCTAAGGCTTAGAGGGTAAGAATTAAGCTTAGAACATGATGAATGGTGCATGAAAATTGAATCTAATGTTTTAGACCCACTTGATAAGTTTTTAAATCTGCCTAAGTGTGTGGAAGTAAATGCGGATGAAAAGGGTTAATGCGGATGAGCATTAACCAAAGGGTAGGTCAATGCGGATGAAGTCAATGCGGATGAGCATGGCTAAGTGCAGGAAATGCGGATGAGCATTTGACTATGTATGGAAATACGGATGAGCAAAGTAAGTCAATACGAATGAAGTGAGTCAATGCGGATGAGCATTTGACTAAGTATGGAAATGCGGAGGAGTTAGGCTAATGCGGATGACAAATTCGGATGAAGTAAATCCAATGCGGATGAACGATAAGGCAAATGCGGATGGACTATAGCAAATGCGGATGAACTGTAGGAAATGCGGATGACTATAGGAAATGCGGGTGAACACTTAGAAAAATTCTAACTTTTTGAGAAAAGAGGTAATGTAGATTTTGACCTAGGAGATTCCAAGGGGTTATGAATGTTGACTTATGGGGGTCATAGATGGTATGATGGGCACGTAATGATTTGTGCTTGATGCTTATGATGATGATGATAATGTTGCATGGTTATGCATGATGTATGTTATGTATGTATGATTCCCTGCATGATGATGTATGAATGATATGTTTATGTTCCTTGTGATCATGTATGATTATGTTTCCTATGACTTTACGTGTTATGAATGAATGAATGAACGAAGTATTATGTAACGTAAAGTGAAAGATAATGAAAGAGGAACATGATGAATGAATGCATGCATTAATGAATGAATGTAAGAAAGCCTTGCAAGCAAATGTATAGAGGTTTAGACCCAATGAAGGGTGTTAGCTCAACTGTGTGCGGGTTAGCTACCCAGAAGGATGCACACTGGGGTCTAATCCTTGTGATTGACCATACGTACGGGATCCTTGCTGCTTGCCCTAGGTACTGGAGTCAGCTTCGTGCATAATGTTCGAGGTCTATGAGAGACCTCAGGCCCAGTTACCCGCTTCGTGCACAATGTTCGGGGTATAGCATATGGCATTGATCCAGAATGAAAGAGAAAAGATAAATGGTGAATGTACTTGCCCTAGGTATTGGAGTCAGCTTAGTGCATAATGTTCGAGGTCTATGAGAGACCTCAGGCCCAGTTACCCGCTTCGTGCATAATGTTTGGGGTAATGTACATGTCACTAGAAGTAATGATGAATGAATGAAAGAATGAACAAAAGAATAACGAAGATAATAATGTTATTATCTGTATGTACGTACGATGTATGATCACAAACAAATGTGTAGTATAATATGATTTTATAAGAAAGGATGGTTTTATGATAGAAAAGTATGTTTTGCTATAAAACTAGAACACACTCAGCAACACTGACTTTTATGCATTTTCCAGTTGGCAGGTAAGCATTGCTGAGGATGGCACGAGGCGGCTGCTCAGCTCTTTTGGATGGCATCTATTTATTTAAAGCTTTTGTGATATAATACAACAATGTAATTTTGTAACCGACAAACGATGCGTTATTTTGCAAAAGTTTTATGATGAAATGAAATGCCATTTGTTTTATGTTTCTGCTGCAATGTTTTGATGATTAAATGCAAAGTATATGTTTTATGTGCGATGAATTACGAGCTGTAAGCGTCCCGGGAATAGGGCCTTACATATACAAATGGTCAATCACAAAGAAAGACCCTGATGTGCATCCTTCTGGGGTAGTTATCCCACGCACCGTTGAACTAACACCCTTCCTTGGGTGTGTTTCCACATATAAGGTTTGCAAGACTTACTTT
The DNA here is from genome assembly GCA_025506515.1 of Flaveria trinervia. Classification (NCBI taxonomy): domain Eukaryota; kingdom Viridiplantae; phylum Streptophyta; class Magnoliopsida; order Asterales; family Asteraceae; genus Flaveria; species Flaveria trinervia. The sequence goes on along the minus strand of CM046442.1, from coordinate 21,680,122 downwards.
ACTTTCCTTCGTTCATTAATGCATGCATTCTTTCATTATGTTCCTCTTTTCATTATCTTCCACTTTACGTTACATAATACTTTCATTTATTCATTAACATTCAATGTAAAGCCACAAGAAAATAATCATACATAATAAGGAATATCAACATACACATACAACATCACCATACAGGGCATCATCATATATACATAACATACATCATACATACCTTCATCATCATCATCATCATCTATGAACTCAAAAGTAAACTTACTATGGCCTTGTGAACCTCCCAAGTCAAAGCCTACATAACACTTTTCCCTCGGAAATCAGAAAATATTCTAAGTGTCCATCCGCATTTCCTATTATTCATCCTCATTTCTTATTATTCATCCGCATTTCTTTGTTTATCCGCATTTCTTTTGTTCATCCTCATTTCTTTTGTTCATCTGCATTTCTTTTACTCATCATATTTCCTTTACTCATCCGCATTTTCTTTACTCAGCTGCATTTCCTTTACTCATCCATATTTCCTTTGCTCATCCACATTTCCTTTACTCATCCGCATTTCTTTTACTCATCCGCATTTCCTTTACTCATCTGCATTCTTTTCCTCATCCGCATTAACATGTTGTTCATCCGCATTAACATGTTGTTCATCCGCATTAACATGTTGTTCATCCGCATTAACATGTTGTTCATCCGCATTAACATGTTTTTATCCGCATTAACTTGTTGTTCATCCGCATTAAGAACACTTAAGAAGTTATTCTAAAACTTAGGCGCATGAGCCCTATTTGGGCGCATGAGCCGCCCCATTTGCACCTAAACATCAGATTTCAGTCCCCAAACCTCACCTATCACGTTCTAAGCTTAAATCATACATTCTAAGCCTTAGAAACACAACCATAACATCATCAAACATAAACATAGCCCAAAATCAAACCCCACCCTCAACATACACACATACATACATATGTGTATAAAACCCAACTTTATAAAAATATTCATACATGCATATCTAGCCCCAAAATCAGTTACATCATGTAAAAGAGGGGTTCTAGAACTCACATTTGTAGCTCTTTGGGTAAGACTTCTTCAAACCCATTGCAAATTGAGCTCAAACACCTAAAACCCACCAAACACACACAACCGAACACACACAACATATATAAGCACACAACCGAGGATGAAACCTGTTAAGAACATCTTAAACACATGATTTCTTACCTTGAATTCGATTTGCTGCTCTTGTTCATCTTCAAAATCCAAATTCTGCACTTTCTCTCTTTAAAACATCTAAATGTTGAGTGTGTGTAGGCTCAAGGGCGGCCATGCCACCTTTATCACCAACTTTTAAAATTTTTGTCCTTTTGGACACTTTTTACCCCTCAACTTGGGTAAAATATCTTTTCTTTCTTTTTTTCACTTTATTCTTCTTTCTTTATCTTTTATAAATAACCGGGTGTTACAAGTCCACCCTGTCATTTAGGTTTCGTCCCTGAAACTTGTTATTCCTCAAACAATCGTGGGTCATCTCTTCTTCAGTCTCCCACGTATACTCAGATCCCTTTCTGTGCTTCCACTTTACACACACCAGAGGAATCACTTTATTCCTTAACTTGTTCTCTTTACGATCAATGATCGCCACTGGTTGCTCCACATAATTGAGCTGTTCGTCTACCTCGATATCTTCTAGTGGTACAACCATGTCTTCATCTGCCAAACATTTCATCAGATGAGATACATAGAATGTTGGGTGAATTCCACTTAACTCTTCTGGTAACTCTAGTCTATAGGCCACCTTTCCTACTCGAGCGATGATTCGGAAAGGCCCTATGTATCTCGGGCTCAACTTGCCCCGCTTTCTGAACCAAATGATACCCTTCCAAGTGAGACTTTCAGCATAACCCTGTCACCCACCTGGAACTCCATCGGTCTACGTGGTTTATCAGCATACAACTTCTGTCTATCTTTGGCTGCCTTCATGAAGGCTTTGATCCTATCCAGTTTCTCAGTCGTAGCCTTGACCACTTTGACGCTCCCTAACTCTTTATGGCCGATATCATCCCAACACAGGGGTGTCCTGCATCTCCTACCATATAGCATCGTATAAGGAGGCATACAACTACTGGCATGATAACTGTTGTTATATAAGAACTCAGCTAACGGCAAGTGGTCATCCCAACTTCCTCCAAAATCAATGATGCATGCTCGAAGCATATCTTTTAGCGTTTGAATCGTCCTCTCCTACTGACCATCCATTTGAGGATGATGAGCCGTGCTAATATGTAGCCTCGTCCCCATCGCATCATGGAATTTCTTCCAAAATTTGGATGTAAACCGAGTGTCGTGATCAGACACAATAGACATCGGTACACCATGACGAGTTACAATCTCTTTAATGAACAGATCCGCCAAACTCTCGGATGAATATGTCTCGCGAATCGGCAGGAAGTGAGCACTCTTCGTCAAACGATCGACGATTACCCATATAGTATCATACCCTTTCAAGTTACGCGGTAGTTTCGTAATGAAATCCATGGTGATATGCTCCCACTTCCATTCTGGTATATCCAAAGGTTGGATCTTCCCATACGGCTTCTGATGCTCTGCCATCACTTGTAAACAAGGCATTTACTCACATACTCCACCATATCACGCTTCATACCCGACCACCAATAATCTTTCTTCATGTCTTGGTACATCTTTGTAGCACCGGGGTGAATAAAGTACCGAGTCTTGTGAGCTTCATCCATAATCTTCATGCGTAGATCCCCAAAACGAGGAATCCACATCCGCCCGAATCGGGTCTTAACACCAGTATGTTTTCACCCATTCCACGACCAGACCTCTCATTCTTTCGGAGTTAAGATGATCTACTTTCAATGCCTTATCTTGAAACTCTTTGACTTACTTCAACACATCAGAGGTCATGATCAACTGGTAAGCTTTCACCCGAATCGACTCGTGTATCTCTTTTCGGCTAAGGGCATCCACTACCACGTTGGCTTTGCCCGGATGGTAGTGGATCTCGCAATCATGATATTTTATGAGCTCCAACCATCTCCTCTGCTTCATGTTCAGGTCCTTCTGCTCGAAGAAGTACTTCAAGCTCTTGTGGTCGGTGAATATGGTGCACTTTGTACCATATAGGTAGTGTCTCCGTATCTTTAACGCGCAGACCACAGCTGCTAACTCCAAGTCATGAGTAAGGTAATTAACCTCATGAACCTTTAACTGTCAGGATGCATAAGCTATAACTTTTCCCCTCTGCATTAACACAAATCCCAACCCCGAGTAGGAAGCATCAGAATAAACCACCAGAACTTTACTTCCATCGGGTAATGACAGAACATGAGCTTGAGTCAACCTCGCCTTTAACTCCTCGAACGCCTTCTCCTGAGCTTGACCCCATACAAACTTTATATCTTTTTGGGTCAACTTGGTTAGTGGAGAAGCGATCTTAGAGAAGTCTTGAATGAATCTTCTGTAGTAGCCCGCCAAACCCAAGAAACTACGAATCTCGGATGGCGTCTTTGGAGACTTCCATTGCATCACTGCCTCCACCTTTTCCAAGTCCACCATAATCCCATCAGGATTCACCACATGACCCAAGAACTGGACCTCGTGCAACCAGAATGCGCACTTGGAGAATTTAGCATACAACTTCTTCCTCCTCAACATCTCTAACACCTCTCGAATGTGACCGGCATGCTCATCCTCACTCTTCGAGTAAATCAAGATATCATCGATAAACAAAATCACTGATTTATTCAATATCAGTCGACACACTCGATTCAGATCCATAGAAGCAGCTGGCGCGTTGGTCAACCCAAATGACATACGAGGAACTCATAGAGACCATAATGCGTGCGAAAAGCTGTTTTAGGAATATCCTGCTCTTTCGCCTTTAGTTGATGGTAGCCCAATCGAAAGTCTATCCTCAAAAACCAACTGACACCTTGAAGCTGATCAAACAAACCATCAATTCTTGGTAACAGGTATCGGTTCTTTATCATCAACTTATTCAACTCACGGTAGTCGATACACATCCTCATGCTACTGTCTTTCTTCTTCACAAATAAGACCAGAGCACCCCAAGGAGAGATACTCGACCTAACAAACCCCTTATCGAGCAGCTCTTACAACTGCTCGATTAACTCTTTCATCTCAGTCGGAGCCAAACGATACGGTTCCTTGGCAGCAGGTTGGGCACCTGTTATCAAATCAATCTGAAACGCGATCTCTCAGTCAGGTGGCACTCCTGGTAAGTCTTCGGGAAATACATATAGAAAGTCACATACAATCGGTACATCAGATAGTTGTGGTGTTGGTGTATCCATGTCGTTTACATAGGCCAAGTAGGCACTACATCCACGCCTCATGCACTTTCCCGCCACCGCCATCGAAATCGCTTTCGGAATCATAGTGACTCGATCACCATAAACCGTCACCAACTCCTGTCAAGTGCTGTAAAACGAATCATCTTCTTGCGACACACAATGTTCGCCTCGTAGTACGCTAACCAATCCATCATGAGAAGTACATCGAAACCACTTAAGGTCATTACGAATGGTCTAACTGGAAAATTATGACCTTCTAATTCCACGTCACAACCTTCTATCATCTCAGAAATCCTGGTAGACTTACCTATGGCAGTTTCTACATCAAAGGGCGCATCTACACTCCTACTACTAACAAGAAGTTTATTACAGAAAGTAGTAGAATAAAACTTTTACTAGCACCAGAATCGAATAACACAGAGGCTAAAGTTTGGTTTACTACAAACATACCTGACACAACATCAGGGTCCGTCCTAGCCTTCTCCTGCGTTATCGTAAACGCTCTGGTGCACGCCTTCTGTCCTTCTCCTCCAGTCTTCTTCACACCCCGAACCCATAACACTCAGCTTCTTACAGTCTCTACTCATGTGACCCTCTCCACCACAATTAAAACATCTGACCGTATGACAGTCATTTGCTATATGCCCCGTCCTCCCATATTTGAAGCATAAGTTCGATCCTAACCTACATTCTCTGATGTGCTCCTTTCCACATCTGCCACACTTCTTCGACCCTGTACCATGTGTGACCACACGACGGTCATCCACCTCTGCCTTCTTGTTACTCGTCGGGGCACCACCCCCGACTAACCTTTTTCCATTCTAATTCTGATCACCACCACCTTTCTTGCTGCCTTCAGTCACCACCATAGTTCTTTCATCATACAATCTCCCTGCCAAATCAACCACCTAAACGTGCTCGGTCGGGCAACGATCGTGTGCCTACGGATGTCCGCCGGCAAACCCTGAATGTACCTCTTACTCTTTCATGACAAAGGCGTCACTTGGTCCAGCAACACATGTGCCATATCATAGAATTTAGTGGTGTATTGTTGATGTGTCATTGTTCCCGCCTCCAACTGCAGGAATTCCCTTTTCACCTTATCCATTTCCCTATAAGGACAAAACTCCTCAATCACCAACTTTTTCAAGTCAAACCACCTCATTCTTCCAATTGCCCGACTACCCTCGGCTTGGACTATATTGTCCCACCAACACAGAGTCGAGTCCACAAGCGAGTGGCAACAAATTTCACCTTCTGGTCTTCTCTGCACTTGTTGATATTCAGTTTAGCTTCCATTTCCCTCACCCATCGGTGAGCAGCAGGGGCAGTGCCATTACCATCAAATGTAGGGGGCTTACACCTTTGAAATGCCCCGTAGTTATAACTTCGTGCCGCCTCTGGCGTAGGCTCTTCTTCTTCCTCCTTTTCATCATCGAAGAGAACCGTTTCAGGTTTCGATCGCTCTCGTTCTCCCAAGGACCTGTTCCTCTTCTTTCTTTCTCCTTCCCTTACAGCCTTATTACTTCAATCACCACAGACGGTAGGATCGTCTACATGACCTGATGAACTTCTTCCACAATAGCCTCCTTTACTGAGGCTCTCAGATTGGCGCTCTCATCACCGCCCTCCAGATGAGGGGTCTCGGTTCTTCATGAACCACCTTTTCGACTCTAGGCCTTCCTCTTGTAGCCCGTGGTTCAGCACCACGACCTCCACCATGGTAGGATCGTCTACATGACCTATTATCTTCCTTTACTGCTTATCACATATGTTCTTTAACCCGTGGCTAATCATAACTGGCCACTGCAATTAAGGAGTTACTATACTTGACATAAACTGAGCTGTTCCCTTGAATGACTGTGTTGGTGTTTGAATCTTTTAGTGTGTATGTTAGAGGATGACCGGTGGTAGATCATCTGAAGCTTCACGTGGTGGAGGTCGTGGTGCTGAACCATGGGCTACGAGAGGAAGGCGTAAAGCCGACAGGTGGTTCGTGAAGAACTCGAGACCCCTCATCCGGAGGGCGGTGACGAGAGCGCCAATCTGAGTGCCTCAGTAAAGGAGTCTGTTGTGGAAGAAGTTCATCAGGTCATACAGACGACCCTATCGTCTATAGTGACAGAAGTGATAAAGGCTGTACGGGAGGGGGAAATGAAGGAAAGGAGTAGGCCTACGGGCGAAAGGAGATAGCTCGAGACTAAAACGGTTTTCTCTGATGATGAAGAGGAAGAGGAAGAGAAGAAGAAGAGCCTACGCCGGAGGCGATACGAGACTGCAACTATGGGGCATTTCAAAGATGCAAGACCCCTACTTTTGATGGTAACAACACTGCTGCTGCTGCTCACTGCTAGGTGAGAAAAATGGAAGCTGTTCTGAACATCAGCGAGTACCGAGAGGATCAAAAAGTAAAGTTTGCTGCCCACTCTTTCGTGGACTCAGCTTTATGCTAGTGGAACAATATTGTCCAAGCTGAGGGTAGTCAGACTATTGGGAGAATGAAGTCGTCTGAGTTGAAAAGATTGGTGATTGAGGAGGTTTGTCCTCATAGGGAGATGGACAAGGTTGAGAGAGAGTTCCTGCAATTGGAGGCAGGGAGATGACACATCAGTAGTACACCACCAAGTTCAACGAGATGACACGTTTGGTGCCAGACCAAGTGACACACTTGTCACGAAAAATGAAGAGGTATATTTAGGGCTTGCCAACGGATATCCGTAGGCACATGATCGCTGCCCAACCGAGCATGTTTAGGTTGGTGGTTGATTTGGCAGGGAGACTGTTATGATGATAGGACTATGGTGGTGACCGAAGGTAGCAAGAAAGGTGGTGGTGATCGGAATTGGAACGGGAAGTGATTTGGACGTGGCGAAACCTCTCCAAGTAACAAAGGTGCACGGGTGGATGACGGGCATGTAGTCACATCCGGTGAAGGGTTGAGAAGGTGTGTCAAATGTGGACAAAAACACCGCGGGGAATGTCGATTGGGGACCAATGTCTGTTTTCATTATGGAAGAACCGCACATGTGGCTAAGAACTGCGGTGTGAGGAGGTGTTATTCTTGTGGTGAGGAAGGCCACATGAGCAGGGACTGCAAGAAGCCAAGGGCAGAGAGTTCTGGAGCAAGGAAGATGACCAGAACTGAAGGGCAGAGGGCGAGCATAGGGCCTTCACGATGACCAGGAAGGAGGCTAGGATGGACCCTAATGTCATGTTAGGTACGTATCTAGTAACCAAACTCTTGCTTCTGTGTTGTTTGATTTTGGTTCTAGAAGGTGTTTTATTTTTGTTGCCTTTTGTGCTAAGTTGCCCATTAGGAGTAAAAGTATTGATGAGCCCTTCGATGTAGAACCTGCCATAGGTAAGGCTACCAGGATTTCTAAGCGGATAGAAAGCTATGATATAGAATTAGGTCATAAGTTTCCTATTAGACCATTCGTGATGACCTTAGGCGGATTCGATGCAATCGTAGGAATGGATTGGTTGGTGGACTACGAGGCGAGCATTGTGTGTCACAAGAAGACGATTCGATTGACAGCACCTAACGGGAGTACGACGATGGTTTATGGTGATCGAGTCACGATGATTCCGAAGGTGATTTCAATGGCGGGGTGGAAAGTGCATGAGGTGTGGATGTAGGTCTACTTGGCCTACGTAAAGGTTGTGGATACGCCAACACCACAACTGACCGACGTACGGTGGTGTGTGTGACTTTCTAGACGTGTATCTCGAAGACTTACCATGAGGGCCACCTGATCGCGAGATCGAGTTCCAGATCGACTTGATACCAGGTGCCCACCTATTGCCAAGGCACCGTATCGTTTGGCTCCAACTGAGATGAAAGAGTTGATGGAGCATTGCACGAGCTGCTCAATAAGGGGGTTTATTAGGCCGAGTATCTCTCCTTAGGGTGCTTCGGTCTTATTGTGAAGAAGAAATATGATAGCATGAGAATGTGTATAGACTACAATGAGCTAAACAAGTTGACGGTGAAGAATCGGTACCTGTTACCGAGAATTGATGATCTTTTGATTAGCTTCAGGGTGCCAGTTGTTTCTCGAGGATAGATCTTAGATCTGGCTACCATAAGTTGAAAGTAAAGGAGCAGGATTCCTAAAACAGCTTTTCGCACACGTATGGACACTACGAGTTTCTCGTTAGGTCTTTTGGTTTGACCAAAGCTCCAGTTGCTTTTATGGACTTGATGAATCGAGGTGTGTCGACCGATGTTGGATAAATCAGCGATTGTGTACTGATGATATCTTGATTTATTCCAAGAGTGAGGATGAGCATGCCAGTCACATTCGAGAGATGTTGGAGACATTGAGAAGGGAGAGGTTGTATGCCAAATTCTCCAAGTGTGCGTTCTGGTTGCACGAGGTTTAGTTTTTAGGTCATGTGGTAAACCTCAGGGGTAATGGTGAACCCAGCATGGTTGGAAGCGAAGATTTAGTAGTTTATTCTGATGTTTCCTACTTGGGGATGGGATTTGTGTTGATGCAGAGAGGAAAGGTTATAGCGTATGCATCCCGACAATTGAAAGCTCATGAGGTCAATTATCCCACTCCCGACTTGGAACTAGCAACTGTGGTCTTTGCGTTAAGATATGGAGCACTATTTATATGGGATGAAGTGCACCATATTCAACTGAGATACATAGGGCCTTTCTAGATTATTGCTTGAGTAGGAAAGGTGGCCTACATATTGGAGTTACGAGATGAGTTAAGTGGAATTCACCCGACATTCCATGTATCTCATCTGAGAAAGTGTTTAGCAGATGAAGATATGACTGTACCACTGGAGCATATGGAGGTAGATGAATGGCTCAACTATGTGGAGCAACCAGTGGCGATCATTGATCGAAAGAGAGGAGGTTAAGGAAGAAAGTAGTTCCTTTCATGCATGTCAGTGGAAGCACACGAAGGGATCTGAGTCTACGTGGGAGACTGAAGAAGAGATGAGACATCATTACCCACGATTGTTCGAGGAATAACAGGTTTCATGGATGAAACTTATATAAGGAGGGTGGACTTGTAATACCGGTTATTTTAAAGTTAAAGGAAGAAGAATAAAGTGAAGAAAAAGAAAGAAAAGATATTTTACCCAAGTTGAGGGGTAAAAAGTGTCAAAAGGACAAAAAGGTTTGAAAGTGGCTGTAAAGTGGGCACGACCACTCACTCTCTTCTTACACACTCAAATCTTCGGCTTTTAGAGAGAGAGAAAGAAAAGGAGCAGAAAGCTCTTGGGTAGAAGAAGAACAAGTTGAACAATTTGAATTCAAGGTAAGAATTTATGGTTTTTAAGAGTTCTTAACTGGCCTTGCCTCGGTTGTATGCTTATGTGTGTTTGTATGTTCGGTTGTGTGTGTTTTTAGTGGGTTTCTTAGCGGTTGAACTCAAATACAGACGAGTTTGGAAGAAGCCATACACAAGAGCTGCAAAGGTGAGTTCTAGAACCCCTCTCTTTACTTTTTTAACTGATTTTGGGGTTAGAAATGCATGAACTTATGTTTTTATAAACGAGGTTTTATACCCGTATGTTTGAATGTGTGTATGTTGTGGGTATGATGTAATGTTGGGCTATGTTCATGCTTGATGATGTTATGGTTGTGTTTCTAAGGCTTAGAATGAATGATTTAAGCTTAAAACATGATAAACAAGATTTGGGGATAGAATCTGCTGATAAGTGTGCCGTAGGCTACTCATACGCCCAAACAGTAGTTCATACGCCTAAGTTTAGAAAAAAACTGCTTAAGTGTGACAAATGCGGATGAACAAATGTTGATCATTGACAAATGCGGATAGGAAAGTCAATGCGGATGAGAAAGTCAATGCGGATGAGAAAGTCAATGCGGATGAGAAGTCAATAAGGTTGAGAAAACAAATGCGGATGAGTAAAGTCATGCAAATGAACAAATGCGGATGAGTAAGTTCATGCGACTGAGGAAATGCGAATTAACAAAAAGGGAAATATGCATGAACAAAGTTAATGCGGATGAACAAATATGGATGAGTAAGTTCATGTGACTGAGGAAATGTGGATGAACGAAGTTAATGTGGATGAACAAATGTGGATGAGTAAGTTCATGCAACTAAGGAAATGCGGATGAACAAAGTTAATGCGGATGAACAAATGCGGATGAGTAAGTTCATGCGACTGAACAAATGCGGATGAGTAAAAAGAAATACGGATGAATAAATACGTACGAGTAAAAAGAAATGCGGATGAACAAAAAATTGCGGATGAGTAAAAAGAAATATGGATGAACAAAAATAAATACGGATGAACAAAAAGGGAAATGCGGATGAACACTTAGAATATTTCTGATTGTTGGAGAAAAAGTGAAATGTAGGCTTTGACTTGGGAGGTTCTCGGGGGCTATGTAAGTTGACTTTTTGAGATCATAGATGACGTGATGGGCATAGTATGATAATGTGATGTATGATGTATGGTTGATGCTTATTGCATGATGATGTGTATGATGTATGTTATGTATGTATGATGATGCCTCGTATGTCGGTGTTTGTGTGATTATTCTTATGTTCCTGTTATGTATGTGTATCTTTCCTATGGCTTTACGTGTTGTGGTTGTGAAAGAAATGATAACATATTATGTAACGTAAAGTGAAAGATAATGAAAGAGGAACATAATGATAAAATTCATGCATTAATGAAAGGGAAAGTATAGAAAGGCTTGCAAGCAAAATGTAAAGAGGTGCACGGCTCTAAAATGTCGTAAGCTTAATTGCGTATGGTTTAGATAACCCTTAAGGATACACACAGGGGTTCCAATCTTTTTGACTTACCAATGGTGTGGTACGTGGTTTATATTGATTACTCACCTTGGTGTTGGTGCCATGCTATGTGCAGTGTGGAAGTCATTTATGATCTTCGGCCCAGTACCCGAGTTATGCATAATGTTGGGGGTGTATTATACAGTTGGGATCTTTGTCGCTTACCCCGGTGCTGGTGCCAGGCTATGTGCAGTGTGGAAGTCAATTATGAACTTTGGCCCAGTACCCTATTTGTTTAGGGCATAGCTGAGGACACTAATCCAGATAGTGATAAAGAATATGATAAAGAAGGGAAAGGTTAAAGAACATTTGTGATGAGCAGTAAAGGAAGATAATAATATTATTATCTATGTGTACGTACGATGTGTGATCATATACAACTATATAGTCTGATTTGAAAGAAAGTGAATAACGGTTTTAATTAAAGTAAAGTATGTTTTATTATAAAACTAGAACTCACTCAGCAACGTTGACTTTTTATGCATTTTCCAGTTGGCAGGAAAAAGTTGCTGAGGATGGCACTGGGCGGCTACTCAGCTCTTTTGGATGGCCAGTTGTAAGCGTCCCGAGAATGGAGCCTTACAAAAATGTTTATGATATAACCATACCATACTAAAGCTAGATATACCCATATAAGCTATCAAACTCCAATTCTAGAGCTGAATATGGTCTTCTCGCTTTTGACATGACCATATTCGCAAAAAATGGGGTTTGACCCTAATCCAACCTATTTCCAATAAAAAACTTTTATTTCTCAAAAACCTTAGCCTCTCTCACTCCATTAGGTGATTTTGAGTCTTCTTCATGTGTTTTGGAAGATTTAAAGGCAAAGATTGAAGATTTCACACTTTCAATAAGGATCTAACATCATGCATTTTATTTACACTTAGAATTGTTATTAATTCCTCTAGAGCTACTATGAGTTCTTCCATACTGGGTTTGGGTGTGTTTTTTGTAAGCCTTATGGGCTAAACTTTTATTATCACTTGGATTAGATAAAATTAATATGAATTAACAACTTGTACATGACTCTTGATGTTGTTTATATTGCTGCCAAGATAAAACATGATTATTTTTCAATGATTATGTGTTTTTGTTCTAGTTTGATAAAATGTTCAACCTTGTGGATGTTGTAAGCATGTTATGTTTGAAAACATTATGTTCTTACAAGACTTATGCATATGATTATATCTTTTGTGTGTAATTTTATGACATTTGACTAGGATTGGTTAATGAAGGTTGAAGGTTTAGTATAATTAGGCAAATATGCATCCTTGTGTTTATGTTTGAGAAACCATGGTTTATGTCATGAATCTCTCTAAAGATTAGTTATGAATTGATTTTGTGATTGTGGTTTGATATTCATGAGTTGAAAAGTTATTAAAGTTTTGTCTATTTTTTCCACAAGTTGAGGTGATCATCATATGTTTATCATTTTAAGTTTCCAAAAATTTATGGAATTAGATAACCTTGATGAGAGTTTTGTTGATCTTTACATTCACATAATTGTATTATTAGTTTCTCATTGCATAACTTTGGGTTTATATTTAATGGTTGATGCAACCAAAGCAACCACAGAGCTTCCAACATGCATGCGTGAAGTACATAGTAGAGTTACTTTGGAAGTTTTACACAACTCAAAAAATTATTTAAAGTGTAAAATCTTCCAAAGCCAAAGGAAAATCTTTCAAAGTCAAAGATGAAGGATTTCAAAGTTTCAAAGACAAAGTCTTCCGAAGCCAAAATACTAAAGACTGATTTCTTCTGAAGACAGAGAAGACATGCTTGCTCTGATCACCTTTTGACAGAAAGCTGAACAACTTTCTGTTACCACTCTAAGACTTACCAACATATAAGTTGGTTGATAACTTATTTTAAAACACTTAGAATCATATTTTTAAAAACCTTAGTAAAAACTCAAAATCCTTTTGAAAATGGGATAGTACCTAATTTTATGTTGAAAATCTAGCTGTGTATGTTTATGGATGGTTGTTTATATGAAGATTGTAGGGGTTTTATAGTTAAGTTTGGAACTTTAAATTCGGAAGTTAACAAAAAAAGTATTCACGACAAAGTTCTTGTGATTTGATGGCACCTAGAGTTCAAAGTTTGATTTTCAAAACTCAATAAAAAGTTCTTTAATAATGTATGATTTTAGATGTTAATTAAACATGCTTCTTCATCAAAAAAAACTTTGGTGAATGTATAAGTTGATATGATTGTGTTGGCGTTGATAAGTTTGAATTGAAAACATAAATCTCTCTTTCTCCTAGGTAATCATACCATATACTACCTACGTGACCAAAAGTTGTCTAAATCTATACCCCGTATGCGCTACAGTGCAAGGTCCACAATTTTAAAGGTTCCCATAAATAGACACCCATGATTTTAAATCAACATCTGGGTACCCTATACGTTGCGTATGGATTCATATGCCGCATATAGGGTTACTTTCAAGGAATGTTTTCATTCCTATACGCCGCATCCATACACCGCGTACAGGGAATGAAAACATTCCCTGACAATCCATATGAGACACATGTTACACGGTGGCTATACGCCGTGTATGGTACCATAAGCCGCGTATAGCTTCCAAATTTTTTTCTTAACTTGACTAAGTAGCATGATGAACTTATACACCACGTATGGACCCATACGCGGCGTATAGATTTTGTGTATAGGTTGTGGTGTCAACTATATTTGCACGTTAAGTTTGAGATTTTACGTATAAGTTATGTTTTGTAACTCATTAACTAAAAATTTAAAATCTTAATTAAACAATAAAATATATAAGAAAAACATAAAATAATGTTAGAAACCTAGAAAGATTAGTATTATAGTCTTTAGATAAGTTTTGTCATAGTTTAGGGACTTATTGTGTAAATATATGTTCCTTTTTGTTTCTTGATTATTAGTATAAATAGGATTGCTTATGTATGTGCAGGTTAAGACTTTAGATATTTTCTCTCTCAATTTGCACTTTGTAATCCATCTAATATCAATGAAAACTCTATAAAATTTTCTAATATTTGTTTGTTTTGATTACATTGTTCATATTATTGTCAATTGCTTATATCAATTACACATCGATCCATTTGAACCTATCAAATAGTATCAAAGCTTTTGGTTCAGTGATTGAAGTTCAAAAATGACTTTTTGAGCATTTTTGATCACTTGAATATGTGATTTGATCACAATTGTGCAATTAATTGATGATTTAGTTATGTTTCATCACTAGAAACATGATTTGAATCTCAATTGAGTGAATTTACATTATGAAATCTGAGATTTTTTTCAAATTTGTGTTCGAACATGTTCTTCAAACTCGAACACTGATTGCAAAATCAAGTCTTAAATTGTTGTTAATTGAAAGATATGAAGCTAAAAGATTGATTATCGGTGTAATTATGACTTGACTAAAGAATTGCAGATCATTTTATCAAGTTTTGGAAAAATTGTTAAGATCGGGTTGTTATGAAGAACATGAATTAGGCGTTTGAAGTGTTGAAACCATTTGAAAATCACCTCAGTGTTTAGGCGCATGAACACTGTTCAGACGCTTTAACACTGTTTAGGCATTTCAGAAGTGGTAGTTTTGACACTGTGTGGGCGTTTCAACATTGTTTAAGATCAAGCGTTTTGCAACTGTTTTTAGGCGCATCAACACTTTTTGGGCGTTTTGGAACTGTTTGGGCGCTTTGACACTGTTGAGGCATTTCTACACTTGGAAACTTCAGAAGTATACTAAGGCAATCCCTTAGGCGTTTCTAAGACAAGTTGGGGAGTTTCTTTATTGTTTAGGCGTTTTACTAATGTACAGGCCCATCACTACTATTCAGGCGCTTCTAATTCAGACTTTTCACTCAACACTTAGAAATTTTTCAAAAATATAAAATCCAAAAATATTTTCATTTCTTTATTTCTTCTTAAATCTGAAAACATCAAAAATATTATATTTTCTAAATTCAAATCTAAATCATGGCTAAGTCTGAAGATTCAGAGAATAGTGTACCAAAGCTGAAGAATAGAGTCGACTATAAAAATTGGTCACTCAGATTAAAACATCATTTGAACTTAATTGATACTGATCTATGTAAGTCAATGGAAAAAGAACCTCACATTCCAATAACTTCAGATGGTCCTGATAGAGGATTTGTATATACTAAAGATACTTAAGAGCCATTCCTGAAGATGGCTTACATGGTGATGACTTAAAGAAAGTGAAGAACGATGTTAAAGCTTATTCACTCATGTGCAAAGGGTTACCCCTGGAGGTACTTTCAAGATTGGAGAACTATCAAACTGGTTATACAATGTATAATGCTTTGAAAGTTATCTATGAAGGAGGTAAAGAAATCCAAGATCTCAAAAGACAAAAGTTAAAAAGACAACATGAACTTTTTGAGCACATATCAGGAGAAACTATAAATCATATGATGAATAGATATGTTCAACTCACATATGAAATCTCAACTTTAGGAATCAAAAATGATCTTAAAGATCTAAACGACAAACTCCTGAATGCACTCCATCTTCATGGAAACAAACTGTAACCTACTAAAGCACACTGAAAAATTTCCTATGGATCTTGATCTTCTTATTGCAAAGATTGAATCTGTAGAAATTGATGAGAGTTCAAGACATAATGACAGATCTGCTTCAACATCACAATATAAGTATGTTCCTTCTCCAGCAAATACTATTGAAAATGCCTTTCTTGCCAAGAATGATGCTACTCCTGAAGATGAGGGTGTTCTATCCATGGGAGCTGGATTTTTCACAAGTACCCCAGGGTCTATTCAACTCAGGCACAACAACAACAATCTTCTCCAAAATATACTATGCCTAAAAATCACAATGAGACTCCATCTTCTAAATCTGCTATTCCTAGCAAAGTTAAAGATGTTATAAATATCCTATTGCATGAAGAAGAGTCCAAAACTACTTTTACAGCTTTTATGGCAAGCTTCCAAGCCTACCAGGGTAGTCATCTAACTCAACTTGATTTGGTTTTACAGGATTTATTCGAGATGGATCCTGATGACACAGAAGAAATAGACTTGAATTGACAAATGGTGATGATTGCTTATAGAACACAAAAGCACTCATATGTAAATAGGAACTACAAGCCCAGTGCCAAAAAAAAACAGTTGGTTTTGACAAGTCAAAATCAAGATGTTTCAACTGCAATAGTTATGTTCATTTTTTGAGAGAATGTAAAGCTCCAAGAACTCAAAGTGGAAATGGTCAAAGCACTTCAAATAATTAGAGACATCAACATCAGACTCAAAAGACATTCCAGAAGCCATATCAAGGTCTGCCTATGCCAGAATTAAAAAATGAACAAAAGTTAGCTGGAGAACCAAAGAAAGCACTGGTTGTAAGCATAAAAGATGGTTATGACTGGAGTGCATATGCTAAACAATTTACTTCTGATCTTACTTCAGGTTTAGCATTGATCTCAGAAATAAATGAAGACTGGTCTAAAGACAAGGATCTAAAAACTGATGAATCAGAAAATGAGACAGACTATGACTGGAGTGACAAGTCAGATCCAAAGGAGGAAGAAGTTGCTCTTATGGCAAAGTCTGAACAACCAAAGGTTGTAAAATCTGCTTCTAACACCGAGTCTTCAAATTCATATCCTGAAATTCCAACTAAAGTAAGAGAAAAACTATGCACAAAAGCATGTTTTAAACAGGTTGAACATTATAGAAATTACTCATTCAAAATACGTGACAAATTAAAGCAAGAAGAATCAATGCATAGAAAACTAAAAGATGATTATAAAGTTGCTGATGAAAAAATAATGTCACTTCAAGCAAGTTGGAATAAAACTCTAAAAGAACTTGAAATAGTTAAGAAACAACTTGAAGAAATGACAAAAACACTTGAACAAGATAAATTGGCACATGCTGCAACTCAAGTTGATTTGGTAAAAGTAAAAAGCTCAAAGACTATAGTTGAGCAACTGGTAAATGGAAGGAAGGATAAAGATAAATCAGATTAGGTTTTACACATGAGCCTATGCCTGAGTCAATCTCTAAAACTTTACCAAAAAATTTCAACACTCATGATCATTCACTAGAAAACAAGGCTAAACTAAAAGAATTTCAAGAAAAAAAGAAAATTGATCAAGAAAATGTTAAAAGTGAAATAGAAAAAGTAAACATTCAAATATTCGAGGAGAATGACATAGAAAAGATTAAAAATGGTCATCCAATTAAAGTTAAATTTTATGAACCTCGACTGAAGAATAAAATGTTATTTGTTCCAAAAGGTGAATGTGTCATAGAGAAGTGCCAAATTGATCAAGATATTGAAAAAGCAAATGAGATAAATCTTAAAATGAAAGGAAAATGTCAAGAAGAGAAATTAAACATTCTATCTTCCGATGATTCAAGTTCAAATGAACTAAATCAAAAAAAAGAATGTGATAAAGAATCTTCTCAAGATTCAATTAAGCCATAAAATACTAAGAAGTCATCAAGAAATCAAAGAAGAAGAAAACCAACTTCGAAAGCTAAACAGTCTGAACAAAACAACAACTCAAGTAAAATCAAACCTGTGAAGTTTGTGTCAGCAGAAACTTTTGACATGAACACAATATCATAAATAATATGAAAACAAAGAACAAATCCAACTCTGATATGAAAATAGGTTTAGGTCCTAAGTCTTTCGCTGTTCAACATAGATTTGTATCTAAGGAGATAAAGAATTATGAGATTGATCAAAAGCAAAATCCAAAAATTCAAAAGACCAAACTTACACAGCAAAAACAAAAGCTTACTCGGACTACTCCTAAATCTAAACAAGGATCTAATGTTACATCTACATCTATGGTTAAGAAAATGTTGTTTCAAAAGCCACAAAAATACTATGATATATGTGACATGCATAATCATAACACTTTTGAGTGTTATTTCAACAAATACTATCACATATGTGATATGACGAATCACAACATCGTTGATTGTTATTTTAACAAAACTGTGCATTGTGTGATGAAAGGAATCATAATACAAATGATTGTTTCTTCAAAAAAACTCACCTAGAAAGAAGTTTGACAACCACGGATATGCTAATCCAAAGTTTCAAAGAAATCACTATAATGGATTTCAAAATCAAACAAAAACACCTTCTCCGGGTTTGAGATCATTTAGAAGAATCAAGTCAGATTATGATAATCAATATAATGTCACATAGTATAATCAAGGACAATTTGTTCCACGGTTAGTGAAAATGAAAAATGAAACATACAACAAGAAAAACTTTTATAATGTTTCAAACAATGGTTCAAAATTTCTTGATAATGATCTTGAAAGCAGATTTAATGTTTTGAAAATAAAACAAAGAAAAGATAATCAAACTGTTTTCAAGAGAGGATTTGAAAATCATAAATTTCAAAATAAACCTGATATAAACAAACTCCATTTCAAATAGTTTACCATAATTGATAAATTTGGAAAGCCCAACACCATTTTGGCTTCGGTACTAACTCATCTTAAATTTTCTTGCATGCAAGTACGCCACGGAGAGCTGTAAACACATGGTATGTTGACAGTGGTGTAGCCGACACATGACATGCAATCAAGCCTTGCTTCAAGATTTTAAGCAAAAAGATGGTACTCATATGGCGTTTGGTGGAGATTCAAGAGGAAAGATAACCGGTGAAGGAACGGTATCTAACGGAATAATAAGTTTTGACAAAGTCAACTTCTGTGAACAATTGAATTTCAATCTTTTATGTGTTTCAAAAATATGCAATAATCTTACTCTATCTTATTTGATGATTCTTTTTGTTATATTTTAAAGCCAAGGTTTCAGATCAACAAAGAGTGGGTTGTTGTCAAATCTTTTCGTGACAGAGATGTTTACAAACTAGACATGTCACAAGTTGATCTGTCTACAGAAACACCTGTCTCATTGCTAGAGCATCTAATGATGAAAGTCAATTTTGGCATAGATGTTTCGGTCACTCAAACTTCAAGAACAAGAACAAGATTGCAGCAGAAACCATGTTATCAGAATTCCTTCAAAGAAGTTCTCAACATCTGATCTCTGCAAAGCATGTTTGAAGGGAAAACAACATAGAGTGTCTTATAAGACCAAACAATAAACTCAAATTCAAAACCGTTATAATTGTTACACATGGATCTATTTGGTCCTGCAAACATACAGAGTATCGGGAAGAAATCGTACTGTTTAGTTATCGTTGATGATTATACACGATTTTCTTGGGTTTTCTTTCTTCATTCAAAATTTGAAACAGCTGATCTTTTAAAAGAGTTTATCATTAAAGTGGAAAATCAATTAGATCAAAATGTTAAAATAATCAGAAGTGATAAATGGAATTGAATTTAAAAATGCTAATATTGATAGTTTTTGTGCAGCCAAAGGAATAGCTCATCAGTTCAGTGCTCCTCGAACTCTACAACAAAACGAAGTTGCAGAAAGGAAGAACATAACTTTGATTAAAGCTACTCGAGCAATGTTAGCTGATGCAATGATGCCTATCACATTCTGGGATGAAGCAATATCAACAACCTGTATTATTCAAAATCATACTCTGTTTGTTAAGGACAAATAGAAAACTCCATATGAGTTAATGTTGGCAGGAAACGCAATATTGATTTTCTAATTCTTTTGGATGTCCTGTATTGATTTTAAATTCAATAACCATCTTGGCAAATTTGATTCAAAGTCTGATGATGGATTCTTTCTTGGATATTTGTCCGCTTCGAAAACATATAAAGTTTATAACTCTAAGACAAATGTTATCATTGAAACGTTCAATGTTAAATTCCTCGAAAACTCCTTTCCATCAGTTGCAAATGGTTCAAAGTGGTTATTTGATTTAAATTCATTAACAAACTCATTTAATTCTAATCTGTTTGAGTCTTCATGTGTCAACAGGAAACTAGCAGGAGATCTTAGAACCTTCAGTGAAGACTCTAATTCAGATGACATTGATGATTAAAGCCCAGATTATCCATTTTTCTCTTTCCAAGAGACCCTCTATTCTCTACAAAGAATCTTGAGCAACAAAATCTTGAGCATCAACAAGTTCTTGAAGATTCTGATAATTCTCAACCTATTTCTAATGATGGTCCAGAAATTCACCATCCTGATTCTAGAACTTCATCTGTATCTGGATATATAGATGTGAATGACAAGTTTGATTACTTTGTTAATTCTCCAACTCAAGTTCCAAATTGTATTCCACATTCCTCAACTTTATTGCATCAACTCTCTAACCTGAACCAATCTAATTTGGATGTTAATGTTCAACAAGAAGAGATTCCAACTACTCACATTCACAAGAGACATCCCATATCTTAGATTATTAGTCCTTTAAATGAAAGAACAACATGACGTCACTCTGAACGAGCAAATGTTTGCTTGTACTCATTTTTTTCTCAAATGGTCCCTAAAAACATTACTGAATCTTTAAAGGACAATAGTTGGATTGAATTAATGCAAGAGGAATTATTACGATTCAAAAAACAAGAAGTGTGGAATATGGTGGATTTACCTGAAGGAGA
Source organism: Flaveria trinervia (assembly GCA_025506515.1). Taxonomy (NCBI): domain Eukaryota; kingdom Viridiplantae; phylum Streptophyta; class Magnoliopsida; order Asterales; family Asteraceae; genus Flaveria; species Flaveria trinervia. Next base: position 21,659,455 of record CM046442.1, on the reverse strand, counting down.
GAATGTCATTGGTATAAAATGGTTATTCAGAAACAAATCAGATGACAGAGGAATAATCATTCAAAACAAAGCTCGATTAGTAGCTCAAGGATACACTCAGGAGGAAGGAATAGATTATGAAGAAGTGTTTGCACTAGTTGCAAGACTAGAAGCAATTCGAGTCTTCTTGGAATATGCTTCTTATATGAATTTCAAAGTGTATCAAATGGATGTTAAGAGTGCATTTTTGTATGGACCAATCACCGATGATGTGTATGTTAAGCAACCACAAGGTTTTGAAGATGCTAAATTTCCTCATCGTGTGTACAAGCTCAACAAAGCTGTAACACCCGGTTATTTTTGGAAGACCCAAACGAATGAATAAAGTGAAGAAAAAGAAGGAAAAGAAATAAAACCCAAGTCTAGGGGTTAAAAGTGACAAAAAGGACAAAATCTTTGAAAAGTTGGTGAATAAAGGTGATGGCCGCCCATCACCCTCTCTTCACTCATAATCCTTGGATATTTTTAGAGAGAGAAGGAAAGAGAGCAGAAACTCTTGGGTAGCTTGAAGAATAGAAAGAAAAGTGTGAATTCAGAGTAAGAATTCGTGTGTTTATCATGTTCTTGACCGGTTATATCCTTGGGTTTATGCTTATGTATGTTTGTATGTGTTTGGTGTAACACCCGGTTATTTTAAAAAGGACAAGAATGAAGAATAAAAGAAAGAAAAACAATAAAGTCCAAGTGGAGGGACTAAAAGTGTCCAAAAGGACAAAATCTTTGAAAAGTTGGTGTAAAGGTGGGCATGGCCGCCCACCCTCTTTTCACATCACTTTCACTTCGGTTTTAGAGAGAGAGAGAAAGGAAGAGAGCAGAACTCTTGGTTGAAGAAAAGAAGAAGAAGAGAAGGTGAATTCAAGGTAAGAATTTGTGGCTTTTAAGTATTTATGATGGGTTTTATCCCGGTTATATGTTTATGTGCTTATATGCTTGTGTGTGTGTCCGTGTGTGTGTGTGTGTTGGTGTATTTTTTGGTGTTTGAACTCATTTGCAAGCGGGTTAGAAGGAAGAACACCCAAGTTGCACCAAGTGAGTTCTAGACCCTGGTTTTTACTTGTTTTAAACTATCTTTAGGGTTGAAAATGTATTAAATTGATTTTACAATGTTTATGTATGTATATCCGTATGTATTATGCATGTCGGATGATGATTCTTGAATGCTTATAGGTTGTTCATGTTTAGAATAGCCCTGGTAAGCTTAGAACAGATAGGTATGATGAATGGGTTCGAAATCATCCTAGAAACATGTTACACAGAAGGTTCATGCGGCTAGATAAGGCTCATGCGCCTGAGAATGCCTTAGAAATGTTTAAGTATAGCCCATGCGCCTGAACAGTGGTCCATGCGCCTAGAAATATTAGTTGGACGACTAAGTGTAGGGCCATGCGCCCCAATAGTGCCCATGTGCCCAAGTGGTCCATGCACCTAAGTGTCCATGCGCCTGAATAGTTCATGCACCTAAGTGTCCATGCGTTCGAATAACCATGCGCCTAAGTATTCATACGCTAGAATAGTCCACGCGCCTGAATAGTTCATGCGCCTAAGTGTTAAAATGATTAAGTGTTGGCTGATGCACCTACATAGTGATGAAATGCCCAAACAGGGCTCATGCGCCCAAATAGTGTCAAAGCGCCTAAGCACTTAGAAATTATTACAGAATTTTTGGGAGTCTGTGTTTTTAGGGTTTTATCGAGGTTTGACTAGGGCTTATTAATGATGAGTTTCATACATGATTATGATTACCTTATGATTGTTCCTTATTATTATTATTGCTATTATTATTATTATTATTTATAGTGTGTGACTTTACGTGGTATGTTTATTATCGTAACATAAAGTATATTGTAATAATAAAGAGAAAGATCAATAAAGAAGAGAAGAGGAACATTAATAAAATGTTAACAAGTCTTGCAAGCTTACAGGAGTTACACGACCATGTTGTCGTTAGCTCTACCGTGTTGCGGGTTAGCTACCCTACAATGCACACGGAGCTAGTCAATTAAGATTGGCAGGACCTTTGCAGCGTGTCCTGGGTGATTGGGTCGGCCTTGAATACAGTAAACAGACCCTTTTGAGGGATATAGATGGCCCATCACCCGTTTTCCACCGCGCATACAGTTTGGGGTATTGCTCATTGGTCCATATAGAAAGTTGACAGGACAGTGATCACAAGTTTGATGTATCAGAATACAAAGCAGCGGAATACAAACTAGAATTAGACATGGTAGGCTGCATGGCCATGCGTGGCTCATGTTGGGCGCATTGCTAGGCGGCATGGCCATGCGTGGCCTCATGTTGGGCGCATTGGTAGGCTGCATGGCCATGCGTGGCCTCATGATGGGGGCATTGCTAGGCTGCATGGCCATGCGAGGCATCTTCCAAGGCATCGTGTGTGGGGCGTTTCTAGGCATCATGGGCATCACAACCCCCTTTCAAGGCACCTTGAGGGGGCATTGCTGGGCAACATGGACATCACAGGAGTGTGCAACATGGTTGGCCCCCTAGAAGCCAACGCAAGGCGCACTCCTTGGCGGGTGCATTGGTGGGTACTCGATGCATTGTGCTACATGGCTGGCTGCCCCCTAGCAGTGTACACTGTCCACATGCTGAAATGTGACCCCGAGCCCCACCGGGGCAGCACTCGAGACGTTACGTCCCGAAAACAATTTTTTTTTTTGTGGGAGACTCTAATTTCATCTTGGAGCATCACACACCTTATGAGAAATCAAAGTTTTTGGGTTGGGGGGGAGTATGGCGCAAGGCTGAAACTTAAAGGAATTGACGGAAGGGCACCACCAGGAGTGGGCCTGCGGCTTAATTTGATCAACACGGGGAAACTTACCAGGTCCGACATAGTAAGATTGCCAGACTGAGAGCTCTTCTTGATTCTATGGGTGGTGGTTGCATGGCCGTTCTTAGTTGGTGGAGAGATTTGTCTGTTTAATTCGGGTTAAAGAACGAGACCCAGCTGGAATGGCCGTTCTTAGTGGTGGAGCGATTTGTCTGGTTAATTCCGTTAACGAACGAGCCTCAGCCTGCTAATGGCCGTTCTTAGTTGGTGGAGCGATTTGTCTGGTTAATTCCGTAACGAACGAGACCTCAGCCTGCTAATGGCCGTTCTTAGTTGTGGAGCGATTGTCTTGGTTAATTCCGTTACAACGAGACCTCAGCCTGCTAACTAGCTATGTGGAGGTATCCTTCCATGGAAGCTTCTAGAGGGACTATTGTAGCAAGCAATCGATACTTGTAAGCATTAAGATCGCATACGGTTATAGGGAGAGAATATGTATTTCTGATTTTAGGAATGTTTATAGATGTAGAATATTTCTAATCAAATCAATCATTCATTCCATCATTCACTCATTCCTCGCTGATTACAATAGGTTGTCACTCCTTATATAGAGTGCAACAGTCACTGCTGTTATCACGGAAAGTGACAACTGGCAGATCCAATACAAAAATAACTACTTCTTAACAAACTACTGAAATGTTCACAACTACTGAGAACATATCAGCATGTTAAGTACAAAAATATAAAACTACTGAAACTACAACGACTGAAGAACAAGCTCTTCAGTCGTTTTACAAAACTACTGAAACATAAAAAATATAAAACTACTGATATCACAACTACTGAAGAAGTACTCTTCAGCAGTTGTGACAAACTACTGAGGCTTCAGTACTTGATCTTCAGACTTTGACCTTCAGGTGTTTCATCAGCTGATGACTTCAGTAGATATCATCAGCTGATGTCTTCAGTCTTTGTCTTCAGACCTTGTACATCAGTTGTTGATCTTCAGCACTTGTAAACTCTTCAGCTGTTGTACTTCAGTACTTTGGTCTTTCAGCTTCAGCACTTGTGTTCTTCAGCTGTTGTACTTCAGCACTTTGGTTCTTCAGCTGTTAAGGTCTTCAGCACTTGATCTTCAGCTGTTGAAGTCTTCAGCACTTGTCAAACTACTGATGAGGCTTTCAGCAGTTGTTGTGATACCATGTGGGACTTAGAGGTTTTCTGATCTTGGCTCATTGGTTCTTTTGGTCCAACAAACTCCCCCTGAACCAATGCAGCCAAAACCTCTAACTTATTTATTCTCCCACTTATTGATGGCAAAATGTTGGTCTTTTTCCTTCTTGATCAGTAGAGAAGATGACCCATGTAAGCTCCGGCCTGGGAAGAAATCTCAAATATTTGTTTGGCAGAGTATGAATGGGAACTCTGTTTTGGGGAACTGGACACAGAGTTGTTATCCCATTCATGAGATTTACTTCCCCATAATGAGTCTGTATGACTCACGAACATAGGCCTCAAGGAGAACAACTTGTTCCTCCTGAGAGAGTTCTTCTGCTCCTCCTTCGAAGAAGAACTCTGGACCATAGTACTCTGATAAGTACTTCATGGTCCTGCCATTTTTCAGCTCCACCGTAGTTACCTCCCTATATACAAATTCATCAGGATGGTTGCCTTCAAGGAGTAACTGGAGCTCATTCTTTTGGATGTCTTCAAGCTTTTTATATAACAACCCCTTCTTAATCATCTTGTTTTCTAGTAAGGCTTGAGGGGTCTTCTTTGCTTGGTGAGCTTTCTTGAATTCATCAATGATTCCAAGGTGAGACTACAACGGCCAACATGATGGTAGACTCTATTGTTTTTCGTACCTGGCCGTTGTATCTGTGTGGGATAGTTTTTATGGATTCTAGAACTCACCCTGGGGTCTGGCCATACTCTCACTCTCTCCTTCTGATACTGAAAGGTGTGCCTGAGAGTGTACAGCCTTGAGCATGCCCTTTCATGGCTTGAATAGATGATGACTGAGGAAATTCCTTGTCAACCATCTTCAACAGTTGCTCATCATGCTGTTTCTGCTGTTCTTCTTCTTCTATCTTGACTCTGACCATTTCCCTTTGAGAGTCAGGTGTGATCATGGGTTGACTTCGGGGTTTTGGTAGCTTCAGAACAGCAGAGAGTGGCAGACTATCATCTTCATCCTCTTCTTCTTCTTCTTCTTCCATCCTCAGCACCCTTCTCCTCCTTCTGGGTACATCACTGGATGATGGTTGGGTTGGTGAAGGAATTGGTTTTGAAGAATGAGGATGTTAGGATTTTGGCTTAGAGGTTGGTTGGGAGATTTGAGGGATAAGATCTGTTTGAGTGGGTGGAAGGGAGGTTGATCTAGCATCCTTGTAGTTAGTTTCGCCTTTGTGAGTTTAGCCATCTCTAACCTTTTACCAGCCCCAGCCTCATCAAGGGCTTCCACAATAATCCCTTTGTTGAATTGCTCAGACAGACAGATTCTGGTGGCTATAGCCAGAATGCTGTCCCTGGTCCATGCGCGGATCTCCATTAATGATCTTCCCAAGTATTTTGCAATAAAGCGAATCATTATTTCCAATCTCTCTTTCTCAAGAGCATCATACCCTGCCCATCGGTTTGTATCTCTTGTACTTCTAACCTTCCGATCTCACTATCCAGTGTGGCTGTGTCAAACCCCTGCCTGAAGAGTTGTTCAATTATTTTATCCATGGACCGGCTGTGTGTGGTGTCAGCTTCTTTGACCAGCTCCTCTAAGGATTTGTCTTCAGCAGTGTGATCAACAGCACTTCTCTTTCACTTGTAAGTGAGCAGAGGTTGCTTTTCTTTTTCCTCCTCTTGGGCTTGCTTCTCTTCCTTCTTCTCCTCTGTTCTTTTCCTCTTCTTTTCTTTCACTGCAGTACTCTCCCCCTTTTTGGTTGCATTGGAGGAAGGGGTTTGTACCGCAGAAAGAGTCTTTTGGACAGCAGCATCAACCAAGGGCTGTAATGTTAAGGAAAGCCTCTCATCAAGGGCTTTGATCACTATATCAGTGATTATGGGTGTGATGAGAGGGAGGGAATTTTGGAGGACAACACCTATTTGCTCAGGAGGGATCTGTTCCTGAGAAGTAGGGCCTGAAGCAGAGGCAGGTGGTTGATTTTGGGGTGGCTCGGTGTTTGGGAAACCTTCAAGGGAAGGTGCCATCTGTGGGTGGATAGAGGCAGATGGTCTTTCTCCTTGTGAGAGTTGGTCAAGTAGGTTTTGCAGCCTACTGACTTTCTCTTCCAGGATTGTGTTCTGGGCAAGAACATCATAGAAGAAGCCCAGGTCATCATCAGCCGAAGCTGAATCAGCTGACCTCCTGCTTAGAGCAGGATTTACATGCACTGGGTGTAGACCAGTTGGTGCATGTGCCCCTTGTGCTTGGTACTGGGGACTTCCAGCCTCAGGACAATGTCCATCATCAGCTGTTGCCTCTAGGGAGGTCTTAGCAATGTACCAGCCTCACTCTGTCATGTGCTGAGTCAGAGGAGGTGGCAGCCTCACTAGATATTCTAAGCTCCTTGTCTACACCAGGAGATAGAATTGGGAAACCCTGTGCTGTGGGTTCTCAGTGCACTGTGTTCCTCCCCCTCAATTGTAGAGGTATTCCAGTAGTAAGTGGTTTCTGGGGAGGGGGTGAGGAGTGCAATTGAGTCAGCACTTGTGCAACTATTAAAGTTGGGCTGTGAGGGGCGGTTGTTTGGGGTGAAGGGTTAGAAGCAGTGTGCACCTGGGGAGGATGGTGCTCTTCAATGGCAATCTCCTCAAGTGAGTAAGATCCCAGATAAGTAGGTGCCCCTTGGGAGTTGCTGCAGGCTCCTGTTGAGAGGAAGCCTGAGCGGCTGTGGCTGGAGGAGTCATTGTATCCACTAGGGGTTTGGACTAGTGGATATATCCTGCGTTTGTGTTGCGGGGCATCCTCAGGGGACTCAATTCCCTGAGTAGCCATTTTGGGTTTCTTTTTGGTGGGTTTGGTGGGGACTTTGGATTTGGAGGTGGTGGCTGTGGGTTCCAGCTGCGTGGGTTTTCGCAGCTTGGCAGCCATTTTAGTGTCCGGTCAGAGTTGTGCCGGGAGTATACTTCCGGCAGAACAGCCGTAGCAGGGACTCCCAAGCCAACAAGTCCCTCAGCATTAAGCTGGTCTGTAATAATGGCCATTATGAACCGTGGATAGAGTATCCAACGGTTGGCAGTTAGTTTTTGAGCCATATCTTGAGCTCTGAAAATATTAATTCTGAAAAGTTTAGTGGTTGTTGCTCAAGGATAGAATACATTACCTGCTGCCATTTGGTGGACATTTGATCCCAAGACGACGTCTTAGGGGCCAAACATACATTACCATGTGAAAAATCAGGCGCTCAGCGTCATTAAAGTGTTTCTTCATGATGGTGGTGGCACTGAGATCGCCTTGATATCCATGCTGAGCAAAGGATAGATCTATGGTGCCCTTCGGATATCCAGCAGGAGAAGTAGCATCATTCAGTTGAAGAATTTTACGGATTGTTGCAGGAGTAATGACTACTTCTTTGTTGTTGACGACTGACCGGAGGGATGGTGTGTTGCTCTCCTCAGTGGTAACAGTAACGTTCATCCAAAATGGTTCAAGGATTCGGCATGTAAGACGGGGTTCAGAAAATGCCTTGTTGTATTGGGACTGAACCATAAGATCGATAGCAGTATCGAACTTAGTCCAGATCGGCGATTTAGTGAGGTAGGCAACACAGTTGTGTCGCGGTTTAATTTGCATAGACGCCATGGAGAAGAGGGAAGTTTTGGAGAGGAACGTTAGGTTTGAAGAAGATGAAGCATGGAGAGCTCAGGTTAGGGGTATTTATAGGGTACGGGTAAGGAAACGACTGAAGGATGTGGTGTTAGTCATCAGTAGTTTTAAACGACCGTTGACATGGTATTATCCTTTCAGACGTTGAAACAGCTGAAGTCGTGGTGTTAGGCATCAGTAGTTTAGAAAACTACTGAAGACCGTGGTTTTGACTTCAGATGATTGAAACAACTGAGGACTTGGGTTTGTCATCAGTAGTTATGAAACTACTGAAGACAGTGGTTTTGTCATCAGCTGTTGTAAACAACTGAAGACTTGGTATTAGTCATCAGTAGTTATAAAAACTACTGAAGACGTGGTTTTGCTTCGTTGTTTAGAATGAAACAGCAGTTGTACAAACGACTGAAGAGAAAGTTCTCTTCAGCTGTTTTCGTCAATTCTTAGCTTTTCAGCTGTTTCAAACTGTCCTCAACACATTCATCAGTCTTTTTGGCTGATTTCAGTTGTTTCATAGGACATCAGTACTTATCTGTTTTTACTGATTGCAGTAGTTGTAACTGCATCAGTAGTTGTAACTACATCAGTAGTTTAGAACAGATGAAGTACTTCAGTACTTGTGAGACATTTAGCCTTCAGTAGTTATAAAAACTACTGAGGGTAAAAGAGCTCATCAGTACTTATATGTGACATAGGTACTCATGATCATCAGTATGAATTACTGAGATCATCAGTAGTTGTCACTTATTCTAGTTGCAGCATACCAAGCCTTAACACCAGGTTTTGGAAAGTTGAACTATCCAAAGGCTTAGTAAAAATGTCTGCAAGCTCATCAGCACTAGGCACAAACTTAGGATCAATCAGACCTTTTTCAAAACAATCCTTATAAAATGATGTCTGATCTCTATATGTTTGGTCCTAGAGTGCTGGACTGGATTTTTGACAATACAAAGAGCTGAAGCACTATCCATTAACATGGAGTCTTAGTCTCTGTAATGCCATAATCCAAAAGTTGGTTTTGAAGCCAGAGTATGAGATGTACAGCTTGCAGCAGCAATGTACTCTGCTTCAGCAGTGGATGTAGCAACTGAGGTCTGTTTCTTGCTCTGCCAAGAAATCAAGCAGTTGCCTAGGAATTGACATCCACCAGAAGTTGATTTCCTGGTCAACTTACACCCTGCATAGTCACTGTCAGAAAAAGCAACTAATTTACCAGAATGTCCGGTAGAATACCATAAACCTAGAGATGGAGTGCCTTGCAGATATCTAAAGATCCTCTTGACTGCAATCAGATGAGACTCTTTAGGTGCAGCCTGAAATCTAGCACAAACACATGTAGCAAACATAATATCTGGTCTAGAAGCTGTTAAATACATCAAGGACCCAATCATACATCTGTAAAGTGTTTCATCAACCACTTTACCTTTCTGATCTGAGTCCAGTTGTGTGGTGCTGCTCATGGGAGTAGAACAGGGCTTACAGTTTTGTAAATCAAACTTTTGCAAAAGATCTTTTGTATATTTGGACTGATGAATAAGAATTCCATCAGCCTTTTGTTTGATTTGCAACCCCAGAAAGAACTGTAATTCTCCCATGGCACTCATTTCAAACTTCTGTTGCATCAACTTTGTAAAGGCATCACACAACTTTGGATCAGAGGATGCAAAAATGATATCATACATAAATTTGAACAAGTAGATTATGCTGCCCAGCTTTCTTAATGAATAAAGTCTTGTCTATGGAGCCTCTAGTGAAATTGTTTTCCAGAAGAAAGTTTGATAATGTCTCATACCAGGCTCTGGGAGCTTGTTTTAAACCATAAAGAGCTTTATCAAGCTTATACACCCAATTAGGATGTTTATTGTCCTCAAAGCCTGGAGGTTGACATACATAAACCTCTTCTTTAACTTTTCCATACAAAAATGCACTTTTGACATCCATTTGAAAGACTTTAAGGTTTTGATAAGCAGCATAAGCTAAAAACAATCGAATTGCTTCCAGTCTGGCTACAGGGGCAAAGGTTTCATCATAATCAATACCCTTCTTGTGCAAACCCCTGAAAACCAGTCTGGCCTTGTTCTTAACAATAAGCCCATTTTCATCAGTTTTGTTCCTAAACACCCATTTAGTGCCTATTGCACACTTACCTGGAGGTAGAGGAACCAGTTCCCACACTTGCTGTTTCTTGAACTGAAGAAGCTCAAGCTGCATGGCATCAACCCATCCATTGTCCTTTAAAGCAATGTGATAATTCTTTGGCTCTTGCTGACTGATGAAGAGAGCATAGAAGCAGAAATTTGACAATTGACTTCTTGTTGATACTCCAGCAGTGATATCACCAATGATTTGAGACATAGGGTGATTCTTCAGATCTTGATACACAATGAGATCTGTGCAAGTGTTTGTAGCCGGTCAGCAGCAACAGATGGTGATGGTGTATCATTTCCTTGAAACCAATCAGTGGATGGTAATTCAAAGGAAGTTGAATTCGAAGAAATCTCATCAGCATTTGTTGTGGATGGTGCTACTGGCGCTACAGGAACATCAGGTCTAGCTGAGTCAGGCAGCTGATCACTAAACCTGAAGAGGTGAGTACTGCAATCATCATCATCATCAGCAGTACCACCAGGTGGTAACTGTTGACAGGAGCAACAGCAGGAGTTTGATAAGGAACATATTGCAGTATGTCCAAATCAAATAACTCCACAGGACTTTGTGGAATCTTGTCCTTTGGAGATTCATTAAACTTAACATGTAGAGTTTCTTCAACCATCTTTGTTCTGCAGTTGAAGACTCTGTATGCCTTGCAAGTAGGAATAACCAACAAAGTATCCTGCATCCACCTTAGGATCAAATTTGTGGAGTTGATCCTTTGTGTTGAGAATAAAACAGGGACACCCAAATGCTTTGAAAAATGAAATCAGAGGAGCCAAATGATGGAGAACTTCATATGGAGTCTTCATCAACCTCTGATTTACTAAAACTATTTTGCACATAACAAGCTGTGTTGACAGCTTCGGCCCAAAAGGTCAATGGCAAACCTGAGTCAGCCAGCATGGACCTTGCAGCTTCAATGAGGGTCCTGTTCTTTCTCTCCACTACTCCATTTTGTTCTGGAGTCCTTGGAATGCTGAACTGCCTTTTGATTCCCTTTGAAAGATAGAAGTCATCAAGTGTATGATTCTGAACTCAGTTCCATTATCACTCCTAATACACTTGACTGGAAGGGAATACTGCTTCTCAATGTACAGCACAAAGTGGATAATCTTCTGAGTAGCCTCATCCTTTGAATGTAGAAAGAAAGTCCATACAAATCTGGAGTAATCATCCACAATTACCAGACAGTATTTCTTCTTTGCCATGCTCATTACTCTCACAGGACCAAATAGATCCATATGCAGTATTGCAAGCAGGCAGTGGACTTGGACACTTCAATAGGAGGGAATGAGACTTTGTGCTGTTTTCCTTTTAAACAAGCAGTGCAGGTTTCATCACAGTGGAACTCCTTTATTGGTAAGCCTCTGACTAAACTATTGTGGCTAAGCTGATTCATGTTTTTAGATTAACATGACCAAGCCTCCTGTGCCACAGTTTAGATTCTTGAGAAGAGGCTTTGGAAAATAGGCAAGGATTGCCTTGAGATCTATCTTCTTAGAGAGATCTAAGGCATACACTCTTCCTGTCCTGTTGGCTTTCAGGAGAGTGTGATCATCCAACACCTTGTCATCAAGTGCAAAACTTTGGATGACAGAATCCTACAGTTTTGACTTGTGAAAGGGCAACATGGCTTTATCACACATTTGACTGACACTCAAGAGGTTGTACTTGAGATTTTCCACATGATTAACATCATCAAATTTGATTTCTCCATTGGAGACAAAACCCTTACCGATGATGTAACCCCTAGCATCATTGCCAAAAGAGACAAATCCCTTCTTTCCTTGAGAGTAGTCATGAAGAAGAGAGATGTTCCCAGTCATGTGCATAGATCCCCCACTGTCTACATACCAGATGCTACTTTGGCATGTTGAAGAACCTGCAATAATAAACAATCAGTTAGTTTTAGAGACCCAAACCTTTTTGGTTTTGGGCCTGGTCTCATCAATAGATGGTAAACTAACATGTTTATTTGTAACAACAGCCTGAGAAGAAGAAGATGGTGTAGAAGAGGAGTCCTTTGGCTTAGACCTCCTTTTCTGTGGTTTCAACATAGGAGAATCTAGTTGGTTAACTCTACCCAACAGATGTTGTACCATCATCACCAGCTGTGTCTGATTTTGTGATAAAGCTTTCAGCTCATCAGACACATTGCTAGTGGAGTTAGATAAGGTCCTATGTTGCACCTTCTTCTTTTGAGCACCCTCAGCTGTCACCTGTTTAACTCCTTCCTTTTGGATTTCTTTAAGGACTTAAGGGTTACAGGATTTGATGTTGCTGATACAAATGTGGTCTCAAACTCAGTTTTCATTTTTACCATTTTCTCATTAATTTCTTCTTTTTGTTTGAGTTTGGAACCTCTTTTGTACCAACAATCATCTGTAAGATGATTGAACAAACCACATACTTCACATGGTTTCTTCTTCATCTTAGGTTGATCATCAACTAAAGATGGTGAAGCAACAGAAGACTTGTTCTTCAATGCTTTGGAAGCATTGGTTGCTTTCTTGACTACCTCTTAGTAGTCTTCAAACTCTTTCTACTGCCAGTTTTCTTCTCTTCAGTACTGACAGCAGTTGAAGTTTGAACTTCAGTGTGTTAAATCCTGCTCTCCAGTCCTTTCAGGACCTTCAGGATTAACTCCTGAGTTGATCAACCTATTGATCATGTGAATGTCAGCATTTGGACCATCAACATCAGCTGATAGGTTCAAAGAGGGCTTGATGCTGACTGCTACTTCTGATTGTGCTGTATCAGAAGGTAGATCACATGATGTGATGGATTGGTTATCACTCTCACCATCAGATTCTACCTCTGCTCTTGGGGTAAAATCTGTAGGTGGAGCAGTGTGATTGTAGCCAATTCCAAACTTCACATTTGAAGCAGATTGCTTACTAAGAAGCATTTCAAAACCTTTGCATGATTGTACCCATCTATCACACTGACCTGGGTAACTGCGAGGGTTCTTTGAGATCTTTGTACTTCTCTAGAAGTACATCTTCTCTAGCCTTATCATCAATTATTTGGCAATTCAGTTTATAAACCTCATCATTTTTATCTTTGAGCACAAACTCAAACTCAGCTTTGTTTTTGGAAATTATTTGTTCTAGCTCAATGTTCTTATTAATTAAAGCTACATTTGCTTCTCTAATGGAAGCAAATGCTGCTATGCATGGTTCAGAACATAATTTGGCTTTTGCCTCAGAGGATACCTGTGATACCTGAGGTGTAGAGGCATTGGAAAATGAAGTATCAGCAGACTCCAAAGCCATAAGAGCTAGATTCCCAAAGGGACTGTCACCACCATGTTGACCAGCACCTGAGAACAGTTGATCATGACCAGACAAGTCATCTGGTAAACTGCTCCAGTCAACAACTCCTGGGGTGAAGAAGCTGTGTTGTTGAGATTGAGGTTGTTGATGAGATAGGGAAGGCTGAGGTTCTGGTAATGCATGAGGTTGTGGTGTCATAGGAACTTGAACTTGTTTGACTGTGGCATGTAATAACAAGGGTACTGATATGGCATTTGACCCTGAGGAACAAAATATGCCGGAGATTGTTGTGAGGATGATGACTAGAGGTGACAGGATGTTGCCCTCTGTGTGTTGACTATTGCCAGGAAAAGTCACAAAGGGTGCAGTAGAGTTAGATCCAGTTGATCTACACTCTCTTGCAAAGTGTCCAAGCCGTTGGCATTTGTGACACCTCAACTTGCTCTTGTCAAAACCAACTTTGGTTTTGCCAGAGAGTCCTGGGAATTTTCTTCCAGTTCTTTTGTAGAACTTCTGAGATCTGATATTTATCAAGGCCATTTGGCTCAAAATATCCATCTCTTCTAAGTCATCATCAGCAATCCCCTTGAGATATCATCCATAATGAAACATAGATTGTCATTATTACACCCAGTAAACTGACCATCAACACTTACAAATGCAGAATCAGAAGTGCTTGAAGAGAAATTAATATGCTCATCATACTGGCATTCAGATGAAGCATATTCTGACTCATGACCCACCAAGGCAGTGTTGCCTTGTATAAAGTCTTCAGTGAGCTTTCCAGATGAAGACAGCTTTCTCTTCTGTTCTATCTCTCTCTCAAAAGTGAGCAATTCCCATGGAGTGGGTGAGAGATAGTTTGTCCAAACTTGCACTGGAGCGTAGGACAATAGTATATGTGTCCCATCTCTCAGGCAGTGATCTGAGAAATGTTATTCATCTGAATATTGGTGTATTCAAGTTTGACCATTTTTAGTTCAGAGATCAAACAAGAAAACCGCTCATATTGTTGAGTCAATGTCTCACCCTTCTATGAGAGAATGTCTCATATTGTTGGGCAAGAATTTCTCTATTATTTGCCAAGACCTCATCTGTTCCTCCAAATTGTTCTTTCAAAGCAATCCAGAGGTCATGGGCAGTTTCATGATGCATTAGCCCAGAATAGATTTCATTGGGCAATGCCATGGCCAGAATTCATGGGCTTTTGCATCAATCTCAAGCAACTTCTTATCCTCATCTGAGTATTGCTCCCTCCTCTTCGGAACCATTGATTGGTTTCCGGGTTATTCACCATAGGCTTGTGTGGACCATGTACCACTGATGTCCAACACCCTGCGCTGTTAACAGACAGGTGATGGAGCATACGTCTTTGCCATATTTATACTCATTCCTAACCAGCATAGGAGGCTTGGTGAGGAACCAGTATTGTGAGGATCATTGGAAGGAGTGGTCATTTTCAGTTCAAAAACAGTTTAGTTCAAGTTTTAAAAAGTTTTAGGCAGACCACAACAAACTCAATGAGAAGCAAGAAAAGATCTCAGGATGAATGAGCCGAAATACAGAAAATTCAATCTCTATAACGTTTCTTTCAAAAAAGGCTAATTCAATCAAAATTGATCTTGAATAGCAGTTTCAATGATCAAGTTAGATCGATCAATGATTAACCTGCTCTGATACCATTTGACAGGATCAGTGATCACAAGTTTGATGTATCAGAATACAAAGCAGCGGAATACAAACTAGAATTAGACAAATTGTAGCAAGCAATCGATACTTGTAAGCTTAAGATCGCATACGGTATAGGGAGAGAATATGTATTTCTGATTTCTAGGAATGTTTATAGATGTAGAATATTTCTAATCAAATCAATCATTCATAATATAGAGTGACAACAGTCAATGCTGTTATCACGGAAAGTGACAACTGGCAGATCCAATACAAAAATAACTACTTCTTAACAAACTACTGAAATGTTCACAACTACTGAGAACATATCAGCATGTTAAGTACAAAAATATAAAACTACTGAAACTACAACGACTGAAGAACAAGCTCTTCAGTCGTTTTACAAAACTACTGAAACATAAAAAATATAAAACTACTGATATCACAACTACTGAAGAAGTACTCTTCAGCAGTTGTGACAAACTACTGAGGCTTCAGTACTTGATCTTCAGACTTTGACCTTCAGGTGTTTCATCAGCTGATGACTTCAGTAGATATCATCAGCTGATGTCTTCAGTCTTTGTCTTCAGACCTTGTACATCAGTTGTTGATCTTCAGCACTTGTAAACTCTTCAGCTGTTGTACTTCAGTACTTTGGTCTTTCAGCTTCAGCACTTGTGTTCTTCAGCTGTTGTACTTCAGCACTTTGGTTCTTCAGCTGTTAAGGTCTTCAGCACTTGATCTTCAGCTGTTGAAGTCTTCAGCACTTGTCAAACTACTGATGAGGCTTTCAGCAGTGTGTTGTGATACCATGTGGGACTTAGAGGTTTTCTGATCTTGGCTCATTGGTTCTTTTGGTCCAACATAGAAAGTGAAAGGTAAAGATAAAGATTACAGACATACAAGGCATACAGTAAAGAGAACGAACAGTATCTGTTCATATAGTTAATGCATGCTTGCATACAAAGTAAAGAGTTGTATTTCACAGAAGAGTATTTTCATATATAACATACAGAAAGTATTTTATTACTTTTAAAACTAGAACTCACTCAGCAACACTGACTTTTATACATTTTCAGTTGGCAGGTAATCATTGCTGAGGATAGCACGAGGGTGAAGCTACTCGCTAGGGAAAGACTGACATCCATTCGTATTTTATGTTGCTGTTGTTTTGTATTGTAGTGAAACAATTCTTTTGTAAACAATTAAACAATGATGTATTGCTCAACAACAGTGTTCCAAAATGAAATGAATGGTTTTTGATAAAATTATTTCCGCTGCTTAAGTTTGTATAATTTAATGTTTAATGTTATAGCTACTGTGATTGACCAACTGTAAGGTCTCCGGGAACGGGGCCTTACAAGTTGGTATCAGAGCCAAAGTTTAACAGAACTGGGTTAAATAAAATTTTTGAAACCTAAACTTAAATTGAAAATAGGACAAATAGGGGGATGTCAGCCCGAGTAGCTACATGCCATCAGGTATGTTTTTTCTTAATGATAACCGGTATTATGTGCGCATGCTATTTAATTTATGTGCTCTTAGTAGATTTAGATACTGATTAGGTCAGGATAGGAAATGCTTGGGGTATGAAGAGTAAAGTAAGTGGCTAATCACAACTAGCCATTGTAATTAGGGACTTACTATACTTGACATAAACTGATCTATTCCCTTGAATGACCGTATTAGTGTTTGAATCTTATAGTGTGCATTTTAGAGGATGGTTGGTGGTAGACCTTCGAAGTTTCGTCAGGTGAAGGTTGTGGTGGACGTGGTGCTGGACCGCGTGTCATGAGAAGTATGGATAGGGTTGTTGAGGTAGCACTCAAAGAGTCCGAGATCCATCATTCGGAAGCCGGTGATGATATTGCTAGTCTGAGGACCATATTGAGAGAGGCTGTTGTCGAGGGAGTTCAACGGGCCATGCAGACGATTCGCCCGTGTATGGTGATTGAGATAATTAGGGTAGTGAAGGAGACGATTGTGATTGAAGTGAACAAGAAGGGTAGCAATAACAAGAACTGCAACGGAAAGAGGATTGAACATGGGGGTTACACCCCATATAAAAAGGTTGCCAGGATGGATGACTGACGTGTAGCTTCATCCGGTGCGGAGACAATGAAGTGTGGCAGATGTGGAACGGAGCATACCGGTGAGTGCCAGATGGGAATGAATGTATGCTTCAAGTGTTGTAAGTCTGGCCACATCGCTAGAGACTGTCAGAAGCCAAGGGACGAGAGTTCTGGCGCAATGATGACGACTAGAATTGCGGGGTCGAAAAGGTGTGACAAATGTGGACGCAGGCACCCCGGGGAATGTAGATTGGGGAGCAATGTCTGTTTTCGTTGTGGAAGGACCGGACATGTGGTGAAGAACTGTGGTATGGGGAGGTGTTATTCTTGTGGTGAAGAAGGTCACGTAAGCAGGGACTGCAAGAAGCTGGGGGCGGAACGTTCAGGAGTGAAGAAGGTCGGTGGAAGCTAGGACGGACCCTGATGTTGTGTCAGGTACGTTTCTAGTAAACCAAAATTAGCCTCGGTGTTATTTGATTCTGATGCTAGTAAAAAGTTTTATCTCTGCTGCTTTCTGTGCTAAGTTGTCTGTTAGTAGTAGAAATGTCCGTGAACCGTTCGATGTAGAAATTGCTATTGGTAAGTCCACTAGAATTACTGATATGATAGAGGACTATGCTATAAAATTAGAAGGTCATAGATTTGCTGCTAAGTTACATGTGGTGCCTCTAGGTGGATTTGATGTAGTACTAGGGGTGGAGTGGCTAGAAACCTATGAAGCAAACATCGTATGTCGCAAGAAGATGATTCGATTAGTTGCGTCCGATGGAGTTTGGTTACGATTTATGGAGATCGCGTTACTATGATCCCGAAGGTGATTTCGATGGCGGTGGCGGGGAAGTGCATAAGACGTGGATGTAGTGCCTACTTGGCCACGTAAAAGATGTGGATGTGTCGGTACTGCAATTATCCAATGACTAGTGGTGTGCGACCTTCCGGACGTATTCCCGGAAGACTTACCCGGCGTGCCACCGGATCGCGAGATTGACTTCCAAATTGATTTGATACCCGGTGCTCAACCCGTTGCCAAAGCACCGTATCAGTTAAGAAATGAAAGAGTTGATGGAGTAGTTGCAAGAGCTGCTCGATAAGGGGTTCATTAGACTAAGTATCTCTCCCTGGGGTGCTCCGGTCTTGTTTGTGAAGAAGAAAGACGGTAGCATGAGGATGTGCATCGACTACCATGAGCTGAACAAGCTGACAGTGAAGAACCGATACCCTTTACCGAGGATTGATGATTTGTTTGATCAGCTTCAGGGTGCCAATTGGTTATCAAGGATACTTCTTCGATCTGGTTACCATCAGCTGAAGGTGAAGGAGCAGGATATCCCTAAAACAGCTTTTCGCACGCGCTAAAGTCACTATGAATTCCTCGTTATGTCATTTGGTCTGACCAATGCGCCAGCTGCTTTTATGGACTTGATGAATAGAGTGTGTCGGCCAATGTTGGATAGATCAGTGATTGTGTTCATTGATGATATCCTGATCTACTCGAAGAGTGAAGAAGAGCATGCTGGACACATCCGGGAGGTGTTGGAGACCTTAAGAAGGGAGAAGTTATATGCCAAATTCTCCAAGTGCGCGTTTTGGTTGTGCGAAGTGCAATTCTTAGGTCACGTGGTAAATCCTGAGGGGATTATGGTAGATCCCGCAAATGTGGAGGCAGTGATGCAATGGAAGTCTCCGAAAACGCCATCCGAGATTCGTAGTTTCTTGGGGTTGGCGGGATATTATCGAAGGTTCATTCAAGACTTTTCCAAGATCGCTTCTCCACTAACAAAGTTGACCCGAAAGTATGTAAAGTTTATATGGGGTCAAGCTCAAAAGCAGGCTTTCAAGGAGTTAAAGGCAATGTTGACTCAAGCTCCTGTTCTATCATTACCCAAAGGAAGCAAGGATTTGGTGGTTTATTCAGATGCTTCGTACTCAGGGTTGGGGTGCGTATTAATAAGAGAGGGAAGGTTATAGCCTATGCATCCCAACAGTTGAAAGTTCATGAGGTCAATTATCCCACTCATGACTTGGAGCTAGCAGCCGTGGTCTTTGCATTGAAGATTTGGAGGCACTATCTGTACGGGACGAAGTGCACCATTTTCACTGACCATAAGAGCTTGAAGTTCTTCTTCGAGCAAAATGATCTGAACATGAGGCAGAGGAGATGGTTGGAGCTCATAAAATATTATGATTGTGAGATCCATTACCATCCAGGCCAAGCCAAGGTGGTGGCTGATGCTCTTAGCCAAAAGGAGAGGCCCGAGCCAATTCGGTGAAAGCATATCAACTAATCATGACCTCTGATGTAATGAAGCAAGTCAAGGAGTTTCAAGATGAGGCATTAAAAGAAGATCATCTAAACTCTAAAAGAATGAGAGGTCTGGTTGGGGAATTGGGTGAAAACACACTCGGTGTTAAAACCTGATTTGGACGAGTGTGGATTCCTCGTTTTGGGGATCTACGGGTGAAGATGATGGATAAGCCCACAAAACTCGATACTCCATCCACCCTGGTGCCACAAAAATGTATCAAGATATGAAGAAGGATTATTGGTGGCCGGGTATGAAGCACGATGTGGTGGGGTATGTGAGTAAGTGCCTTACTTGTTTACAAGTGAAGGCCGAGCATCAAAAGACGTATGGGAAGATCCAACCTTTGGATATACTGGAATGGAAGTGGGAGCACATCTCCATGGAGTTCATTACGAAGCTGCCACATACTCTGAAGGGGTACAATGCAATATGGGTGATTGTTGACTGTTTGACGAAGAGTGCCCACTTCCTACCGATCCGCGAGACATATTCATCCGAGAGGTTAGCTGACTGTTCATCAAGGAGATTGTAACTCATCATGGTGTGCCTGTGTCCATTGTGTCTGATCGTGACACCTGGTTTACCTCTAATTCTGGAAGAAATTCCACGATGCCATGGGGACGAGGTTACATATTAGTATGGCTTATCATCCCTAAATTGATGGTCAGTCAGAAGGACCATTCAAACACTAGAGGACATGCTTCAGGCATGTGTGATTGATTTGGGGGAAGTTGGGATGACCACTTACCGTTAGCTAAATTCTCGTCCAACAACAGTTATCATGCCAGTATTGGCATGCCACCATATGAGATGCTATACGGTAGAAGATGTAGAACGCCCTTATGTTGGGGAGACATTGGGCAGAAAGAATTGGTGAGCGTCGAGGTAATTGAGGCTACGATTAAGAAGCTTGAGAAGATTAAGCCTTCATGAAGGCAGCTAAAGATAGGCAGAAGTCGTATGCCTATAAACGACACAAACCGATCGAGTTCCAGGTGGGCGACCGGTTTATGTTGAAGGTCTCCCCTTGGAAGGGTATTATCCAATTCAGGAAGCGGGGCAAGTTGAGCCCAAGATATATAGGCCCTTTCCGAATCATGCTCGAGTAGGAGAGGTGGCCTATAGGTTGGAGTTACCAGATGAGTTATCTAGGATTCACCCAACATTCATTCGTATTTTATGTTGCTGTTGTTTTGTAATGTCGTGAAACAATTCTTTTGTAAACATAAACGATGATGTATTGCTCAACAACAGTGTTTTAAATGAAATGAATGGTTTTTGATAAATTATTTCCGCTGCTTAAGTTTGTATAATTATAATGTTTAATGTTTTAGCTGCTGTGATTGACCAACTGTGAGGTCTCCGGGAACGGGGCCTTACATTGGATATGTTTTTGGTGGGTTTCTAGGTGGTTGAACTCAACTTGCAAATAGGTTTTGAAGAAGTTATAACTAGAGGCTACTAAGGTGAGTTCTAGGACCCCCTTTTTACTTGTTTTAAACTACTTTGGGGCTGGAAACCATGTATGAACCATTTTATAAAAGTTGGGTTCATATCCGTATGTATGTATGTGTGTATGATGCGGGTGGGGATTGATTTTGGGCTATATTTATGTTTCATGTAGTTATGTGTATGTTTCTAAGGCTTCGAATGCATGAATTAAGCTTAGATGAAGTTTGAGAATGATTGGGATTGAATTATGATGTCTAAGTGTGAATAGGCTGCTCATGCTCCCAAATAGGGTTCATGCGCCTAGTATGTGAAACTGCCTAAGTGTTCCCATGTGTCCGAAACCTCATGCGCCTCAATAGTACTCATGCGCCTATAAATAGGCTGAAATTGACTAAGTGTTCATATGCCCAGAAAGCTCATGCGCCTACATGTGCTCATGCGCCTAGAATTGCCCAAATAGACTAAGTGTTGCTCACATGCCCCAATAGTGCTGATGTGCCTGACATTGGCTCATGCACATAAGTGTTCCTCATTCGCCTAAACGGTCATGCGGCTGCATAGTGCTCATGCGCCTAAAGACTTAGAATATTTCTGGATTTTGGGGAAAAATGTTAAAGTAGGCTTTGACTTGGGATGTTCCGGGGGCATAGTAAGTTGACTTTTTGAAGTCAATGGTGATGTGATGGGCATAGTATGATGATGTATGATTGATTCTTTTTGCATGTGGTATGTTGCATGTATGTTTTGCATGTGTGATGGTGCCTTGTATGGCGATGTTTTGTATGATTATGTTTATGTTCCTGTTATGTATGATTATTTCCCTGTGGCTTTACGTTGAATGATTAATGAATGAGATGAAAAGTATTATGTAACGTAAAGTGGAAGATAATGAAAAGAGGAACATAATGAAAGAATGCATGCATTAATGACCAAATGAAAGTAAGAAAGGCTTGCAAGCAAACATAAGGAGGTTCACACCCAATGAAGGGTGTTAGCTCAACCTTGTGCAGGTTAGCTACCCTAGAAGGATGCACACTGGGGCTTGATCTATGTGATTAAGCATATGTATGAAGGTTCACACCCAATGAAGGGTGTTAGCTCAACGGTGTGCGGGTTAATTACCCCAGAAGGATGCACACTGGGGTCCAATCCTTGTGATTGACCATATGTATGGAATGAACGAACGAATGATGAAGATAATAATGATATTATCTATGTGTACGTATGATGTGTGATCACATGCAAAAGTAAAGAACGGCTCGAAAGATAATGTATGTTTTATTTTAAAACTAGTACTCACTTAGCAACGTTGACTTTTATGTGTTTCCAGTTGGCAGGTAAAGGTTGCTGAGGATGGCAGCGGGGTGGCTACTTGGCTCTTTTGGATGGCATCCATTTTTATAATTCTTTTATGTTGTAATGCTACAAGTATTTTGTAATATGTTAATGATGTATTACTTTGCAAAAGCCTTTATAATGAAATGAAATGTGATTTTTGAATGTTTTCACTGCAGTATTTAATTAAGTTAAATTTAAATATATGTTTTATGTGAAATGATTGACCAGCTGTGAGCGTCTCGGGAACGGGGCCTTACAAGTTGGCATCAGAGCCAAAGTTTAAGTGAAACGGGTAAATTTTCAAAATAAACCTAAACTTAAACTGAAAATGAGACGGAAAGGGAAGGGATGCCGGTCCGAGTAACTGTATGCCATCAGGTATTTTCTAAATGTTAACTGGCATTATGTGCCCATGTTATGTGGTTATGTGCTGTTTGTAGATTTAGATACTAATGTGGTAGGATAGGTAATGCTTGGGGTATGAAGAGTAACTGAGCTGTTCCCTTGAATGACCGTGTTAGTGTTTGAATCTTATAGTGTTTGTGAGGATGGCCGGTGGTAGATCATCGAAGGCTTCACGTGGTGGAGGTCGTGGTGGACGTGGTGCTAAACCATGGGCTACAAGAGGAAGGCCTAGGGCCGAGAAGGTGGTTCAAGAAGAACACGAGACCCCTCATCCAGAGTGCGGACACGAGAGTGTTAACATGAGAGCCTTAGTGAAGGAGGCTGTAGTTGAAGAAGTGCATCAAGTCATGCAGACGATCCTACCATCTATAGTGACTGAAGTAATAAAGGCCGTATGGGAGGGGGAGAGAAAGGAAAGGTAGGCCTACGGGCGAAGGGAGATCACCCGAGACTGAGACGTTTTTCTCGGATAACGAGGAAGAAGAGGAGGAAGAAGAGCCTGTGCAGGAGGCGGCACGAGGCTGCAACTATGGGGCATTTCAAAGATGCAAGCCCCCAACCTTTGATGGTAATGGCACTGCTGCTATTGCTCACCGGTGGGTGAGAGAGATGGAAGCTGTTCTGAATATTAGCGAGTGCCGGGAGGACCAAAAGGTGAAGTTTGCTGCTCATTCATTTGTGGACTTAGTTTGTGCTGGTGGGATAATATTGTCCAAGCTGAGGGTAGCAGGGCTATTGGGAGGATGAAGTGGGTAGAGTTAAAGAGGTTGGTGATTGAGGAATTCTGTCCTCATAGGGAGATGGATAAGGTTGAGAGGGAATTCTTGCAGCTGGAGGCAGTAACATTGACCCATCAGCAATACAACTGTAAGTTCAATGAGATGGCACGGCTAGTGCCTAATCAGGTGACACATCTGTCATGAAAGATCAAGAGGTACATCCAGGTCTTGCCGACAGTTATCCGTAGGCACATGATCGCTGCCCGACCCAGCACATTTAGGTCGGTAGTGTATTTAGTGGGAAGGTTATACAACGAGAGAGAGAGTGGTGGTGGCTGAGGTGAGCAAGAAGGGCGGTGGTGATCGGAACTGGAATGGAAAGCGGATTGGATGTGGCGGGGCCACTCCAAGCAACAAAGGTGCCCAGGTGGATGACCGACATCTGGTCACATCGGGTGTAGGGTTGGGGAGGTGTGGGAAGGAGCACACCGGCGAATGTAGATTGGGATTGAACGTGTGCTTCAAATGTAGGAAGTCTGGCCACATGGCGAGCGAGTGTAAGACTGGGAAGTGTTTTAATTGTGGCAGGGAGGGCCACATGAGTAGGGACTGCAAGAAGCCGAGGGTGGAAAGATTGGGAGCGAAGAGGGCTGGAAGAGAAGGACAGAGGGCGAGTGCCAAAGCATTCACTATGACGCAGGAGGAAGCTAGGACGGACCCCAATGTTGTGTCTGGTATGTTTTTAGTAAATCAAACTTTAGCCTCTATGTTATTTGATTCTGGTGCTAGTAAAAGTTTTATTTCTACTATTTTTTGTGCCAAATTGCCTAATAGTACTAAGAATATAGATACTCCATTCGATGTAGAAACTGCCATAGGTAAGTCTAACAGGATCACTGAGATGATAGAAGGTTGTGACGTAGAACTAGAAGGTCACAAGTTTCCTGTTAGACCATTCGTGATGACCTTAGGCGGGTTTGACGTAGTGCTAGGAATGGATTGTTTGGCGGACTACGAGGTAGAGATTGTGTCTCAAAAGAAGATGATCTGATTGACAGCGCCTGACGGGTTTTCGGTGCGGTTTATGGTGATCGAGTCACGGCGATCCCGAAAGTAATTTCGATGGAGGTGGCGGGAAAGTGCATGAGGCGTGGATGTAGTGCCTACTTGGCCTACGTGAAGGATGTGGATACACCAATACCACAACTGACCAACGTACCGGTGGTATGTGACTTTCCAGATGTATTTCTCAAAGACGTACCAGTAGTGCCACCTAACCGCGATATCGAGTTCCATATTTGCTTGATACCGGGTGCCTAACCTATAGCTAAGGCATCGTATCGGTTGGCTCCGACTGAGATGAAGGAGTTGATGGAGCAACTACAAGAGCTGGTTGACAAGGGGTTCATTAGACCGAGTATCTCAGCTTGGGGTGCTCCGGTCTTACTTGTGAAGAAGAAAGACGGTAGTATGGGGATGTGCATAGACTACCATGAGTTGAATAAGCTGACGGTGAAGAAACGGTACCCGTTATCAAGGATTGATGATTTGTTTGATCAACTCCAACGTGCTAGTTGGTTCTCAAGGATAGACCTTCGATCTGGTTACCATTAGCTGAAGGTTAAGGAGCAAGACATTCCTAAAACAACTTTTTGCACATGTTATGGTCACTACGAGTTTCTCGTTATGTCATTTGGCTTGACCAACGTGCTAGCTGCCTTTATGGACTTGATAAATCGAGTGTGTCGGCTGATGTTAGATAAATTAATGATTGTGTTTATTGATGATATCCTGATTTATTCAAAGAGCGAGAATGAATATGCCGGTCACATTCGCGAGGTGTTGGAGTCGTTGAGGAGGGAGAAGTTGTATGCTAAATTTTCCAAGTGTGCCTTTTGGTTGTGGAAGTTCAGTTCTTGGGTCACGTGGTGAATCCCGAGGATTATGGTGACCAAAAAAGGTGGGGCAATGATGCATGGAAGTCTCCAAAGACGCCATCGAGATTCGTAGTTTCTTGCGTTTTGGAGGGCTATTACAGAAGATTTATCCAAGACTTCTCTAAGATAGCTTCTCGTGACCAAGTTGACCGGAAAGATGTAAAGTTTGTATGAGGTATTAAGGATCGGGATCTCGTTTGATCAATTAGATTACGATTTGTAGCGGAATAGCACAAGAATTAGACGAAATTTAAGCAAGAATAATATGAATATTCAATCAAACAGTGACGGTTATAGAGAGAGAAAGTTTTCTGCAAAGAGAATGTTTTCATTCACGCACACTTCAGTTCAAGGAAATTAGGTCAACATTCCTTTTATAAAGGAATGTGACATCAGTTGACGTCACTTGATAGTGACAGCTAACTCATTTATACAAACAACTGAAAGTAAACTAAACTACTGAAGATGTCCACACAACTGAGGACACCTTCACAAGAAAGCTAAGTACAAGCTAACATTACAACTACTGAAGTTATAACATCTGAAGTGTAAGAACTTCAGATGTTTTACATAGTATAAAAACTACTGATTACAAACTACTGAAAAGTAAACCATCACAACTACTAAAGAGAACTACTTCAGCTATTGTGACAACTTCTGAGAACCTGGTCTTCAGATTGTCTTCAGTAGTTGTCTTCAGACTTTGTCTTCAGCTATTGTCTTTAGACTTTGTCTTCTACTTTGTCTTCAGACTTTGTCTTGGACTTTGTCTTCAAACTTTGTCTTCAGACGTTGTCTTCAGCAGTTGTCTTCAGACTTTGTCTTCAGCTGTTGTAGACCATTTCAGTTGTTTTGATGTCTGTGGGACTTAAAGGTTTTCTGATCTGGCTCATTGGTTCTTTTGGTCCAACAAACTCCCCCTAAACAATGCAGCCAAAACCTTTAAGATTATTGAAGTCCCACTTATTGGCAGAAACATTTCTGGATCAGCTCAGAAATCTTCAAATTAAGCTTAGGCCAGGGAAGGGTTTCAGAAAGTTTGATTGGCGAAGGATGAATGGGAACTCTGTCTTGGGGAATTGGACACAGAGCTGTTATCCCATCCATGAGACCTACTTCCCAATGATGAGTCTGTAAGACTCTCTGACATAGGCTCAAGGAATACAACTTGTTCTTCCATTGTGAGTTCTTCAGCTTCACTTTCAAAGAAGAACTCAGGCCATAGTACTCTGATAGTACTTAAATTCTTTCCATTCTTAGCTCCACAGTAGTTATTTCTCTGTATGCAAACTCATCAGGATGAGTGCCTTCAAGTAACAACTGGAGCTCATTTCTTCTTATTTCTTCAAGCTTCTTGTAGATCAACCCCTTCTTTACCATTTGTTTTCTAGTAAAGTTTGTGGAGTCATCTTAGACTTGTAAGCTCTCTTGAAGTCATCAAGGATTTCCCAGGGTGACACTACAATGGCCAGCATTATCACAGCATCTACAATCTTCTTTACTTGGCCATTGTATCTACTTGGAATCTTCTTTTTATGAATTCTGTCACTTACTCTGGGGTCAGGCCAAATTCTCACTCTCTCTTTCTGATATTGAAATGTGAATCTGAGAGCATACAACCTATGAGCATGTTTCTTCATAGCTTGTATGGATGAAGACTTAGGAAACTCTTTATCAACATCCTTAACAGCTGCTCATCATGTTGTTTGTGCTGTTCTTCTTCAAGTTTGACTTTTACCATTTGCCTTTGGATGTCAGGTGTGATTGTTGTTGTTGACTCCTGGGCTCAGACATCTTTATTTTAAGAACAGCAGAGATTGGCATACTATCATCCTCATCATCATCTTCTTCTTCTTCCATCCTCAACACCCTTCTCTCCTCTTGGGTGCATCATGGTAATGGTTTGAGTAGGTTTCTTAGGTAAAGGTGGTTTTGAGGGTTGTGAAATTGGTTGTTTTGGTTTGGAGATTTGTAAGCTGCTCTAGCATCTTGGTTATGAGTGAAGCTTTGGATAACGTTGCCATATCAGACCTTTTCCCAGCACCAGCTTCATCAAGAGCTTCTATGATCAATCCTTTGTTGAATACTTTAGAAGAACAGATTCTGGTCGTTATCTCCAAAATACTGTCTCTGGACCATGACTTCACTTCAATGATTGATCTTCACAAATGCTTTGATATGAATCTTGTCATAGCTTCCAGCCTTTCCCTTTCTTTCTCACTCCAACTTGCCCATCTATGTTCAATCTCTTGAATCTCTAGCCTTCTAATTTCAGAGTCAAGTTTGGCTGTGTCAAAACCTTGTCTGAAGAGTTGATCAATGATCTTATCCATAGATCTACTATGTTGCTCATCAGCTTCTTTGATCAGGTCTTCTAACTTTTTCTCATCTTCAGTCTGTTGAGCACTCTTCTTTCTCTTGTATGTGATCATCTCCTTTTTCTTTCTTCTATTTTTCTTCTTCCTTTCACTCTCTTTTTTTTGTCTACTTTCACTGACTTAGACTCCCCCTTTTGGTTGCATTGGGTTCAGGGGTTTGAATGTCAGAAAGTCTCTTAGAAACAGCACTATCACTAAGGTTTGAAGATTTGAGGAAAGCCTCTCATCAATGGCTTGGACAATGTTAGTGATGATGCAAGTGATGAGAGGTAAGGAGGATTGAAAGGCAGCAACCATTTGATTAGAGGGGTTCTGTCCTAAGAAATGGTGCCTGAATCAAGGCTGGTGGCATTGTTGTTGGGAGTGGCTCAGTGTTTGGGAGAGCTTCAGAAGAAACTGCCATCTGTGGGTGAATTTGGGCAGATGGACTTGATTCTTATGACATTTTGGCAAGCAATTCTTGTAGTCTGCATACCTCAGTCTCAAGAATGGTGTTGTGGGCTAGAACATCAAAGAAAAAGCCCAGGTCATCATCAGTCTTTACTGAATCATCTGATACTCCTGATTAAATCAGGATGAACATGTGCTGAGTGTAGATCAGTATTCACATGTGCCCCTATTTCTTGGAACTGGAGACTTCCTGCCTCAGGATTATGTCCTTCATTGGCAGTTGCCTCTAGTGAGGACTTAGAAATGATACCACCTTCATCCTGGTCATGTGCTGAAACAGGAGAAGAGGCAGCCTCACCAGATGTTCGAATCTCCTCTTCTACACAAGGAGATTAAACTCTGTAATCCCTGTGCTGTGGGTTATCAGCAACATTATAATCCTCTCCCTCAACTGTTGAGGTTTTCCCAGTGGTAATAGGTTTCTGGGGAGGGTTAGAGGAATGTAGTTGAGTCAGCACTTGTGCAATAACCACAGTTGGGCTTGTAGGGGTGGCTTTAGTGGAGATAAGTGTGAAGAGGATTGCACCTGGGGTGAATGGTGCTCTTCAATGGCAATCTTCTCAAGTGAGAGAGATTCCAGTATGTGGTTTCCCCATTTTTTTGGGCATCAGGATCCTGTTGAGAGGATACCTGAGCGGTTTCAGCTGGTAGAGTCTTGGAACTATAGGGGGATTACTACCCATAGTTTTATCCTGCCTTTGTGTTGCAGGGGCATCATCAGGGGACTCAACTCCCTGAGTATCCTTTTTGGTTTGTTTGGATTATAGTTTGGAGGGGACTTTGGATCTGGAGGATGAAGCTGTGGGTTCTTCTGCTTGGGTTTTAGCAGTTTGGCAGCCTCTTTGAGTTGTGGTCAGAGTTGTGCCTGGAGTATACCTCTGGCAAAACTACCACAGCAGGACTCCAAGGCCAACAGGGCCATCAGATTTTAATTGATTTATGATTATGGCCATAAGAAACCTTGGATATAATATCCATCTGTTAGCCACAGGTTCATTGCCAGATCTTTTAATTCCAAAAATATAATTTCAGAAAAATTTAAGCTTTGGCGTTCAAGGATAGAATACATACCTGCTGCCACCTGGATGACATTTGATCCCATGAAGAGGATTTGGGGGCAAGGCGACATTGATCATGTGAAAGATTAGGCGTTCAACATCATGGAAGTGCTTCTTCAGAATGGTGGTAGCACTTAGGTCGCCCTCATACCCATGGTTTATGAATGATAGATCAGTGATGCCTTGGGTATTTGGTGACAAGGTGGCATCATTCAGATCTAGGGTTTGGCGAATGATAGCAGGAGTGACGACCACCTTCTTCTGGTTTACAAACGACTGGAGAGTGATCGCGACATCATTCTCACCAGTATGGATAGTTACATTTGTCCTGAATTGGCGAAGGGTATCGGGATAGATGGTTGGATTAAGAGAAAAGCAGTTTGATACGGGGAATCAACCATCAGATCAATGGCAGCATCAAACTTAGTCCAAAAGGCCGATTTTGTGAAGTAGGCAACACAGTTGTGTCGTGGTTTGATTTGCATGGTCGCCATTAATGGAAGATGAACGTTCGGAAAATGACTTATGAAAAGTTTGAAGTTAAGGTTAGGTATTTATAGGTTATGAAACGACTGAAAGAAAACAACTGAAAGTTTTGGTGTTAGTCATCAGTTGTTAGAAAACGACTGAAGACATGGTTTTACTTTCAGATGTTGTAACAACTGAAGACTTGGTGTTAGTCATCAGTAGTTTAAAACTACTGAAGACTTGGTTTTGGCTTCAGTTGTTTTGAAATGAAACAGCAGTTGTTTGAAACAATGGAATAAAATTGCTCATCAGTTGTTGTCGTCAATTCACAGATCTCAATTGTTTCATTTGACCTTAACACTTACTCAGCAGATTATCTGATTTTCAGATGTTTCATTGGTCATCAGTACTTATCTGTTAGAACAGACATCAGTGGTTGTAATCACATCAGTACTTTTCAACAATAAAGTACTTCAGTACTTTTAAGTAATTTAGTCTTCAGTAGTTATGAAAAACTACTAAAGATAAAATAACTTATAGTACTTTTTGACAGCTGCTGTATACTAATGCTCATCAGTACTTGTGAACTGAGATCATCAGTAGTTGTCAAATCATTCAAGCTGCAGCATACCAAGCCTTAGCACTAGATTTTGGAAAGTTGCACTGTCCAAAGGCTTAGTAAATATATCTGCAAGCTCATCAGCACTAGGAACAAACTTTGGATCAATCAGACCTTTTTCATAACAATCCCTGATAAAATGATGTCTGATCTCAATATGTTTGGTCCTAGAATGCTGGACAGGATTCTTAACAATACAAAGAGCTGAAGCACTGTTCATCAATAAAGGAGTTAGTCTCTGTAATGTCATAATCCAGTAATTGATTTTGAAGCCAGAGTATGAGATGTACAACTTGCAGCAGCAATGTACTCTGCTTCAGCAGTGGATGTAGCAACTGAAGTTTGTTTCTTACTCTGCCAAGAAACTAAACAATTGCCTAGAAATTGGCATCCACCAGAGGTTGATTTTTGGTTAATTTACACCCTGCATAGTCACTATCAGAGAAAGAACTAGTTTGCAAGAGTGCCTAGTGGAATACCAAAGTCCTAGAGATTGAGTTCCTTGCAAATATCTAAGATCCTTTTGACTGCAATCATATGGGATACTTTAGGTGCAGCTGAAATCTAGCACAGACACAAGTTGCAAACATAATGTCTGGTCTAGAAGCTGTAAGGTACATCAAGGAACCAATCATACATCTGTAAAGAGTTTCATCAACTGCTTTACCTTTCTGATCAGCATCCAGTTGTGTGGTGCTGCACATGGGAGTAGAACAGGACTTACAGTTTTGTAAATCAAACTTTTTCAACAAATCCTTTGTATATTTTGACTGATGAATGAAAGTTCCATCAGCCATTTGTTTGATTCGCAAACCAAAAAAGAACTGTAATTCTCCCATGGCACTCATTTCAAACTTTTGTTGCATCAACTTAGTAAAGGCATCACACAACTGTGGATCAGAGGATGCAAAAATAATATCATCTACATAATTTGAACAAGGAGCTTATGCATGCCTACTTTTAATGAACAAAGTTTTATCTATGGAGCCTCTAGTGAAATATTTTGAAGAAAAAAATTAGACAGTGTTTCATACCAGGCTCTGGGAGCTTGTTTTAACCATAAAGAGCCTTATCAAGCTTATACACCCAATCTAGATGTTTATGATCTTCAAAACCTGGTGGTTGACACACATATAAACTTCTTCTTTTATTTTACCATATAAGAATGCACTTTTGACATCCATTTGAAAAACTTTAAGATTATGGAAAGCAGCATAAGCTAAGAACAATCTGATTGCCTCCAGTCTGGCTACAGGGGCAAAGGTTTCATCATAATCAATACCTTCTTCTTGTGAAAACCCCTTACAACCAGTCTGGCCTTGTTCTTGACAATTTGACCTTTTTCATCTGTTTTATTCCTAAACACCCATTTAGTTCCTATTGCACACTTACCTTGGGTAAAAGAACCAGTTCCCACACTTGCTGCTTTTGAAACTGAAGAAGCTCAAGTTGCATGGCTTCAACCATCCATTGTCTCTTAATTCAATATGATAGTTCTTTGGCTCTTGCTGACTGATGAAGAGAGCATAAAAGCAGAAATTGGACAATTGACTTCTAGTTGAAACACCAGCATTGATGTCACCAATGATCTGAGACATGGGGTGATTCTTCAGTTCTTGATACTCAATAAGATCTGTGCAAGTGTTTGTAGGTGATTCAGCAGCAACAGATGTGATCCAGACTCTTGAAACCTAGAATGAAATGGCAATTCAAATGAAGTAGAGGAATCAGAGACATCATCAGCATTTGTTGTGGATGGAACTGCTGAAGCTACAGGAACATTAAGGTTAGTAGACTCAGGCAGGTGATCACTAAACCTTGCATGTATCACTAGATGAATGACTAGTTGCAGGAGATGATAGATTCACAAAATCCGCAACAGCTGGAGGCTGATAAGAAACATATTGCAGTATGTCCAAATCAAATAACTCCACAGGGTTTTGTGGGATTTTCTCCTTTGGAGATTCATTAAACTTTACATGCAAGGTTTCTTCAACTATCTTGTTCTGCAATTAAAAACTCTGTATGCCTTGCAAGTAGATGAATACCAACAAAGTACCCTGCATCCACCTTTGATTCAAACTTTTGAAGTGGATCCTTTATGTTAAGATATAACAGGGACACCCAAATGCTCTAAAGAAGGAAATCAGAGGAGCCAAATGATGTAACACTTCATAAGGAGTCTTCATCAACCTCTGATTTACTAACACTCTATTTTGCACATAGCAAGCTGTGTTGACAGCTTCAGCCAAAAGGTTAGTGGCAAACTAGAATCAGCCAACATTGACCTTGCGGCTTCAATAAGGGTCATGTTCTTTCTCTCCACCACTCCATTTTGTTCAGGAGTTCTTGGAATGCTATACTGCCTCTTGATTCCCTTAGAAAATAGAATTCATCAAGTGTGTGGTTTCTAAATTCTGTGCCATTATCACTCCTCACACACTTGACAGAAAAGGAGTACTACTTTTCCACATGCAACACAAAGTAGATGATGATTTGACCAGCCTCATCTTTTGAATGTAAGAAGAAGGTCCATACAAATCTGGAATAATCATCCACAATTACCAGACAATATTTTTTCTTTGCCATGCTCATCACTCTTACTAGACCAAAAAGATCCATATGCAGTAATTGCAAGTAGGCAGTGGACTTTGGTTCTTCTATTGGATGGAATGATACTTTGTGTTGCTTTCCTTTTAAACAAGCAAAGCAGTTGTCATCACATTTGAACTCCTTTAATGACAGACCTCTCACTAAACCATGATGGATAAGCTAGTTCATGTTTTTAAGATTCACATGACCAAGCCTTCTGTGCCATAGTTCAGATTCCTGAGGAGAGGCCTTGGAGAACAGACATGGATGGCCTTTTAGATCAATTTTCTTTGATAAGTCTAAGGCATATACTCTTCCAATCCTGTTGGCCTTCAGGAGAGTATATTCATCCAATATCTTGTCAATCATTCTCAAAACATTGGAAGACAGAATCCGACAGTTCTGACTGGTGAAAAGTGCAACATGCCCTTTATCACACATTTGACTACACTCAACAAGTTGTACTTGAGATTCTCCACATGGTTAACATCATCAAATCTTATCTCACCATTTGACACAAAGCCTTTGCCGATGATGTAACCCTTAGCATCATTACCAAAAGATACAAATCCCTTCTTTCCTTGAGAGTAGTCATGAAGAAGAGAACTGCTCCCTGTCATATGCATAGATCCTCCACTGTCCACATACCAGATGCTTCTATGGCATGCTGAAGAACCTGCATTTGTCACAACAAACTAGTTAGCTTTTGAGACCCAAACCATTTTGGTTTGGGTCTGTTCTCATCAACAGATTTTATACTAACTGATTTTTCATGATTAAAACCTCTGAAGGTGGAGATGGTGCTGAAAAAGATTCCTTTGATTTTGGCTTAGTTTTCCTTTTCAGTGGTTTAATCACAGGTACATCTATTTGGTTAACTCTCCCTACAGATGTGAACCATCATAACAAGTTGTGTCTGATTGGTTGTTAAAGCCTTCAGTTCAGCAGACACATCAGTACTTGTTTTTGATGGTCCTGTGACTCACCATGTCCTCCTTTTTAAAAGACACAGACTTAGTCTGGTGTTTTGATATTCCATGAGGAATACTTTTAGTTGTTTTATGATAAACCCCTTCCTCCTTTTTAGATTTTTGTAATAACTTTGGGTTATCAGTTTGAGATGTTTGTGGCACAAACTTGGTTTCAAATTCATCTTTCATTTTATTAATTTTCTTTTTAATGATTTTATCTTTGTTGAATTTTCAACCCTTTCTGTACCAACATTCATCAGTGAGATGATTGAATAGACCACATATTTCACATAGCTTTTTCTTCATCTTCTATTGTTCAACTGCTGAAGAAGATGAAACTACTGAAGGTGTGTTCTTCAGTACTTTCTTCCTCTCAGTACTTATGTTAAGTACTGAAGGATTTGTAACAACTGAAGACTTGTTCTTCAGAAGTTTTCTATCAGTACTTTGGATTTCCTGATAGACTCTTCAGCAGTTGTCAAACCATGTTTGTTTTCATTTGGTTTGAAATGTTCTTCAGGTGTTGTTACTTGCTCTTCAGTCCTTTGAATACTTTGTGAGACAACACCTGAAGTGCTCAGCTTTTCTTTGATCATGTGTTTATCAGCAGTGAGACCATCAGCAGATTGATTAGCTGAGGTACTATTACTGACTTCATCCTCTGATTTTGCATTATCACTTGAGGATGAGACACATGATGATGTGGTTTGGGAATTGCTTTCACCTTCAGAATTTACTTCTGTCTTGGGAGTAAAACCTGTAGGAGTACAGTGTGATTATAACCAATCCCAAACTTCACATTTGAAGTTGTTTGCTTACTGAGAAGCATTTCAAACCCCTTGCAGGATGTTACCCAGCGTTCACACTCTACTTGAGTAGCTGCAAGTGTTTCTTTGAGATTCTTATGATTCTCTAAAATGACCTCTACCTTTGCCTTTTCATCAGTGATTTGACATTTTAATTTGTAAATCTCATCATCTTTTTCCTTTAAAAAGACTCAAACTCAGCTTTTCTTTTGGAAATCACTTTCTCTAGGTCAAGATTTTGATTAATTAAAGCTACATTTGCTTCTCTAATTGAGACAAAAGCAGCTATGCATGACTCAGAACACAACTTGGCCTTAGCCTCAGAAGATACCTGTGGTACCTGTGATGATGAAGCATTTGAGCATGAACCATCAGTAAACTCGAGGGCCATAAGAGAAAGATTTCCAAAAGGATTTTCACCACCATGTTGACCAACACCAAAAACACTTGTTCAGAATAACCAGAAAGATCATCTGGTAAGCTAATCCAGTCAACAACTCCAGGTGTGAAAAAGCTTTGATGTGATTGAGATTGAGATTGTTGATTTGATTGAAATGGTTGAGGCTCAGGTAGGGCATGTGGTTGTTGAGCTATGAGTACTGGAACCTGATTGGACTGAGGCATGTAAAAACAGGGATAAGGATATGGCATTTGACCTTGAGGAACAAAATATGCAGGAGATGATTGAATTTGTGAATGATGACCAGAACTGGTAGAATGTTGCCCTTTGTTTTGTGAGCTATTGCATGGAAAGGTCACAAAGGGTGCAGAAGAGTTAGATCCAGATGATCTACACTCTCTTGCAAAATGTCCAAGTCTATGGCACTTGTGACATCTCAACTTGCTCTTGTCAAAACCAACTTTGGTTTTTCCAGAGACTAGGAAATTTTCTACCTGTCCTTTTGTAAAATTTTTGAGATCTGATATTGACTAATGCCATTTGGCTCAAAATATCCATCTCTTCCAAATCATCATCAGCAATTCCTTTCAAATCATCCATCATAAAGCACAAATTATCACTACTACACCCTGAATTACTATCAACACCAACAAAAACAGGATCTCCACTGTTTGAAGAGAAATCTATATGCTCATCATAAGAACTTTCTGATGCAGCATATTCTGACTCATGAGCAACCAAAGTAGTATTCCCTGGTACAAAATCATCAGTGAGCTTCCTAGATGAAGCTAGTTTCCTTTTCTGTTCTATCTCTCTTTCAAATGTTAACAATTTCCCATGAAGTTGGGTGAGAGATAGATTGTCCAGATTTGCACTGGAGCGTAGGACAATAGTATATGTGTCCCATCTCTCAGGCAGGGATCTGATGAATCTGTTGTTCATCTGACTGTTTGTATATTCATGTTTAACCATTTTCAACTCAGATATCAAATAGGAAAATCACTCAAACTGGAGTCAGTGACTCACCCTTTCTATGAGAGAATGTCTCGTATTGCAGGGCAAGGATCTCTCTATTGTTTTCCAAGACCTTATCAGTTCCTCCAAATTGTTCTTTCAGAGCAACCCAGAGGTCATGAGAAGTTTCATGATGCATAAGTCCAGAATAGATTTCATTTGGCTGTGTCATGCCCAGAATTCCATAGGCTTTAGCATCAATTTCAAACAGTTTCAGATCTTCATTTGAGTATTGCTCTTTCTTCTTTGGAACCATCTCATTGGTTTCCGGATTACTCCCATAGCTTATATGGTCCATGAACCCATATTTCCAACAACCTGAACTGTTGACAGACAGGTGATGGAGCATTCGGCATTGCCATATGTTATACTCACTCCTAACAGCATCGGAGGCTTTGTTGAGGAGCCAATATTGTGAGGATCATTGATTGATGTAGCCATTTTCACCAATTCAAACAGGGTCAATGAATTTTTTAACAGATCTAGCTCAAAAACTCAACAACACAGTTTGAAACAAGACGAATCTCAATTAAATCACCGAAGCAACAGAAAATCAAACTCTATAACCAATTCTTGCAATTTGCTAATTCGATCAACATAGATATCAAAAGAGCAGTTTCAATGATCAATTGTTAAATCGATCAATGATTAACCAGCTCTGATACCATTTGTAAGGATCGGGATCTAGTTTGATCAATTAGATTAAGATTTGCAGCGGAATAGCACAAGAATTGGATGAAATTTAAGCAAGAATAATATGAATATTCAATCAAACAGTGACAGTTATAGAGAGGGAAATTTTTCTGCAAAGAGAATGTTTTCATTCACGCACATGCTTCAGTTACAAGGAAATTAGGTCAACATTCCTTTTATAAAGGAATGTGACATCAGTTGACGTCACTTGATAGTGACAGCTAACTAATTTATACAAACAACTAAAAGTAAACTAAACTACTGAAGATGTCCACAACAATTGAGGAGACCTTCACAAAAAAGCTAAGTACAAGCTAACATTACAACTACTGAAGTTATAACATCTGAAGTGTAAGAACTTCAGATGTTTTACATAATATAAAACTACTGATTACAAACTACTGAAAAGTAAACCATCGCAACTACTGAAGAGAACTACTTCAGTTGTTGTGACAACTTCTGAGAACTTGGTCTTCAGACTTTGTCTTCAACAGTTGTCTTCAGACTTTGTCTTTAGCTGTTGTCTTTAGACTTTGTCTTCAGCAGCTGTCTTCAGACTTTGTCTTTAGCTGTTGTCTTTAGACTTTGTCTTCAGCAGCTGTCTTCAGACTTTGTCTTCAGCAGTTGTCTTCAGACTTCGTCTTTAGACTTTGTCTTCAGACTTTGTCTTCAGCTGTTGTAGACCACTTCAGTTGTTTTGATGTCTATGGGACTTAAAGTTTTTTCTGATCTGGCTCATTGGTTCTTTTGGTCTAACAGTCAAGCTCAAGAGAAAGCGTTTGAGGAGTTAAAGGCGAGGTTGACTCAAGCTCATGTTCTGTCATTACCTGATGGAAGCGAGAATTTGGTGGTTTATTCGGATGCTTCTTACTCGGGGTTGGGATTGTGTTGATGCAGAGAGGAAAGGTTATAGCCTACGTATCCCCACAGTTGAAAGTTCATGAGGTTAATTACCCTACTCATGACTTGGAGCTAGCAGTCGTGGTCTTTGCACTAAAGATATGGAGGCACTACCTATATGGAACGAAGTGCACCATATTCACTGACCACAAGAGCTTGAAGTACTTCTTCGAGTAGAAGGACTTGAACATGAGGCAGAGGAGATGGTTGGAGCTTGTAAAAGATTATGATTGTGAGATTTATTACCATTCGAGCAAGGCCAACATGGTAGCGGATGCCCTTAGTCGAAAAGAAAGAGCCGAGCCAATTCAGGTGAAGGCTTACCAGTTGATCATGACCTCTGATGCGATGAAGCAAGTCAAAGAGTTTCAAGATGAGGCATTGAAAGAAGATCATCTAACTCCGAAAGAGTGAGAGGACTGGTCGCGGAATTGGGTGAAAACACACATGGTGTTAAGACCCGATTCGGGAGGATGTGGATTCCTCGTTTTGGGGATCTACACGTGAAGATTATGGATGAAGCTCACAAGACTCGGTACTCTATTCATCCCAATGCTACGAAGATGTACCAAGATATGAAGAATTATTATTGGTGGCCGGGTATGAAACGTGATGTGGTGGAGTTTGTGAGTAAATGCCTTACTTGTTTACAAGTGAAGGCCGGGCACCAAATGCCGTATGGGAAGATCCAACCTTTGGATATACTGGCGTGGAAGTGGGAGCATATCACCATGGACTTTATTACAAAGCTATCGCGTACCACGCGAGGGTATGATGCCATATGGGTGATAGTGGACTGTTTAATGAAAAGTGCTCACTTCCTACCGATTCGTGAGACTTATTCATCTGAGAGATTGGCGAATCTTTTCATCAAGGAGATCATAACTCGTCATGATGTGCCGGTGTCTATTGTGTCTAATCGCGTCACCCGGGTTACCTATAAATTCTGGAAGAAATTCCACGACGCAATGGGGACGAGATTACATATCAGCATGGCTTATCATCCTCAGACGGATGGTCAGTCAGAAAGAACGATTCAGATGCTAGAAGATATGCTTTGGGCATGCATCATTGATTTTGGGGGAAGTTGGGATGACCACTTTCCGTTAGCTGAGTTCTCATATAACAACAGTTAACTTGCCAGCATTGGTATGCCCCCTTATGAGATGCTATACGGTAGGAGGTGCAGAACACCCGTTTGTTAGGGTGATATTGCTCAGAAAGAGTTAGGAAGCATTGAGGTGATCGAGGCTACGACTGAGAAGCTTGAAAAGATCAAGGCCTTCATGAAGGCAGCCAAGATAGACAAAAGTCGTATGCTGATAAACGATGTAGACCGATTGAGTTCTAGGTGGGTGACAGGGTTATGTTGAAGATCTAACCTTAGAAGGGCATCATTAGGTTTAGAAAGTGGGGCAAGTTGAGCCCGAGATACATAAGGCCTTTCTGGATCATTGCTCGAGTAAGAGAGGTGGCCTATAGATTAGAGTTATCAGATGTGTTGAGGGGAATTCACCCAACATTCCATGTCTCTCATCTGAGAAAGTGCTTAGCGGACGAGGATATGATTGTACCACCGGAGGATATCGAGGTAGATGAACGGCTCAATTATATGGAGCAACTAGTGGCGATCATTGATAAAAAAAGAGGCTAAGGAATAAAGCGGTTCTTCTGGTGCGTGTATAGTGGAAGCACAGGAAGAGATCTAAGTCTACGTGGGAGACTAAAGAAGAGATAAGACAACATTACCCACAATTGTTTGAGGAATAACAACTTTCAGGGACAAAATCTATATAAGGGGGGTGGACTTGTAACACCCAGTTATTTTGGAAGACCCAAACGAATAAATAAAGTGAAGAAAAAGAAGGAAAAGAAACAAATCCCAAGTCTAGGGGTTAAAAGTGACAAAAAGGATAAAATCTATGAAAAGTTGGTGAATAAAGATGATGGCCGCCCATCACCTGCTCTTCACTCATAATCCTTGGATATTTTTAGAGAGAGAAGGAAAGAGAGCAAAAACTCTCGGGTAGCTTGAAGAACATAAAGAAAAGTGTGAATTCAAGGTAAGAATTCATGTGTTTATGATGTTCTTGACTAGTAATATCCTCGGGTTTATGCTTATGTGTGTTTGTATGTGTTTGGGTATGTTTTTGGTGGGTTTCTAGGCGGTTGAACTCAACTTGCGAATGGGTTTTGAAGAAGTCATAACCAGAGATGCTAAGGTGAGTTCTAGGACCCCCTTTTTACTTGTTTTAAACTACTTTGGGGCTGGAAATACATGTATGAACATTTTTATAAAAGTTGGGTTCATATCCGTATGTATGTATGTGTGTATGATGCGGGTGGGGATTGATTTTGGGCTATATTATGTTTCATGTAGTTATGTGTATGTTACTAAGGCTTAGAATGCATGATTTAAGCTTAGAATAAGTTTGAGAATGATTGGGACTGAATTGTGATGTCTAAGTGTGAAATAGGCTGCTTATGCGCCCAAATAGGGTTCATGCGCCTAGTATGTAAAACTGCCTAAGTGTTCCCATTCGCCTGAAACCTCATGCGCCCGAATAGTACTCATGCGCCTAGAAATAGGCTGAAATTGACTAAGTTTTCATACACCGAGAAAGCTCATGCGCCTAGGCACTCATGCGTCTGCATAGTGCTCATGCGCCTAGAATTGCCCAGAAAAGACTAAGTGTTGCTCATAAGCCCCAATAGTGCTGATGCGCCTGAAATTGGCTCATGCGCCTAATTGTTCCTCATGTGCCTGAAAGGTCACGTGCCTGCATAGTGCTCATGTGCCTGCATAGTGCTCATGCACCTAAAGACTTAAAATATTTTTGAATTTTAGGGAAAAATGTAAAAGTAGGCTTTGACTTGGGATGTTCCCGGGGGCATGGTAAGTTGACTTTTTAAAGTCAATGGTGATATAACGGGCATAGTATGATGATGTATGTTTGATGCTTTTTGCATGTGGTATGTTGCATGTATGTTTTGCATGTGTGATGGTGCCTTGTATGGTGATGTTTTGTATGATTATGTTTATGTTCCTGTTATGTATTATTATTTCCCCGTGGCTTTACGTTGAATGATTAATGAATGAAATGAAAAGTATTATGTAACGTAAAGTGGAAGATAATGAAAAGAGGAACGTAATAAAAGATTGCATGCATTAATGAACGAATGAAAGTAAGAAAGGCTTGCAAGCAATCATATGGAGGTTCACACCCAATGAAGGGTGTTAGCTCAACCGTGTGTGGGTTAGCTACCCTAGAAGGATGCACACTAGGGCTTGATATGTGTGATTAAGCATATGTATGGAGGTTCACACCCAATGAAGGGTGTTAGCTCAATGGTGTGCGGGTTAATTATCCCAGAAGGATGCATAATGGGGTCCAATCCTTGTGATTGACCATATGTATGGGACCCTTGCCGCTCACCCTAGGTACTGGAGTCAGCTTCATGCATAATGTTCGGGGTCTATGAAAGACCTCAGGCCTAGTACCGACTTTATGCGTACGGTGGGGTGAAACACATGGCATTGGTCAAAATGAAAGTAAAGATTTAATGACGAATGTACGGATGAACGAACGAATGATGAAGATAATAATGATATTATCTATGTGTACGTATGATGTGTGATCACATGCAAAAAGTAAGGAACGGATTTAATGAAAGATGAAGTATGTTTTATTT
Source organism: Flaveria trinervia (assembly GCA_025506515.1). Lineage (NCBI taxonomy): Eukaryota > Viridiplantae > Streptophyta > Magnoliopsida > Asterales > Asteraceae > Flaveria > Flaveria trinervia. The sequence goes on along the minus strand of CM046442.1, from coordinate 21,618,438 downwards.
TAAAAGTAGAACTCACTCAGCAACGTTGACTTTTATGTGTTTTCAGTTGGCATGTAAAGGTTGCTGAGGATGGCACACGGCGGCTACTTGGCTTTTTGGATGGCATCCCTTTTTATAATGCTTTTGTGTTGTAATGCAACAAGTATTTTGTAATGTGTTAACAATGTATTATTTGCAAAAGCCTATATAATGAAATGAAATTTCATTTTTGAATGTTTCCACTGCAGTGTTTAATTAAGTTAAATGTAAATATATGTTTTATGTGCAATGATTGACCAGCTGTGAGCGTCCCGGGAACGGGGCCTTACAAAAGTCTATATGGTCTACATCAAGCCCCAAGAATCTGGTATGAAACATTGTCCCAGCACTTGCTCCAACATGGATATACATAAGAGAAGATTGATCCTATTTTATTCATCAAGAAAGATGCATCTGATCTTCTTTGTGTACAAGTGTATGTGGATGATATCATCTTTGAATCAACCAGTCAGAAACTTGGTTTAGAATTTGAAGAAATCATGAAATCTCATTTCCAAATGAGTTCTATGGGAGAAATCAGCTTCTTTCTTGGATTGCAAGTTACTCAATCTGTAGATGACATTTTTATCAATCAAGCGAAGTTTGTCAATAAGCTATTGAAGAAATTTAAGTTGCAAGATTGTCAATCCATCAGGACTCCAACTGACATAAACACCAAGATTGATCCTGATCCAAAAGGAAAATCAATAGACCAAACATTATATAGATCTATGATTGGATCTTTGATGTATTTAACTGCATCTAGACTTGACATAATGTATGCTATTTGTGTCTGTGCAAGGTATCAATCAGACCTGAAGGAATCTCACCGTATCGCTGTCAAACGCATATTCAGATATCTCAAAGGAAAACTGTTGGATCAAGAAGAAGGCTGGTGCAACCAAAACCAGTTCACTTAGACAATTTTGGTACTACATGCAAAGGCTTCCGAAGCTTAGCATGGAACTTCCGAAGGTTGTAGAGTTCTTCCAAAGACAAAGTGAAAGATTAACTTCCGAAGACAGAAGTCTACTTCTGAAATTAAGTGCATACTTCCAAAGTTCAAGTCTTAGAAGAATAAGCTGAACACCACTTCCAAAGTATGATGAAAAGAAGAAGTCTCCAAGCCTTAGAAGAAACAGCCTCTTCCGAAGAATAAGTGGCTTCGGAAGTACTTACTCTTCCGAAGCCATTTAACCTTCGGAAGACACTTCTTTGACCCAGTGGACACAAGTATGGTCTCTGACACTCCGCTGCAGACCTCTGATACTATATGGCGTTTTCTCAAAGAGCCATGTAGTTGACCATACTTTATTCCACTGTTCACCTTTTTATGATAGTACAAGTTACCAACTTTAGTTTGTGACAAAAGGTAAGTCAGGGACATATCCTGACTACCAAATCTCAGATAAGACTTTATCCGAGATACCTTAAACTATAGTCTTGTAGTATAGGCTTTATTTATAGGATCCCAACTAGTATTAAAGTATATCTAGTTGTAGGTAGTATTATATATAGGTTCTCTTTGTAACTCATTCCACACTGCTTGTAAGAGTCTTGTATTATCGAGTTAAGAAGCAATATATAAAAGTACCTTGAAAATTACTTCCTGTGTTCTTTACTACTTTCTATATTATGATCAACTCTTGCTGATTCTATCTTAACCGAGTGTCGTTCTAGGTGAGTTTGAGAGAAAACAAAGTGTTAAGTGACTAACATCGATCCTGCAATTGGTATCAGAGCTTCTCAGGCTCTTGATTGCGTGATCTAACGATCCAAATCAACCTGTATTTCACTCCTACCTACAACCTACTCACTCAAATGGCCCTTAACAAGTCCAAGGTATAAGCCAAAGGTGGCATCACCTGGTGGAAACGGTTCCATGATAGAAAAGGCTGTAGAGGATTACTCTGATGAAGACAGAAAGAAGATGGACATTGACATCAATGCCATGACCATTCTTATGACTGCAATACCAAACTTCATCATGGTGGGATTCGAGCATTGCAAGATTGCCAAAGAATTTTTTGATGCACTTGCTCAGATGTGCTCAAGTTCCAATGACTCGAAGAAGGACTCGCTGAAGCAGCAGTTTGAGAACTTCACTCATATTGCTGGAGAGACTCTCGGCCAGCGGTACTTCAGGTACATGGATCTTATCTCTTCTCTTGAGTCTGTGAAGATAACTCCCGAACTTAGAGATCTTACTAGAAAGTTCATGAGTGCTCTTCCAAACGAGTGGACATTTTACGTGTCTCTATCAAGAGGACAGAGAACTTGAACACTCTCACCATGACTGAACTCTACGGCATCCTTGATTGATATCGCCTAGAGATGGAGAGTTAGAAGGGCCACCAAATAAGCAGACCCATGAGTCTTCCTGCTAGCAATGCTTTAATGGTTGCTGAAGGCTCATTACCCCCCACAACCTCAGCATTACCTTACTTACCAGCAGCCATCCTGCTCTCCTAGACCATACATCACTTTCCCTGAGAATCCAAGGTCTCAACAGGCTCAACACAACTCCTTTCAGGAAAGTTGTGCCTTTGTCTCAAGAAGTGGACACTCTGTTGATTTTCAATACTGCTTTGATGATCTTGAGTGTTTCAGTCCAGATGATGTAGAGTACGTGGACATTGTCCAACAGATGCTCTTTTAACATATAGAGCGAAGAAGTTCTTTAAGAGAACTGGAAGGCATTTCCCTCAAAACCCAACTACTAGCAAGTTTGGTTTGACATGACCAAGGCCAAGTGTTACAACTGTAACCAACTAGGTCACTTTGCAAGGGAATGCAAGGCTCCCAAGACCAATCCAGGAACCCCACAGGCCTCCACACATCCCTCAACCTCAAAGCCCGCTAAGAAGTCAACTGAAACAGCTGCAATGGCTCAAGAGGTTGACTGGAGCTTCATGGTACAGGATGTGACTCCTGCTTAAGCTCTCATGGCCGGAACAGACAATGCCCAAGTATATGAATATCTCTGCACTCCAGCCTGTATAACTAAAGTTAAACTTTATCAAGAGTACAATATGGATATCAGATTTGATATTGAGTCTTTAAATATCTTAAAATCTAATTTTAAAAGAGCTGAATCTGACTATCAAAAGAAAATTAAGGAGTTAGAGAAAATTATGTCTCTTTTAAAACATGAACACACCAACTACAAGACTCAAATCAAAGACCTGATATCCAAATTATCTGAGGCTCAAGCCCAGCTTGTCACTGCTGAGGCTCAGGCCAGGAAGCATGCTATTTCTGAGCAAAACTTCCAAGCTATTCTTGTATCATCCTCCCATTCCAAACTCTGTTATCAGAACAAAAGAGGGTTGGGAACCAATTAAATTGCTCGACCACACTCCTATGAGTCTATCAGACAACCTAGATGTGGTATTAAGGAGCAAGAAGTTCTAACTGCTGACCCTTCCTCACTAGAGTTGAAGGATGAAACAACAATAATGGCCACCACAGGGAAGGAACAGGTAGATGTACCTATCTCCTCCTGTGAAGAACAAATCGTAACCACTAAGGCCAGAAGAAGCTGAGCTAAAGATGCTAGAAAAACTACCAAGAAAGTGGATGAGTCCAAGCTGAAGATTGACCCAAAGCAGAAGGGTATCTTTATCTCAGCTGGATTCCAAGTGTTAGGTACTTCTGATTCAGGAAAGGAGTGTAATACTAGCACTCATGTCCTGCCAAAGGATCAGAAGTTGAAGGGAAAAGTTGCTGATGAAGAAAAGAAGCCCAAGAAATAGCAACCCTCACATTCCCAAAAGACTAACATTGCATGCATAATGTGTGGTCTGCACAACCATATGGCAAAAGATTGTTACTACAATCCTGCATGCACACATTATGCAAATAATGTTAGAAGTGAAGGAGTCAAGGAAGGTTTCACATTTGGACCTTTTCAAACGGTTCAAGTGATGAGAAAGGGAAAGCTAGTTTCGGAAGCCAGGTTGCTTTCGGAAGAAACTCTTTCTTCCGAAAGGAAAATGGCTTCGGAATCAAAAGCTACTAAGGTCCAGAAGAACAAGAAAGCTCCCTTGAAACCTCCCAGAAGAAGACTGCTTCGGAAGAAAAGGTGGTGAAGGTTTCTTCCGAAAAGAAAGAAGCTTCGGAAGATGACCATGCTACAAAAGGTTCAACAAGCTCATCGTCCAAGATCAACCAAAGGATGGACTAGAAGATCAAGGAAGATGCTGCAGCCCAAACCTCTTCTTCAAAGACCTCTATTGAACCCCCATGCATAACATTTGGTTCAATTATGTCATTATCTTAGGAAGAACCCAAGACCAACAAGGCTTGGGCTTCCAAACAAAACTAACAAACTCATCTCATATGCAGGACATCCATATGACAAGAACAATGCCTGATTGTAGATAGTGGATGCTCCAGGCACATGACAGGGAACAAATCTCTCCTTCAATAGTTTCAGAACTATGATGGAGATCCTATCCAATTTGGAGGTAGGCCGAAGGATATATTTCTGGCAGAGGGAGTATATCCAATGGTAAATTAAAGGTTGACAAAGTTCACTTTGTCAAACAGCTTGAACACAATCAGTTAAGTGTTTCTCAATTCTGTGATCAAAAGCACCAAATGCTTTGCATAGAACATGAGTGCATTATCCTCAAACTAGTGATGACAATTCCTCCAGAATTGGTGCTTCTTAGATCTCCTAGGAAAGGGGATATGTACAAGCTGGATATGAACAATGCTTCCCCAATGGGTGAAGTATCATGCTTTCTTTCCAAAGCTGATAGTGATGAGTCTACACTATGGCATAAACGTATGTGTCATGTAAATTTTAAGACAATGAATAAATTGGCTAAAAATAACTTGGTACATGGTTTGCCTAAAAAGGAGTTTTTCTGAAAAGATAACTGTGTTGCATGCCTGAAAGGGAAACAACATAGGACATCTCACAAATCCAAATGTGTTAACTCTATCACTACTCCATTACACTTATTGCACATGGATCTTTTTGGTCCTACAAGCATAGTAAGCATTGGAAGGAAATCATACTGCCTTGTGATAGTTGATGATTTTACAAGATTCACATGGGTATTCTTTTTAAGAACTAAAGATGAAACTGCTAAAACATTGAAATCTTTTATTCTAAAATAGAAAATCAAATTGATCACAAGGTTAAAATAATTAGAAGTGATCAAGGGACTGAGTTTAAGAACTTTGTTCTTGACTCATTCTGTAATTCAAAAGGGATTGCCAGACAATATAGTGCTCCCAGAACTCCTCAACAAAACGGTATTGCTGAGAGGAGGAACAAGACACTTATTAAGGCTGCTCGAACTATGTTAGCCGATTCAAAACTACCTCGAACATCTGGGCAGAGGCAGTTAGCACTGCATGCTATGTGCAGAACAAAGTTCGTGTAGTTAAGCCCCATGGAAAAACCCCTTATGAGCTATGGAACAAGAGGCCACTGTTCATTAGCTTTCTAGGTCCTTTGGCAGCAGGTGTACCATACTTAACACAAAAGAAAATTTAGCAAAGTTTGCTGAAAAGTCAGATGATGCTATCATTGTTGGGTACTCTTCTAGCTCCAAAGCTTATAGAGTATACAACATTAAGAATCAACAATTTGAGGAGTCATTCAATATAGTTGTTAATAAGCACACTCCTTGTGTTAGGGGGAATGGCCTTGATCATATCTTTGATTTAGAATTGTTTCCAAACTATTCTAAACCTTCTTGTGAGAATATTTCAGTTGGAACAGGAGCTCAAAATGATGCTGACGCTACTGCTGATAATTAACTGTTTGAGCTACCCAGACCTAGTCCAAATTCTCCAAGAGCTGCAATAAATGAAGTTTCCACCATTCATAGATCTGATAGCTTGACCATATCAAGGAATAGTGAATCTTCTACAAGTGAATCACTTACTAAGCCTCAAAACTTATTAGGTGATCCACTACAACACTAGGCAGAAGAAGTAGTGTTTTGAAGGAACAGGAACTGTCAATACTACTTCACAGCCGACCATTATGATGTTTCTCACTCATTCATTTAGTCCTCATTGAATGATTTTGAAATAGCAGCTGGACAGAGTGTTTCAGTTCCTGAGCAGAATATCTCCACCTAGATCTATCTCTATAACTAGAAGTGATTCCTTGCCTAAGGATTCATAACACTCACCCACTGAGAACACCATAGGGGATGTCACTGAGGGTGTGAGAATAAGAGGACAAACTCATTATGGGACTCTGCTTGTACTCATGCTTTCTATCCCAGATGAACCAAGAAGGTAGAAGATGCCTTAAAAGATAGTAGTTGGCTTGAATCGACGCAAGAGAAGCTCTTCAGTTCAAGAGACAGAAGGTATGGAACCTATGTCCGCTACCATCTGGTCAAGTACCAATAGGCACTAAATGGGTTTTGAGAAACATAGAGATGATAGAGGCTTGATCATCAAGAACAAAGCAAGACTTGTTGTTCAAGGATACACCTAAGAGGAAGGAATAGATTATACTGATGTCTTTGTACCAGTTGCAAGACTTGAGGCAGTTAGGATCTTCCTTGCTATGTTGCATCTAAGGACTTCACTGTCTATCACTTGATGTTAAGTGTCCTTTCTATATAGGAATATAGATAGGTAAGTCTATGTATGCCAACCTCTAGGATTTGAAGACCCACAGCACCCCAACTATGTGTGCAAATTAGATAAAGCTCTATATGGGCTGCACCAAGCACCCAGGCTATGGTATGAGACTCTGCTTCAGTTTCTTCTGAAGAATGGATACACTAGATGTACCATTGATAAGACTCTCTTCATCAAAAATTCTGGAAAGGACATCTTGCTTGTTCAAGTCTATGTCGATGACATCATATTTGGTTCTTCAAATGACCAAATATGTAAGGACTTTGAAAGCATTATGAAGAAAACGTTTGAGATGAGTTCCATGGGAAAAATGGACTTTTTCCTTGGAATTCAAGTAAAGGAAATGAAGGAAGGGTTCTTCATTAATCAATCTAAGTATGTCTCTGATATCTTAGAAAGATTTGAAATGATGGATTGCAAGCCTGCCAAGACATCCATACCCAAAAACCATAATCTTTGTCCTGACTTTGAGGGGGAGGATACTGATCAACATCAGTATAGGGCAATTATTGGTTCTCTGATGTATCTTACTACCAGTAGACCTGATATCATGTTTGCTACTTGCATCTGTGCAAGATATCAGGCTACTCTAAAGGTGTCTCACCTAGCTGCTGTTAAGAGAATCCTCAGATACCTCAAAGGAGCACCTACACTAGGTCTATGGTATCCCAAAAACAAGGATATTAATCTCTATTGATGCTGTGATAGTGACTATGGTGGTTGCAATATGGAAAAGAAATCAACATCAGGAGGATGCCAATTTCTTGGTGGAAGGATCATCTCATGGCAATGCAAGAAACAATCCTGTGTCTCTACATCAACTGCTAAAGCTGAATACATTGCTGCTGCTAGCTGTTGTGCTCAACTGCTATGGATTCAGAATCAGATGTTAGACTATGGATTCAACTTTATGAGTACTCCTATCCATATTGACAACAATAGTGCTATCTCCATTATTGAAAATCCGATGAAGCACTCCAAGACAAGCATATTGACATCAGGTACCATTTCATTAGAGATATTCATGAGAAAAATCTGATTAAACTAATCAAAGTTGACTCAAATGAACAATATGCTGATTTGTTCACCAAAGCTTTTAATGAGCAAAGATTTAAGTATCTCATAACAGCTATTGGGATGATAAACATTGATTAGATCACCTCTTTTGAAAAACTTTTAATATGTAATGTCTTCTGTCAATACAATTTAAGCCCTATTACAAAAGGTCTCTTTGAAATTTTCTAAGTGTAAATTTCTTCCGAAGAGAAATTAACCCTCGGAAGTTATTTTTATATCTTTTGAAGCATAATTTCTGAAAGGATAATCTTATTCTCGGAAGAGCTTTTGGTCTCGGAAGAAGCGATTGATTACATATCAGATCTATTTCTGAGGTTTACAAACTCTCCATTCGGAAAGCAATACTAACCTTCGGAAGCAAAGTTTTTGCTTCGGAAGTTAGAATTTCCTTCGGAAGACAAATTACCTTCAGAAATGTTTTACATTCGGAAGAAAGATTCTACTGTGTAACGTAAATCTCTTGGGCCCCACACTGTAAAAAGCAAAGATTTTGTTAATGATGTTGGATTATTTAACTGACTTTAACCTTACCGCCACTGTCAATTCATCCTCTAAACCATCACATCACCTTATCCTAACCCCATTTTTACTGCCCTAGAAATTTCTCTCCTCTCCAACTTTACCCAAGCTCAAAATCATCCGCATTCACCTTTCTCCAATGGCACTTAACCCTCAGCACAACCAAGTCGCACTTCTTGATTCTTCAAGAGATGCTGACTTCTCTGAAGTCATCTCCTTTCTCACCCAATCACCTTACTACATCGCTCTTACCATTAACCCCACTGTTACTCCAACCACGTGGCCGACTTTTGGGGAAATGGTCAAGCCGAAACCCTAAATGGGATTTGTGTACTTAGGTCCAGCATTTGTGGACAAGAGTTGATCATCACTAAACAACTCATCAGGGAGAATCTAGAGCTTCATGATGAAGGAGCTCCTACTGAATTCCCTAAGGCGGATTTGGACAACACCTACATCCTAATAGGATATGGTGGAGACATAAGCAGGTCGACGGTCTACAAGTTCAACTTCTCCTACAACTGGAAATTTCTCCTGCACGTTGTTCTCCATTATCTGTTAAACAAGTCCGGGGGATGGGATCAAATCCCATATGAACTAGGATGCTTAGTTCATGGATTGGTGAGAGGCCTGGGCTTTAATTATTCACGATTTGTGTTCACCAATTTGATTGGGAATCTACAACGGGAAACATTCTTTATGTATCCCAGATTCATTCAACACATAATCAACTCTGAGTTGGACCAGAGCATGCTTGTCTGTGCAGCTGCTCTAATTGTCCCTCATATGCGGCCTACCATCTTCAAGACCTTGAAGAAGGTGTCTACCAACTTCACTGGAAGGTATACTACTCTGCTTCCAGGTATGATTGAGCGCATAGCTCCTGGTGATATCCCTGTTCACCCTACAGGTGATGAACCCACACTAGCAACCTCCACCACAATGCCAACACTACCTTCTCCACCCATCACCATCACATATCAAAGATGCCCAAACGAACCCTTGTTCAATATACTCTGATTGAACAAGCCCCTCCTGTTCAATCCAAAAAGACTATAGTGGAAACATGGGCTCCCACTCAGTTTGAGGTCTCTCCATCCTTCTCTTTTGACCTCAATATGGGTTTTGAGTCTCAGTCTTAAACCCAGGAGCCCGACACCCAAACCAGCAGCCCTCAGGATGAGTATCTACACTCTTCTGAGCAGTCAACTAGGGACAACCCCACCAGAGGCTCAATGCTTGTAGACATTGACCAAGGTCCCGGGTCAGTAGGCTTAACCTCCCTATCTTTTACTGGCATTCTCTTCAAAACTGATGAAGAGATAACATCTCTCCATGGCAATGAAGTTGATCTACAACACCCTCTTCAAATCAATAGGGCCCAGAGAAATCCATTATCTCTAGCCCCCATCAGCAACCTATAACTGAGGTGAGTCCCACTGAGGTGGAGGGGACTCATGCAAATTCAGCTGCCACTACAGAAGGTGCCTCAATGGACCTTGTGGACAGTGGTAACATATCTCAGACTGAATCTACGGAAACCAAGCCCTTTGATGACTCTGAAAGAGACATCATTGAGCATGGGAAAAAAAGGGTGCCAAGAAACCACATCTGGTGGTGAGGCTGAACATACTAGGTATGTTACCTCATTTCCTGGTGATTCTTCAAAAGAAGATGAGGGAAGCATGCAACTCCTCATGCAAGACCTTCTATCTAAAGTCTCAAACCTTGAATCCTTGGTTAGGACTTTAGAAGCAAGGTCTGCCACTCAGCAACTTGAGATTGACAATCTCAAGGCCAAACTAGCTGAGAAACAGATAGAGAGGTATGTCAGGCATGTACCTGTTCAGGTCTCATTGACCTCTTCCTCTAGCTCATCTAGCTCTCAAGATGATGCTACCAAAAAGGGAGAGAATGTTCAAAGACAAACACTTGAGGACCCACAACAGAGCCACACTTCAACTTCAACATCTTCTACTCCTATCGTTACTATGTTTGAGCCATCTCAAGTTATTCTTCAGATTGAATCAAAGATGCTCAACGATCTCTACAGACTCTTCACCAAGTTTCTGTTGAGATCCTCCACTGGTCAGCCAAGCCCAGATGTTGCAATGCTCTACTTTGGAGCTAAAGAGCTTTAGAGGCTAACTGCACCTTCTACCACTATGGAAGAAGTTGGTCAACCTAAGGTCCACATGGAACCTAAGATTCATTTAGAAGGGGAAATGGGGACTGATAGCCCAGCAACTGAAATAGTTGGGACAGAATCTGCACCTCCTCCAACTTCGAAGCTGAAGTTAAAGCCTCGGAAGAACAAGCTGAAACTTCTGAAGCTGAAATGGAAGCTGCAGAAGGACTGTTTAAAATGTCCGAGGAACCGATCATTACAGATGCAATCCTTGAAATGGCATCTAAGGTGAACAGCGAGGACTTCCTGAATCTACCTCCATCCCAGACACCATCTCTACCTCTCTCACAATCAAAATCCACTCTCCAAGAACCACCACAGTCAGGTTCTTCAAAAGATAAAGGGAAAAGAAAGATGACTACGAAAGAGCTTTAGGAAGCAGAAAAGATGAGAAACTCAAGAAGAAAGGAAGACTTTCAACTAAGAAGTTGCTAGCTGCCAGCACAAAAGCAGTTCCAGCCAATCAGGAGGCTGTCAACAATAAGAGAAGGGAAGAGATCATTGACCAGCTTATCCAAATGGGAGCTGCCAATGAAAAAACACTCCTGCTACCACTAGAGGAGTTGGTGAATATGAAGAAGGCAACCCATCTGAAACTTGAAGAATACGCCAGGTTGGCCTTGGAGAAAGAAGAAGGAAAACAGAAGGAAGCTGAATTGTAGCTGAGGAGAGATAGGATAAATTTCCTAATCTCCAGAGGCTTTGATCTTTAAGAACTCTCTCCACACAATGATGAAACGATCCTCTGGCTCTACAACAAAGAGCAGGATCAAATGGAGAAAGAAAGAAGAAAGGCTGGAAGAGAAAAGGCAAAGGAGAAGAAGAAGAAAGAGGAAAAAGCTAGGATCACTGCAACGAGGAAGCTCAGTTGAAAAGGCTTGGATGAAAGACTTTGTTCGGGCCCATGGCTTCTCTGGAAGGCAAGTGGGTCCCATGTCTGAGAAGACACTCCAACGGATTGTCAGTGAAATCAAGGCTGAGATCCGGATGGGAAAGAGGAAAGAGATGTATAGAAGGGTAAAGGGGATGACCTTCACTGCAACCACTCAACCACAACCTGAACCCTCACCCCTACCTTTCTCCATTAAAACCGAACCCTTCACCCCTGAACCCACATCCTTGCCCACATCCACTTCATCACCCCAACCACCTAAACTTCCCATCCTCCTACCAAAAACTCTTCCAGAACCTCCAAACCCCAACCTACCCAACAACCATCCAAACCATCCCCTTAGCCTTCTCAACATCTCTCTTTGAGGAGTTCAAGGTAATCAAGACCAAGCTCATCAACTGCACAACTATGAATGAAGTCTCATGTGATAAAGATTCTGTCAACATTACTTATGTTGATGGATCCTCTTGTTCCTCACAAGGGACACTGGACCAAGCAGCTAGACTTCTAGGCCTTAACTTTGATTCATTGAATGATGAAGAGAAGAAACTTAGAAGGAAACTGGTGACTCTACTGGACACCAAGAAAGAGGACAAGATTCCCAGTCAGTCTCTTATGCCTAGAAAGAAAATAGTCCAGTGGAGGTTCGATGAAACTTCTCATAACTTTTTTGTGGAAAGGGAGAATGCCGAAGTCAATAGACTTAATGCAACCTCTCTGCTACACTCCAGCAGGTTTGATATTGCTGAGTTAGCAGAGAAGCCATTCTCCAAACCCTTCAACTCTGAAGCTGCTGCACTCATCATAAATCATCTCAACAGCCTTCATCTAGCTGAGCTAACTGCAAAGGCCAAGATTGAAAAAGAGTTGAGACTGAGAAGACAGGAAGACAAGGAAAGACCTCCTACCAAAGGCACTGCCTTTCTACAGATGGTGGAGGGTCTAGAATTGGAACCTATCGTTAGATGGGAATATGATTACGGTTCCCATCAACTAACTAGTTCAGAGGGCAACAATAGAGGGTACATGGTATCCAAGGTGAGAGACTGGACTTCCTGTCTACCAAGGATTTGTACAACCTTCTCAGCACCACATCAGGGAAGAACAAGGAGACAGACAAATATCTACTCTCCTTGGTGTTGAAAGTTTTGAGAAGCATAAACAAGAGAAGTTTTGGTAGCTTCAGCCTAGGGGGAGTTTGTTGGATCAAAAAGAAGGTTGGTGCAACCAAAACCAATTCACTTAGACAATTTTGGTACTACATGCAAAGGCTTCCAAAGCTTAGCATGGAACTTCAAAGGTTGTAGAGTTCTTCCGAAGACAAAGTGAAAGATTAACTTCCGAAGACAGAACTCTACTTCAAGTTAAGTGCATAATTCTGAAGTTCAAGTCTTAGAAGAATAAGTTGAAGACCACTTCCGAAGTATGATGAAAAGAAGAAGTCCCCAAGCCTTAGAAGAAGCAGCCTCTTCCGAAGAATAAGTGGCTTCGAAAGTACTTACTCTTCCAAAGCCATTTAACCTTCGGAAGACACTGCTATGAACCAGTGGACACAAGTATGGTCTCTGACACTCCGCTGCAGACCTCTGATACTGTATGGTGTTTTCTCAAAGAGCCATGCAGTTGACCATACTTTATTCGACGGTTCACCTTTTTATGATAGTACAAGTTACCAACTTTAGTTGGTGATAGAAAGTAAGTCAGGGACATGTCCTGACTACCAAATCTTAGAGAAGACTTATCCTAGATACCTTAAACTATAGTCTTGTAGTATAGGCTTTAGTTATAGGATCCCAACTGGTATCAAAGTATATCGGCTGTAGGTAGTATTATATATAGGTTCTCTTTGTAACTCATTCCACACCGCTTGTAAGAGTCTTGTATTATTGATTTGAGAAGAAATATATAAAAGTACCTTGAAAATTACTTCCTATGTTCTTTACTACTTTCTATATTGTGATCAACTCTTACTGATTCTATCTTAACCCGAGTGTTGTTCTAGGTGAGTTTGAGAGAAAACAAAGTGTTAAGTGACTAACATCAATCCTGCAAAAACCATCCCTAGGTTATGGTATCCTTATGAAGGAAACTTCGAGTTACATGGATATACTGATAGTGATTATGGGGGATGTTGTCAAGATAGAAAATCTACCATGGGTGGTTGTCAGTTTTTAGGTTCTCAATTAGTCTCATGGAAATCAACTACTGGATTACGGGTTCAATTTTCCTAAAACCCCTATTTACATTGAAAACATTGCTGCTATGTTTATTATTGCTAATTCTGTCCAACATTCTAAAACAAAACGTATCAAGATTCGATATCATTTTCTCAGAGACAACTCTAAAAAAGGTTTAATAATTTTGATTTAGATTTCAACAGAAAAATAATTGGCTGACTTGTTTACCAAATCTATCTTACCAGGAAGGTTTGAGTACTTAGTTGAGTCAATTGGTCTTATTAATCATATTGAAAATTGATTTTTCTCTTTCAAAATGATAATAATCCTCCCTCATTTTCTTAAACAAATCAAAGTTAAACTATTAATGTTAACTGCATGATTATGTATATTGTGTGTGTGTGTTAAATGCAAAAGAAAATACAACATCAGAAAGTGGAAAAACAAAGAGAAAGTTATAAAATGAAAATACAAAAATAATAGTTTAGTAGTTATAAGTGTTAGAATTGTATCTGCCTTTGCAATTTGTGGGAAATGATTGTACATCAGTTTAATCAGTGGCATACTTCACTAACTAATAAAGTCTAACATTATCAGATAGGATTGACAGGCAAGATCATGTAATTATACTAAAAAAGTAGATTCTTGTGATTGAACTAAATCATCTATGTATTTGTGTGTGTACATCTTAGTACTAAAGAGTTGTATTGAATTTTTTGATTGATTTCTTGTGAAGTCACAATCTCACACCTGACACAATATGTGTAACTATGAGATCTATTACTGCATATGCTCACTTCTTTGTTATGAGTCATCATAGACCTGAAGTGACGACGTATCCTTTGTTGTAAGTCATTACAGACCTGGATATTCTCACCTGATGCAAAAGATGCCAATGTGCACAATTATTTCTAAAGTCCAAAATGGATGCCCTATGATTCTTATGAATCATCTCTATCTATTTCTTTATGAAACGGATTCGGGGATTACCTAATGGCTTGTCCATGGTGGTTTTCTCGGAGATTATCAACTGGTTTAACCATGATGATTCTCTCATTGACCTAAACATAAGATCTGGTATACATATATGTCATATCTTGATGAGGGTTGAACTTTCTAACTCTAAGTGTGGATTACATAATGTCATATCTAATACAACCTTAATAAATCCAAGAATTGAAAAAGTAAGTGTACTAAATCTTTTGCAAAAGCAGTCATTGTCTGTCCTTAGATCTCGTGTCTCCTTTGTTGTGGAAACACTAACTTGGAACACACTTGATCAGGATTTAATCATTGTCTATGAATATTCACATTTTTTTATTTCAATGTGCTGATTATTATCTGCTATAATCTCACTACAGGCATATGATTCAACGTGTTGAATTTTATTCTTCTTTATTTTAATTTTGGCATGATTTTTTTATGTGCAGGCATGTTAATAATGAATGGTTTTACTTTAACTCTCAACTTTTATAAACTTCTAAGTTTTAAAACTTAAAAGTTTAGGGGAGTAAAGATGATAAAGAATTTATCAAATTAAATGTTTGGATGAAAATGGATGAATCTAAAATATTCAAGCTAGTGTTTGTTTGATATGTTTACAAATGAACTAAAAACAATAATTTTCAAATTGTTTTAAAATGTGGAAAAGTTTCTTGCAAAAATTGAGAATGTTTGTAATTTTATGAAAAATTTTGAGACTAAAAACAGGAAATTAATTACAAATAAAAGGGTCAAAAATAAAAAATTTAGTCAAAAAGTTAACATTTAGTAAAAAAGTCAATGTTTTGGTCAAATAGTCAAAGTCCAAGTCTTTATTCAAAGTTTGACCAAAGTTTGAAATTTTTTATGAAGAATAGTGAAATGATCAAAATTAGGGTTTGAATGAAGTTTGTGTGAAAAATTTGACAAGTGTTAGACATATGGATGTCTCATGCACCTAAACTCCATAAGTCTAAGTTTAGCCGTATGATGAAATTCTAGTTTATGATAAGTGTTAGACGTTTTGAGTAATCCTCATGTGCCTAAACAATGGTCATAAGTCTAAAATTCTTGGTTAAGTGTTGGGCGTTTTGCACAAGCTCATGCGCCTAAACAGTTGCAGACATCTCATATTTAGAATTCAAAGTGTTAGGTGTTTCATTATAGGTCATGCGCCTAAACAGTGCTCATGCGCCTAAACAGTGCACATGCGCCTAAACAGTGCTCATGCGCCTAAATAGTGCTCATGCGCCTAAGCAATGCTCATGTGCCTAAACAGTGCTCATGCACCTAAACAGTGCTCATGGGCCTAAGCAGTGCTTATGCGCCTAAACAGTGCTCATGAGCCTAAACAGTGCTCATGCGCCTAAACAGTGCTCATGCGCCTATATGTTTTTGATCAAAATCTGACCAAGTGTAACTCATGCGTCTAGGGTTCATACGTCTGAATAGGGGTAATACGCCTGAACAGTGCCAATGCGCCTAGACCTCATGCGTCCAAACAGTGGTCATGCGCCTAAACAGTGGTAATGCGTCTAAGGGTTTTTACACTTGTATAAATTCAACACTAGCACAGAAGTTACTTTCAGTCTAAAATTTTACTCTTATTCTTTTTGTTCTTGTTCTCAAATCTCTGACGCACTAAAATACACACTAATTACTTAGTTCTACCAAGATTGTATGATCATATAAGGTAATATCAGTGATTGCGATCAACATCATGTGTTTATACCATCAAATTAATTTATAGAAACATCAAAATCAATCGAGCGTTTGAACCCTATTTTGGTGTTTGAACCCTAATATCTTGAATAATTCTGAAATGGTTGATTACTTGTGATTGTTTATTACAAATGGAACTTGAAATTGTTAATGATAATGAATTGCAAACATGTTAACATCATCAAAACAAGATTTTCATCACAAAAATTTTTGATGATTCAATGAGCTTTAGAGTTAAAATTATAATAAAATAATAAACTTGAAATGAATCGACATATTGCTTTTCAAATAAAAATTAACTGTTATTCATCAAATTCAAATGTATATGCAGGACCGATGAAGGGGGTCACTTACTACACAACAGCACAAAGAGAAGATTAACCAAAACCTTAATCAAACAGTGAACATGATTAATCACAAGTGAGACATTAAGAACACAAGAAATGTAATAGACAAAACACAAGAGCACAAGTATATGGTTTTCAAGAATGCAGTATATTGCTTTCTCTATGTTCTATTACAAGTGTTACAAAGCATGAAGGAAAGATACAAGAACATGAGATACTAATACTACATCCTACAACCAGCCATACTATGGAAGCCAGCTGGATACAATTGACTAGACTCAAAACAAAATCAATTGTAGAGTCAAAAGGCAGATTGCGTTTTTGACTTTGTGACTATGACATGCCATAGCTCACATCCTTTTCTATTACAAAAAGGATAAAGTACATGAAGTAGAAAGTTACAGACTTAAGACCTCAATGTAGAGTTACTAAAAGCATGGACCTTTTCACCAACTCATGCAAGTTGGTGACATTACAGAGATGCAGCGGAAAGGTGTCCAGCTTTATGGAAAAGTACATCAGATAAAGCATGTTACTAAATGTCTTTGGAAGAAATTTATCTTTAAGTGTGGAGCTTTGGAAGACTTTGTCTTTAAAGCTTCGGAAGACTTCATCTTTGGCTTCGGAAGATATTGGTATTGGCTTCGAAATATTTCACACTTAGAATATTTCTGTTGCATGTGTGAAACTTCTAAAGCATTCTTCTTTAGTACTTGTGCAACATGCATGCAGTAAGACTTTGGTTGATTTAGCCACTATACATATTCTCTACAAACTCCCCCTAGGCTGATGCTACCAAAACTCTTGAAGACTTCAGATATCAACAGTCCTCATCAGGATGATAACCAGCCCTTTCTTCATAAGATGACGAGGATCCTTCAGACTATCAAAGTATCTTCTCATGTCAAAGAGATCATGTAGAGGCAACTAAAACATGTCTTGCCAAGTGTAGACATTCTCAATGCCATGATCTCTGATGACATGCCATCTTTCTGGATTTGTAGTGTATGTCCAGGATAGGATGGGTCTTTCTGATACAAGAGGAGCTATTGGAATGGGAGATGATGGAGCATCCTCTAGCTACACATCCTCAGGATGTTCTCACTCATCCTGAGGTTTAGAAAAGGACGCAGTCTTCTTCTTCTTCTTTGGCTTTGGTTTAGAAGCCATCCTTTTCTTTCTCTTTACAACTTTTAATAGAGAGGACTGGCTTGTAGTACCGGATTGATCTTCATTGTCTTTCTCAGTTGGGTCTTCTACTCTCACAGGTTCAGATTGAGAGTGAGTCTGACCCTGCTATGGATTAGAAGATGAAGCTTGTTGAGATTCAACAAGAGGCCTAGGTTGGGATGTCTCTGGTTGTTCAACCTTAACCTCCACTTTAGGTGGGGCTTGACTTGGAGGGGAATGTAAGTCAACCAGCTCTCCACTCTTGATATTCTGCTTGATCACCCTAATATGCTCATCCATAGTGGATAGAGACATGGGGCCAAGTCTCCTTCCGGAGAATCCCTACAGCTTCAAGAAGCTCATCATCCTCTGCTTGTCAGCAGATTTCTTCATGCTTTTATGGATGATGGCACTTGACTTAGCAGCTTCTTATGTTAGTTTTCTTTTAGTTTTCTTTCTTTCTCTGAATATCTCAAGTTCAAGTTGTTTGAGATACTCAAACTTAACATAGTCATAAGATAAGGGAAGAAGTGCTTCTGCCTGATAGAGGCATATGGCACTCAGGTAGCTGATCATCTTGATCCTTTCTTCTTCTTTATCTACCTGAGGCTCTTGTTGAACCATATCCTCATATGCAAGGCTTTCTTGAACTGGGGATAGGGTAGGCACATGCTTGTACAATCTTTTCTTTCTTTGGTCTTCTTTGATTTGTACTAGAAGCTCTGCATCTTCTGCCTCCTTCTTCTCCCTTGACCTTTCCAGGTCAACCAGTTCATTTAACTCTTCCAAAGGGAGGGAGATGACATTGTCTATGTCATAGTTCTTTGTTTGTGATAGTTTATCCTGACTGCCCTTAACTTATCATTCTAAGTATCTGGTCTGGGGCAACCCTGGTTGCAGTCTCCATGAGTCTAGTAGAACCAGAAGAGAAACCTTCTCCCCTCAGCTTCCTTTTCCTCTCTTTCTTCTCCTCCTCAATCTCCTCAGATGTCATCTTTCTTTTCCCTTTGTCACTCATAGACCTTGTGACTCAAGGTGGAGAGAGCTTTGGCCTTCTTGCTGGATATAGTTTCTGAGCTCTGGCCAGAGAGAGGTTGAGAATCACCTTCACCAGTAGGTGTCTCAAAAAGGGCATTGATCTTTGCAGCAGTTGTTGGTGATAAGACTGGGCTCTCAGGTTCTATCACTAGGCCTTCAGTCAAGGTTTCCCCTATAAAGCTAATCTTAGGGTGTGCCTCAACATCCAGTTGACCGATGACATTGCCTGATTCCACAGTCTTATTCTTAGGCTGAACTCTGCAGTGATCCTATCTTGGATTCTTTAGGCCAAGTTGTCAGCTTGTCTTGATTGGCTTGGATTGACAAGTGGCATGTTGAATAAATCCAGACTTTCATAATAGTTCAGGGTCTAAAGTTTGAAGATCTCTTGTTGTCCTTGAACCTTTCTGATGATTAGGGCTCTCATGTTGCTATCATACCTCCACCCAATGATGTGATTGAAAGATGGTGGAGATGACATGGCCCTTGGTATCCCTTCCTCAAACAGACTCTGTATTAAGGAGTCTATTGAGTCCATATCAATATGATGTGAGGAAGTTGTTGAGTAGCCACAATTGCAAGTGAGGATGGTGAGTGCTCAATGTGCATACTCCTCGAGGAACTCCTAGGTTCTATGGAAGTGATGACTTTCTCCCCCTTTTTAGTAGCATCACCCATTTGCATAGGTAAGCTAGGAGTTAGGTCAACCACCTCCATAGGTTCTTGTGTTCCTAGTTGAGCTTCTCTTAAAGGTCTCCCAGCTAGTTGTTCCTTAAGATATGAAATCTCAAGTTGCTGATCATTGACCCTGTTCTGCAAGGTAGTAACTTGAGATTCAAGGTGACTAACCATGGAGATAGAATAGGTGCATGTTTGAGACAGTCTATGCACTTTTAGTCTTAAATTCCCCTCATCTTCATCAGAAGAATCATTGGGGGATGAGACAATTGGACCAAAGTCCTCATTCTCACCACCAGCTTCAGGTTCTTGGCTGCTGGATTTCCTCTGCTCACTGGCAATCTCAGTTGAGATGTCAGTGGGCTGAGTTGCCATGGTTGAGGTATTAATGATGTAATCACTTTCAAAAGTGAGAGCCTCTTCCATATGGACATCTTGAATAGGTTCAGAAGTGTCCACCTCAGTTGTAGGTGACTGATATGGGCTAGAAGTAGGAGACTCAGGAGCACTCATCTCTCTTTGAGTAGGGGAATAGAAGAGAGAATCATGGTACTCACTGAAACCTAAATCTTTATTAGTATAGAAGTCAAGGTTGGGGATAGGTTGATTAAGATCTAAAGGCTGGGGATGGGAACTGTCCCTTGAAGGTTGATCACCTGAGTGTTGAGACTCAGAGTGATAGCCTAAGGCAGTTTGGGAGAGATGGCTAATGAGCTCATCAGGCTGAGCATGAGGAACCTCAGCACTAATCCTTGAAGAGATGGGAGTGGTCTGCTCCTCAGGAGAAGTGGGAGCTCTAGTTTCCACTTCCTCTTGTATGGGTGAGTGTATGGGGGCCTCCACAGACTGAATAGTCTGAGCAGGGGTTCGTTTGGATTTTCTTTGGTAGGTGATGGTGATTTGTGGCTGTGTAGGTGGTTGGAATGTGGCAGGTGTGGGTTCAACACTAGCTGGTATTGCTAGGTTATCACCTTGAGCAATGAGCTCTAACATTTTTGGGACCAGGGCTGTTTCTACCCCAAAGAAGCCAACAGTGAGCTTTCTTAGTATTTTAAAGATGTCGAGCTTCATCTATCCTAGTTTAAGAATGTTACCACTTTCCCTTAACTGTGAGCCCAGTTCACAGCTAAGAATGTACTTGACATATCTAGGAAACATGTAATATTCGAAGGAGTCTAAGTTGGCAATTTAGTATAAACAAATTGAGAATACCTAAACTTAACCCCTTGAATCATTCCATGGATAATGAAGGAGAGATCCTCAGGAATCTGGTCCCATCCACCATGCTTGTTTGATAAGCTGTGGATAACCACATGGAGCAGGAATCTCCACCGGGATGAGACCTTCCCTTTCCTAAAGGTCTTTACAGAGAAGTCTCCCACATAACCCATCTACTCAAAGGAATGATTGATAGCTTCTTTTGGGAAGAACACCTCACCTTCTTCATCATCCAGCTGAAGATGCATGTTGATGATGGTCGGAGTGATGAAGACTGTTCTCCCCTGCACTGTGGCAGACAGTGCCTTCTCCCCATCCATTACGACCTCTCGACAGGTCTTCCAGAATTCGAGAAGATGATCCTCATAGAGTGGAGGATCAATGGTTAGGGAGGTGAAGTAGTTGGACAAAGCTAAGAAGTGAAAAACCTCTGAGAAATGAGGATCTTCTCAGAGCTTAACAGAGCAACCTGGTTATGTTGGTTGTGTAACAGCATGGAAAAGTTCAGGTCATTTTTGTGAACAGGGTTGGCCATTGTGAGGTAGCTTAAGGAGGAAGAAAGATGAAAGAAAGTAATTTCCGAGAGAAATTTTGGGGTTTTAGGTTTAGAGGAAGAAGCAGATGATAGAAAGAGGGGGAAACCGTTGGGTTTATATGTGAAAAGGATTTCAAATAAAGTTTAATGAAAGAGGATAAACTTTGAAATCCGGAGGTCGGTCCCACCTCTGAAAAAGTAGTTTACTTTTGCTCAAAAAGTAGTTTTCTTGGAAGTTAAAAAGCTTTCGAAGGTAAATTATCTTCGGAAGTTTTAATGCAAAAGCTTCCGAAGCTAAAATGACTTCGGAAGAATTTCCTAAGAGTTTTAAAAATTTTGCTTTGAAAGTGAAATTAAGACTTGAATGCTTGTATACAAAAGAACAAAGCTTCCGAGAGTTAATTTTCCTTCGGAAGAAAAAGGTCTTTGAAAACATATAAGTGTCAAAGAAAATTTTAAGCTTCGAAAGATATTTTAGAAATTTCTTCCAAAGGTAAAATACTTGGGCAGTTATTTGTTTTAAAAGCATAAATTTCTTCCAAAGTTAAAAACATAACTTCCAAAGGATCAAAATTTTCATAAATCTAAGGAAAATCTTCAAAAATATTTTCATCCAAAGAAAACAAGAGCTTATGAAAGTGATGAACTAGAAAACTTAGGACACACATGTTTTAAGAAATAATAAGAATTAGTTTTAAGAAAAACCTTCTCAAAGTTGATCATCCCAATCGCTGATACTAGATATTTAAATCTTTGTTCATCAAAAGCCTTTGTAAACAGATCAGCATATTGTTCATCTCTGTGAAGTTTGACTAGTTCAATTAACCACTTTTCATAATTATCTCTTATTAAATGATAAATGATGTTGATATGTTTGGTCCTTAAGTGCTGCATAGGATATTCTATGATTGAGATAGCACTATTGTTGTCTATGTGAATGGGAGTCTCCTTGAAGTTGAACCCATAGTCTAGCATCTGATTTTGAATCCAAAGCACTTGAGCATAGCAGCTTGCAGCAGCAATGTATTCAACTTCAGCAGTTGATGCAGAGACACTTACAACACAACAACACAAAGAGGAGATTAACCAAAACTTAATCAAACTATGAACTGGATTAATCACAAGTGAGACACTAAGAACACAAGTAATGTAAGAGACAAAACACAAGAGCACAAGTATATGGTTTTCAAGAATGCAGTATATTGCTTTCTCTATGTCCTATTACAAGTGTTACAAAACATGAAGGAAAGATACAAGAACATGAGATACTTATACTACATCCTACAGCTAGCCATACTATGAAAGCTAGCTGGATACAATTGACTAGACTCAAAACAAAATCAATTGTAGAGTCAAAAAGGCATATTGCCTTTTTGTCTTTGTGACTATGACATGCCATAGCTCACATCCTTATCTATTACAAAAAGGATAAAGTACATGAAGTAGAAAGTTACAGACTCAAGACCTCAATGAACATTTACCAAAAGCATGGACCTTTTTACCAACTCATGCAAGTTGGTGACATTACAGAAATGCGACGGAAAAGTGTCCAGTTTTATGGAAAAGTACATAAGATAAAACATGTTACTAAAAGTCTTCGGAAGAAATCTGTCTTCAAGTGTAGAGCTTCAGAAGACTTTGTCTTTGAAGCTTCGGAAGACTTCATCTTTGGCTTCGGAAGTATTGGTCTTGGCTTTGGAAGATTTCACACTTAGAATATTTGTTGCATGTGTGAAACTTCCTAAGCATTCTTCTTCCGTACTGGTGCAGCATGCATGCACAAAGACTTTGGTTGCTTCAGCCTCTATACATATTCTCTATAGTATATCCAAATCAAATAGAAACAAATCTCTTAATTGATTATATATCTTAAAATTTGGTTAAATTATTAAATAATAATTTCAAATCATTGAATTTTACTAAAATTAATCAAACTTTAAAATACAAAATTTTATTAAGAAAACTTAAAAGTTAGTGAAGGATTTATTCATTTCTAAACATTTGATAAAAACTTAAATGAGTTGAAAACCTTCATACTAATTCATGTTTCTTTTAATTGATAGATGAACATTCTAAAGTTTGAGCCAAAGCATAATGTTGTTGCATATCTTAATGAGGATGTTAGAGAAACTAATGCAAATGAAGATATGATCAGATTTCTGCTAAGAACCAAATATGTCTATGCTATGTGTGCTAGACCTGCTATATATAAGAGACTAATTAAGAAGTTCTGGAGAACTGCATAAATTGAGATAGATGATCAAAAGAAGAAAAGTTGTAAGAGGTTTTATTACTAATGATAGAATGATTGAAGTATCTGAAAGTTCTATCAGATTTGCATGAAGATTGGGTGAAAGTGAAGATCAAGATTTATCTGAGTACACTTTCATAAGTGTAGAGAGATATTTATGCAGATGGGTCACCCAGATCAATTCACAAAGAAGCAATTCTTTAGAGCATGAGTTCACAATCACTAGAAGCTGTTATGTTATATATTTCAGCACTGCATGTTAAATAGAAGTGCAGGATGGAACTCATTTCCAGTTGATATAACATCTCCTATAATAGCCATAGCCATTAACAGGGGAATTAACATGGCTAAGTGGATCATGAATGGATTCATATTCAACTTGGAGAAGGGAAAAAGGAATAAGTACTTGATGTACCCAAGATTCTCCAATTGATTATAAATGAAGAATACCAGACATACATGTTTAAGAAGTACAAGGTGAAAGACTTATTTTAGAGCATATGTCTGATGTAGTTCACAAGAGGCTAGCAGTGATCACTGGTGCTGCTAATGTACCTATGTTTGAGTACATGAGAAATGTGGCTGATGATATGTTGATATCAATCAACAACATTTTCATTTGACTGAGGATGAGCCTGTGAATCCTAATGATCTTATTGAAGATGTATAGAAGAAGTGTTGAAGAATCTGAGGAAGATGATGATGATGAAGAAGATCATGTTGATGACGATAATAATGATGATAATAATGTTGATAATAATGATGATGATGATGATCAAGGTGGTGATCAAGGAGATGAAATGGAAGGTGCCAATGATGAATCAATTCAAGAGATGGATAGTGAACAAGAGATGATTATGAAGAGGAAAGGAATGATGATGAAGGTGTTAATACTGAAATGAATGATCAAGCTGCAAATGAAGATATTGAGAATATTGATTTTAATCAAGCATTTGACTTTGATACTTTATTGTCTGAGCCAATTGCAGAGAATGTTTACAATCTAAAAGTCTTGAAGTTGTGATTGTTGAAGAAAAAGAACAAGAGATGAAACAATTAAGTGATGCATGTATTCAAACTGAACTAGATGATGATTTTGATGAACTTGAAGAGTTAAAGTCAAAGATTGTATCTCAAAATGAAGAAATTGAAAGGTTGAAGAAAGAAAATGAAATGTTAAAAAAAGTGATCAAAAGAAGAATGTTATGATGACAGAACTTGAAGGAAAAGTTAAGAAAATGTTTGATGAAATTAAGATGTTAAAAGAAAGTTTTAAAGAACCTGTGAAGGAAAGTGAAGTGATTGTTGTTGAAGAAGAAACTGTTCAAGAATCTCAAGAAACTACAACTAGAAAGTTTTCTGAAGCAGAAAAGGAAAAAGGAAACTCGATGAAGTTGAAACATCTTCTATTCCTTCTAAAGTTCAAAAGACTGCTGATCAAATTGAGAATGTAGAAGGAACAGAAATGCAATAAAGAATTGAAGCACTGGATGATATAGAGTCAGATTTACCTGATGAATGGTATGATGAAGTGCTTGAAGATGAAGATGTATTTGACATTGCTGACTCTCCAATTGAAAAGACTCAAGATGATATTCCTATGGACTTTGAAGATAGATACAATTATCTGATTAGGAAGAAATATAACAGAGTTTATTTGGATGGACTGACAGTGACTTAGATTAATGAAGAGTCTAAGAAATGCATGTTTGCAAAGTCGTCAGCTCTAGTAGATTCAAATGAGATAAGCCTTGAGCATTGAGAATGGACACCTTTGAATGAAAGATTAAATATTGATGATGTTCTTGTGACAGAATTGCACCACCCAAACCTGGATGATATGAGCATACCTTCTCTGAGAATGTGGTTGCAGTCAAGGAACTATCTAAGGAAAAGACTGAACAAGCTTCAAGATGAGTCCTTAAGAAGGCTGGTGAGGAGTTTCCAAGAAACTGAGAAGATGAACAAAAAGATGATTATTCTAGATATGGATAACCCTTAGATATCTTGAAATCACCAAAAGAACAAAAATGCTAAAGCCTCAAGAGATTAAGTCATGGAGTTGGTGAGGAAAACTCATGAACATAGGAAAGAGCTTATGGATGTTTCCTAATGTTGAAAAACAAGGTTATAAAGTTTCTATAGATCAAAAACAACTTTGGAATAAAGCTAGATCAGCTAGAGATCTTGTGAGAAACGTGCTTTAAACCGGTCAATTTCTGAATTGCTGAACGCAATGATTGTGCCTGATAAAACCAAAGAAGTGAGAATAATTGCAGGGAAATATGATGAGATTTTTTATGCCTTTCTTATCAAAAGAGATAATGCTATTTGTGATGTATATCATTTCTACTCAAGCATCATTGTCTTACCTGTACAAGATTTGAAAGAACTGCATAAGTTACCACTGATCAATCCTACGAATGCTAAAAGGGAGAAATTTTTGTGAAGTTACTTGGTAGAGGTATATCTAGAATGCCAGCATTTCTTTAAACTCGTTGTGACCAAGAAGACAAAATCTATTTTGCTAAGATGAAGAAGAAGTCAAAGAAAGGTGATTCCAGTGAGGTTATGGATGATTGTTACTTATAGACATTCAGTGATAAGTATTTTGAAAAAGTAACAAATCCTGGATTGAAAGTTATAGATGGCACTCAATTATCAAAACCAATTTTGAGATGGTTTTATGATTTATCTACTTTTCATATGAAGCTTGTAAGGGACTTAACTTATTGGGATAATGATATGATCAGTTTGTTTGGAGTATTTGAACTCAAACTCCTTCATCCTGGTTTATCTTATTCTTATCTAATCAAACTTTTGAAGCAGTATCATCAACAGAAGCAGATAATGACAAAAGATACTTTTTAACCATTATTAAAGTGATGAATGCTGCTATGGAAAGAATCTCATTGAGGAAGTCAATGGCATAGGCAAACATTTTGAAGAACGATATAAAAGATATTGAGTTTATAATAATTTCAAGCAAGGATGTATTAGAGATATATACAAAAGAGAATAAAAAACCAATAGAGATGTATGCTAATGTTGATATTGCAGGCTTATCAAAAGAAACACTGTTGGTGATGGAAGCAATGGAGATAAAGACTAATGACTCCAAGCCATAGCAACGAATTCTAGCTGGGAAGTTCAAGTCATTAATAAAGAAAGCACTTAAAGAACTAGAGCTCTACAAAGAGAAGCTAATGTTCAAGATTAAAGAAGAACCTGAAGACTATTTTTGCTAAAGACAAATGTGACTCTTAGGGGGAGTATTGTTAAAAACCTAGAAAGATTAGCATTTTAGTTTTTAGATAAGTTTTGTCACAGTTTAGGAACTTATTGTGTAAATATATGTTTCTTTTTGTTTCTTCATTATTCGTATAAATAGGATTGCTTATATATGTGCAAGTTAAGACTTTAGATATTTTCCTTCTCAATTTGCACTTTGTAACCCATCTAATATCAATGAAAACTATATGAACTTTTCTGATATTTTTTGTTTTGATTACATTGTTCATATTATTGTCAATTGCTTGATATCAAGTACAGATCGATCCATTTGAACCTATCAAATGATAATATAAATAAAGAAGTTTGTAAATACAAAACAAAATAAAAGTTATAATTAATAATATAAAAAAGTACCGTGAATCTGGGTAACGTTAATGTGGTGGCAAGTCCGGAAGATCAATACCAGTAGCATGGCCTCACGCAATCTCAAGCTAAATGTCCCAATCCATAAGATCCTTAACTCGATTGAGCTGATGACCCTGGCCCCATAAAATCATAGAAATCTCCTGCATAAATGTCTTCATATGTGCAGGAAGCCTAACATCTCTATAAATATGTCAATGGAACTGTGGTTGAGATGGCGGTTGATCATACGGAATATGCTCCTGCTACTATTATGGATCGTCAAAGCTGAGTTGCTGAATTGGTGTCGACTGCCAGATTTCACCAGGTTGAAGAGAGAATCATATGCCACTCGGAAACTAGCGTATAATACGCATGCCGAGTAACATACGATGATCTAATCTCACTAGCTCAATCAAAGGAGATATGTCAGCAAGATGGCGAGGAAGATAACCAGAACAATATACAATCACCGTGATGTACGCACCGCCATACACCGCTCCTTGCTCTTGGCGATGATAATACAAAGCAAAATACTCTGCCAAACATCTCGTCAGGTTGCACCTGGTCCTTGTAAGCAAACAATATAAGTAAAATAAGTCGGGAATGGTACACCACTCTCGACTCTTGCCACGTCCCATGATGGATGTGGCGATTATGCGCTGCAAGTAACGAATGAGAGGATCTCTAATGCTAATAACCTTGCTCTTAGTCCTCTAAAACGGACCTAAGACAACCTAAGGCCACCAATCTCTCAATCGAGTCTCCTCAATCTTAGTAATACCCTTGGTGAATAGAGGGGTAACAGTCTTCGGCTCAAAATTAAGTCCCATATATGGTGCCATACCCACGTATAGCGTACCTACCCCCTCTATACGCCGCATATAGGGTACCCATGTATGGTGTCATACCCACGCATAACCCACCCCCCACCCCCCACTATACGCCTCTTATAGCCCTATACCCTATGTATAGGTTACCCATGTATGGTGCCAAACCCATGTCTGCAACATATGAGCTATATGCCACCCATACTCAGCGTATAGGACTATACACCGAGTATAGTTCCTCAACATATGAGTTATACACCATGCATAGCCCTATACGCAGGTACACAGCAACGTATAGTTCATATGAGTAGTTTTTAAATATGATTATAACAAATAAAACACTGCTTTAACATTTAAATTAGTCAACGATTAGCATAATAAAGATATAAAAAGATAATACATACCCGGACATAAAACAATCGACGAACAATACGTGTAGTACAGCCTGTACGAGAGAGTTTTGTTTTTGAACGTTTATGGTAGGGTCAAAATGCAAAAATTTCAAAATACATACCTGGTCCGAATAGCTATACACCGCGTATGGGGCCATACACAGCTTATAGCTGCATTTATTATTTTTTCAATTTAATTTTTTGATTTTTTATATATTTGAATTTGGATTGTATTTTCTTAAAGTATATTTTAAATTTTAATATTTAAATTTAAATTTTTATATTCACTAAACTTTTTATAATTTAAGTTTAAACTATTTTAACATTTAAATATTTAAGATATCCGAATATAATAATAACATATAATACAAAATTATTGAATATTAAAGTTTTGAATTAAAATAAATTTATATAAGCTGAGGTTTCTTGGTTATTTTATATTATTCCGTTGTATTCTGAGATACGAATTCTATACATAACCTCCCATTCTGCAGCAGGTACGTTTCAGTTTAAAATCCAAAAAATTACTTATGTAGGCATCGGATAATCTCCGTCTAATTTAACATGGACGAAATGATTATTGTTGACATGAACAATTGACACGACATGATGAGACATCATACTGTTCAGATCAACCCATAAGGGAAAAAAATGTTTGACAACCGTTATTGCTTAATAGATGAAGAATAACACCAAACTTTTGAGCAATCACTATTCTCGTATACGACATTATTATAGAATGTTCTTCTGGCGCACGTTCTATACGTTGCCAATCTATTGTGTGATGCAAGTCAATATACTATCCGGGTTACAAAGTATCAAAAACTTCTCTGTATTCCAATTCGTGTTTGTCTAACTCCTTTAAAAGTTGTTGCCGCACATACATCCACTTATTTTCGTTAAACCCTAAGCCTAAAGCTATAAATTGAAAACCACAATTCCCATCGGGTCGAACATCTCGTATACGTAAATTATACTAATGAAAGATGGATGGAATCCGATTTTTCAACCTAGTTATATTGTTTAATTGCTAATCTCCAACAATCGATGAAAACTCATTAGTACTTTGTGACACTTTAGAATATGTGGAACAACTACGTTGTATGACGGGCTTCTGAGGCTTTACATGAAGTTGTTCTTATGGTAAACGAGCTATGTCTTGGCATGTCATACGTACTATGTTAAGTGTCTTGCTTTTGTTGTTGAACCGACGACCGCTAATATCTATTTGAACACTAGGCGCTTTTTTGTTATTTTTCCATGGATACACAATTTTTTAATTTTTTCCTCCAAACTAGATTTTAGAGCGGTGGGTTGTGTCATTATTTTTTGTTTCACGCGTTCTATCTATTCTTCAATATCGACTTTTTCATCCACCATAAATGATGGTTTAATTTTATCAAGCTTTGTCAAAATACGTCAATTGCATCTAATGGAATTTTAGTTCCTACATTATAAATTATAAATTAATATACATTTTGATACCATAACAGAAAAATGATAAAAATGGAACGGCTATTACCATAATATTCATATTTTTCTGGCCGACAAGTACAAGGCAAGTCACAACTAGTAAAAAGATGACAACCACATGTTGCATTTGTTGAGCGCATAACGTGTAATGTAGTGTTTTCGGAAACTAATAAATCAAGAGTTTTGCGTGAAACCTAGCCTTGTAGGTAATTGAATAATGGTAGTTTATGATGATTCATGATTTTAATTTTGCTTGTCTCAAAGCTTTCTTTTGAATTTACTTCTTGTATGTTTACCAATTGATCTACAAAATTCACAAGTCTATCCAATGAGGTATTTGTTGATTTAGGATATCTTTTTAAATTTGCATGCTGACTGTCGACTTTATTTGTTACGTGTTGGCCAAAATTGCGGTTTGAGTTAGTCCAAGCTAATACAAACATTTCTTTGTAACTCTCTAACAAGTTTTTGTTTATATACGATAATACATTTGAAAATATAATAAAACATAATTAAATTATTTTGTATGTATGTAATTAAAAACTTACTTTCTCGTATCGCTTCAACTAGCCGTTCCTAAAAAAGTTTATAGTTACACTCTAAATTTCCGATGTAACGTGCCCATGCATATTAAAACTTTTGCTGGCCATCTTTCGTAAAACTTGCTTTACAGTGTTCGCAATATTTTCATCAATATGCCATCTACATTAATACTTCGAAGCATTCATAAATACTTTAACACATGCGCTCATTAAAGAAAGATCTATGTCTATTATTATGACATGCGGTTCCATACATCTGTTTAACGTATCTTCAATCTACTAAACACCCATTCAAAATTATCTTCCCGTCTTTACTAATATACGCATGAACAATACAAAATGTCTTGTGTGTTGATGTCACACCAACAATCTCAACAAAAAAAGTTTGTACATGATTGTTTTATAAGTAACGTCTATCATCAGCACGTGCGGGAGTGCACACCAGTGTCATATGAGTTTGGATGACAAAAATATATCTTCTATGACATTTGTATCGGGATCTTCTCGAGTCTAATAAACGTACCTTTTAGAAGATAAACATACCTTTCTTGCTTCGGTTCAACTAGCTGTTCATAAAAAAGGTTATAGTAATACTCGTAAATCTCTGGCATGGGAGACTCACACAAACGTGCGCATGCATATTTAAACTTTCTCCAGTCATCTTTCTTAAAACTTGTTTTACAATGTTTCATGATATTTTCATTAATATGCCATCTGCATAGATACTTCGAAGCATTGGGAAAAACTTTAACACATGAGCTCATTAAAGAAAGATCTTTGCATGTTATTATGATGTGCGGCTCCATACACATGTTTAACATATGTTTCAATCTATTAAACACCCATTCAAAATTATCTTCCCATTATTTACTAATAAACACATGAACAATACAAAATGTCTTGTGTGTTGAGGTCACACCAAAAACTTGAACAAACAAAATTTTATTCATGGTTGTTTTATATGTAACGTCTATCATCAGCATGTGCAGGAGTGCACACCAAGTGTCGTATGAGTTTGGATGACAAAAAAATATAGCTTCTATGACATTTGTACCAGGATCTTCTCGAGTGTAATAAACATACTGTTTAAAAGATAAAAGGTTTTCCAAAACATGCATTGGTGTTTCACCGTCTTTCTTTTCACTTCTTATCTTATATTGAGCATTTTAAACATCTATGCTTATGGATGCGTTATTAGGATTTTGTTTTTGTAAAGCTGATAAGATGCTATGAGGCTCCATGTTCTGATCAGTAAGCTGCTCAACCAAATTGTATTCGTTTTGAGAAAACCTTCTTACAAATAGGTGTCCCACCATATGTTGAGTGGGATCATGGTTATGTTCATCACTTCTCACCTCTAATTTCCACAAAAAACGTTTGTCGTCGTATATCTCTACTAATTTAAAAGGACATCCGATTTTTTGCTGCTAGATCGTCTAACTATTGCTTTACTTTTGTGTTCACCACCACCATCATAGATAAACCATAGCTTTATGACCTGACCCTCTTTTTTCTTTGATCTTTGTGTAATAATAATGTAATTATTATCATTATTATCACATCCTCTATTAATAGCCCAACAGACTAGCTCATCGAGTGATAAAAAATCTTGAGAAGTTTCATACGATACTTTCATGTTCTAATTTGTGTTACTCGCTAGATAGTATATATTACTTTGTTGTGGGTCGTAACTTGATTCTTGGCAAAACTTGAATTCATCATCGGGAACATACGATTGGTTGAAATATGGCAATGGTGTTTCATAAGCAGATTGAACGTACGAATCATCTTAGTTACTATATGCCACGTACGAAAAGCTTGAATATTCATTTGAATATTCACCAAACAAATGGTGATTATACCAAAACGACATAACGAATGAATAAAAAACTATGATATTTTGCGAGAAACATACGTTTGAGATTTTCATAATTTGGAAAGAGATCAAATGTGTTCTTATATATTTGAAAATAAATCTTGTGTCCTTTCGAATTCAATTGTACAAATATGTGGTGTATGGACTCATAAGCCACGTATAGGTGGTTAGTTGTCACCTATGTGTGGCGTATGGACCCATGCGCCATGCATAGGTTTTCCACGCATGTGGCGTATGGGCCCATACATTGTGTACATTCGTACCACAAACAAAATGCTTTTATAGTACATTTGACATGCATATGTAGCGTATGGTACTATACGCCCTGTATAGGTTGTTAGTTGACACTTATGCGCAGCGTATGCGCCAATACGCCACGCATAGCTATCAGTCGTACTATAAAGAAACCTTACATGTAGTCGTACTATAAAGAAACCTTTCACGTAGCATATTGCAGTTTACCACAAATGTGATTTTTTTTAAAAAATAGTGTTTTGTGGTTTAAATATTTCTAAAAATAATTTTCCAGCTCAACTATAGCTCTTTTTTCATTTATATACATACTTACATACATATAAATGTCTTGATTACTTAATAATCATTTCAACTAACTTCGGTTCCACGGTACTAGTCAGTTATGATAAAAAATCTTGAAAATTATTTAAGTGTACCGTAATCGACTAGCACCAATGGAACCCGACTTAGTTGAACGGCTTTTTAAGTATCCAATTCAAATATATGTATATATGTATGTAAATACTTAGTGAAATAAGAATCAAATGTTTACCAAGTAATTATGTGCCAGAAGAAAATGTTGAACCACAAAACACTATTTTCCACCGATAATATTTTTTTTGAAGATTAAACATGATGATTACTATTAATTACTCAAAGTATCAACGTTTCCTTTGAAACAATTGAAAATTTTTGAATACGAGCGCATTCATTTGATATCCACTGCGTTCATATATTAACGATAGGAATCTTAAGTCGCGTCAAAAGAATTCAAAATCAAAGCTTAGTGAAATAAGAATCAAATCAAAGCTATGTGCGTCAAAAGTATAGCCTTTTTAGACGAAAAAACTGGCCAAGTCAAATAAGTCATTCACCATGGCTATACGCCACGTATGGACCCATACGTGGCGTGTAGTCCTGGTCGTATGGGTATGGGGTGTAGATCCATCGACACCTATACGCCGCGTATGGTGCCATACGCGACGTATAGGTCGTTGTACCTACACCCCACACCCATACGACCAGGGCTATATGCCGCATGTGGGTCCATACACGACGTATAGCCATTTGATGAAAGATTTGACTAGGCCAGTTTTGTTTTCTTAAAAGCCTATATGCGGCATATGGCCCTATATGACCCGTATAGCCTCCACGACACCCACCTATACGATGTGACATGGAATGTTTGGCATTAATTAGTGGGGGACCTATACGCTGCTTTTGGACTAATACACGGCGTATAGGTGGGTGTCGATTTATCACAAAGGGTGGCCTTATATTAGAACCATTTAGAATGGAAACTCAACATTTGGCCGCCACTTCACTTGATTAGTCCCCTCATCAAGGGATAGTGATGATGTTGGTGCCAACTGAGCAACTTCGTAATCTACTTTTGTAGTTTGCAATCTCAACGTGCGAACTCAAATTTAGAAAATCTAGAGTTTGCAACTTGAGGTTGCTTCCTAAAGATCAAGATTAGGTTGGACTCACCTTAGTTAGTGTTTATATTATGTTTAAATGTAATAGGCTTTATGTTAGATTACTTAGTTTAATATTTGTATTTTGTGTTTTTTGTACCCCAGCGAAAATATGAGGGAAACTACAGTTTCGTCGCCGGGCGAATCCAACATGTTCACCTGGAAAATATAAACACTAACTAAGGCGAATCAAACCTGTTCACCCGGCGAATATAAACACTAACTAAGGTGAGTCCAGCTAAACAATTAGCCCAACTGACCATGTTCACCGACGAATCTATGTTTCATCATCGGGCGAAACTGGTCGTGGGCTAGACAGTTTTGCTGACCAACGAAACTAGGTTGCCTATATATTTTATTGATTTGATTCTACCATTGTAGGCTAACCTTGCAAAAACCCTAATTCAAAATATTATTGTTGCAAGTATGTATTTGGTGGCTGGATATCAATGGAATTCATATTGAGACTTTGATTTTATTATTGTTTGATTTATCTTGTTTATTATTGAGAACCATTGATTTTATATCATTGTTGTGTTGATATTGTGGATGAGTGATCAATGGATTTTTAATGTTTTGATAATCATTTGCACTGTTTATTGATCAATTGGACCAACAAAATGGTATCAGAGCTATAATGCTCTTGATTGATTGAGCTTTTGAGTATTTTAGTCGGAAATCACTATTTCATCAATTCTAAATCATGTTTTAGTGATTTGGGTATGGAAATTGATTGAGTTTGTTTAGTATTTGGTGTGGGAAGCTTCTACAATCATCAAATCTTAAGTGCTTTGAGATTTGGGTGATTTTGGTACAATTTCGTATGGAAAAAGTTTTCAGATTCATCCAGTGAAACTACTAATCATACAATGAAACTACAATGCTCAACCAAGGAAACTATTAATGTTTTGTTAGTTATGTTCATCTTTATGATCCCAACAAAAGTACCTTTATTGAACAAAAGTTCCTCGGTGTTTGTGACCCCACTCTTAGCGAAATTGCTACCGAATTTTCCTTTGAATGAAAGTTCAACTAGTTTTGAGCAAAACTGCTTGCGAAACTAGTATCAGTGAGCTGCTTGCTAGCGAAACTAGCTGCGAAACTAGTTCATTTTCAACAAAACTAGTTCACCTTCAGCAAAACTAGCTCATCTTTTGCAAAATTACTAGTTTAATCATGTCAAAAATGGCAACTCTTACAATATCTGATTTAGAGAGTGTGGCACCAAACCGACCTCCAAGATTGATCAATGGAGATAAATTTGAAAAAAGGAAGAGGTGTTTGAAGGCATTCCTTTATTACACAGATCACAATAAATGGGAATCAATTATCTCTGGTCCGCACATTCCTACTATTACCGTCGGAGAGGTTGTCTCTCAAAACAAGGATCCATCTACTTTCAATGAGAGAGACTTGAAACTGATTGACACAGATCAAAAGACATTTGGAGCTTTAACTTTGTATCTTGCACCCAACATTTTCAACGACTTTGCCGAACACAAAAAGCCAAATCTCTATATGATGCTTTATATGATTCTATGATAGGAATGATGAGTTAGTCAAGGACAAAGGGATACAGGTTAAGAAAGAGTTCAATTTGTTTGTGGGATACAAAAATAAGAACCTTACTCATTTAACAAATTGTTTTCTAACAGTCTCAAGCACTCTGAAGAAATATGATGAAAAGCTTACAAATTGTGAACAAGTGAATAGGCTGTTGGATTCACTTCCTCCTCAATGGATTCTACAAGTTCGAATGTTAAAGAAAGAGAGAGGATTCATTTATTATAAGGTTATGGATATCTTCAACAAGTTGAAGTCTTTTGAATTAGATTAAAAAGGAGATAGTTCAATTAGTCCATGATGACGTCATTTGGTTTTTCTCAAAATGATGCATTAATCACACCTGCTGCAAGCTCATCAATGCATGCATTAAGGACAACGAGGATCAACTACAAATGTTTCATTTTATCAATCAAGTGGTGGTGGTAGCTCATTTAGTGATCAATCAAACTCAAAAGTTTCTTCTGGTGCTTCAATTATGTCTGACACAATGACACTATTTGGTATGTTTGTCTACAGCTACGAAGCACTTGTAGCTAGTGAATTGAAAGGTAAAGGGATGACTATGGAAGATATGTATCAAGTTGATCCATATGACTTAGAGGAAACAGACATTCAGTGGAAGATGGCAATGTTGACTCATCGATCTAGGAAGTTTATGGAAAGGACTGGTTGAAAGAACTTTGGAGGTCAGAATTCCAATTCAAGATGGGTTTTGATAAATCCAAGTTAAGTTGTTTAACTACAAGCAATTAGGACATTTCAAAAGAAAGTGTCCTTTGCCAATAGTAACTGACCCAAGAAATTTAGGTGTTCCAAGACTAGGCTCAGTTGGAGAGAAGGAAGAGGGTAAGAAAGAGATGACATTGATTACAAGTTTTAACCAGAGTCCTAAAGCTAAAGAGACCAAAGAGGAAATCAACCAACCTTTAGTTGTTAGATATTAGATGAAGAGGAGAGTATTGAAGAGTATGATCCTTTCAAGGAGTTTAAAGATGAAGCTAAAGTTAGACTCTTATCCATGAGGTCGTTGAACAAGCCAGGTCTGAGGGTACAAGAATGTGTGAAAAGAAGGATTGTTGTGACGAAAGTTTGAATGTTGGTGAGGAGAATGATAATCTGAAAGAATTCGAAGCTGAGAAAGTGAAGTTGGTGAAGATGCAAATAGGGGAGAAGGGCAATGAGAAACAAGCGAGTAAAAACACTATTGAGGAAATAAAGGATAGTACTCTAGTGTGCCAATATGACAAAGCCCTTACAGTAGAAAAAGTGGTGATGGGTCTTTCTTACGAGGTAATACAAGACATGTGCTCTTCTACATCTTGCAAATTTGGTGTTTATAAAGTAAATCATTTGTTACTTGATAATAAACAGGAATTAAAATGAATTAGTGACAAGCTTAAACTAAATATGTCAAAATATTTCATTAAATTAAATGAAACTTTAAAAGAAAATGAACATCTCAAAAGAATTGTTTTAGAAAGAAATGTAGAAATAAATACTTTGACTAAAAGAGTTGCTCTTGTTCAGCTTGAAACAAGTAAACTTCAATCAAAACTTGATAAATGGACAATCTTAGGGAAGAAACATGATGATTTGTGTAAATCATAACGGGGGGGGCTAGGATTAAAACAAGTTTGGGTTAGGAAAATGCATCAGTTTATCCTCCTCCTAGTACTTCTTGTTATTCACCAACACCAATTTCTCATCCCTCAATGTAAGGCCTCGTTCCCGACACACTCACAGCTGGTTAATCATTGCACATAAAACATAAAATATGCATTTAAATTTATTATAACGGCATAGCAGAATAACTTAGAACCATTTCATATATTAATGACTGCTTTTGCAAAACAATACAACGTAATTAACTATTTACAAAATATTATCGTTTGCATTAAATCACAAAAACGTCATAATTTATAAAAATGTATGCCATCCCAAAATGCTAAGTAGCTGCCTCGTGCCATCCTCGAAAACATTTACCTACTAACTAGAAACACATAAAAATTAGTGACGCTGAGTGAGTTCTAGTTTTATAAAATTAAATATTTTACTTCCGTTTAAAACCTTTCTTTATTTTCATACGTGATCATACATCATAAGTACAAACAGATAATAGTTATTATTATCTATCATCATCATCATTAACATTCCTTCATCATCATTAACATTTGTTCATTCATTGTCTTCCTTACTTATCTCTCGTACATTCATCATTATCTTACTTACCTACATTCCAAAACAATGCCATGTGTTATACCCTGAACGTTATGCATGAAGCTGAAGCTGGTTACTGGGCATGAGGTCTATCATAGACCCCAGACATTATGCACGAAGCTGACTCCAGTACCTAGGTCAAGCCACAAGGTTCCCATACATATGGTCAATCACAAGGATTAGACCCTAGTGTGCATCTTTCCAGGGTAGCTAACCCGCACATAGTTAAGCTAACACCCTTCATTGGGTGTGAACCTCCATACATTGCTTGCAATACATAATACTTTACGTAGATTGATATTTAATCATACCGCGCAAAGCCTTATAGATAGTCATACATAACAAGGAACATGAACATAAAATAACCATACATGAATTATCATAAACATCACATACCACAAAATTCAACATCAAAACTTCATCTTACATTACCCCGAGGAACATCCCATGTCAAAGCCTAACACTTTACTTTTTCCCAGAAATTCAAAAAATAATCTCAGGCTTTAGGTGCATGAGCACTATGCAGGCGCATGACCTTTCAGGCGCATGGGAAACTTTTGGGCGCATGACCCAACAATTAGGTGTTTTGGGCATCTTTCTAGGCTTTCGGGCACTATGCAAGCGCAGGTGCCTGACATAGGCACATGGACACCTGGGTGCATGCGTAGTTGGGCGCATGGGGAAACACTTAACCAATTCAAGCAATATCCTAAGCGCATGGGAGTTGTTTTGGCGCATGGGTTTCTGGCACATGGGGACTAACTTAACTAACAATCGTCATTTCAGATTCCCAAATCCAATTCTAACATGTTCTAAGCTTAGTTATTACATTCTAAGCATTAAAACACACATCCATAACATGATCATAACAATACAAACACCCCAAACCAAAACCCACCCCCAAACACATACACACACATATACAAGTGTGAACACCTATTAAAATAAAAACATTCACACATGCATTTCGAGCCCCATTATCATATAAAACATGTAAAGGGGGGGTACTAGAACTCACCTTTGCAATTTTCCTGCAAGACATCCTCTAACCCAAATTCAAATGAGTTCAAACACCAGAAACCCACAAAAACACAAACCCGAACACATAAGCACATAACCGAGGCTATAATCAACCAAGAACAATTTAAAACAACAAATTCTTACCATGAATTTGAATTCTTCTTCGTCTTCCAAAAACTGAAAATTCAGTTCTTCTTCTTTCTCTGTCTAGAAAATCAGAACAAAAGGTGATTTGAGGGAAATATGGGTGGCCATCACCTTTTGTACCAAAATATAATATAATATTTTTTCCTTTTCCACTTTTAACCCTTCTACTTGGGTTTTATTATATTTCCTCCTTTTTCTTGCACTTATTCTTCATTTTCATCTTTTAAAATATCCGGGTGTTACATGTCCACCCCTCTTATATAGGTTTCTTCCTCGAAACCTATTATTCCTCAAACAGATATGGGTAATGCTGCCTCATTTCTTCTTCAGTCTCCCACGTAGACTCGGATCCCTTTCTGTGCTCCCACTGTACATTCACTAGCGAAACCACTTTATTCCTTAACCACTTCTCCTTGTGATCAATGATCGCCACTAGTTGCTCTACATAATTGAGTCGTTCATCTACTTTCAATGTCCTCTAGTGATATAACCATATCTTAATCGACTAAGCACTTCCGCAGATGAGATACATGGAATGTCGGGTGAATTCCGCTAAAATCATCAGGCAACTCCAACCTATAGGCCACCTCTCCTACTCAGGAAATGATTCGGAAAGGCCCTATGTATCACTGGCTCAACTTGCCCCGCTTGCTAAACCGAATGATGCCCTTCCAAGGTGAGACCTTCAACATAACTCTGTCCTTGAACTCAATCGGTCTACGTTTCTTGTCGGAATACTACTTTTTCCTATCTTTGGCTGCCTTCCTAAAGGCTTTGATCTTTACTAGCTTCTCAGTCGTAGCCTCAATCACCTCAATACTTGCCAATTCGTTCTAACCAATGTCACCCCAACATTCTGGCATTTGACATCTCTTACCGTATAGCTTCTTATAAGGGGCATACCAATACTGGCATGATAACTGTTGCTTTATGAGAATTCTGCTAACGGTAAATGGTCATCCCAACTTCCTCCAAAATCAATGATGCATGCCAGAAGCATATCTTTTGGTGTCTGAATAGTTCTCGTTGACTGGCCATCCGTCTGTGATGATAAGTTGTGTTGATGTGTAACCTCGTCCCTATCGCCTCATGAAATCTCTTCTAAAACTTGGATGTAAATCGGGTGTCACGGTAAAAAACAGTAGACACCGGTACACCATGACGAGTTACAATCTCTTTGATAAACAAATCCACCAACCTCTCGGATGAATACGTCTTACGGATCGGTAGAAAGTGGGCACTCTTTGTCAACTGGTCAACTATCATCCATATCGTATCATACTCTTTTGCGGTACGCGATAGCTTCATAATGAAGTCCATGGTGATATGCTCCCACTACCACTCGGGTATATCCAAAGGATGGATTTTTCCGCATGGCTCTTGATGCTCTACCTTCACTTGTAAACAAGTAAGGAATTTTCTCACATACTCCGCTACGTCACGCTTCATACCCGACCACCAGTAGTCTTTCTTCATATCTTGATACATCTTTGTAGCACCGGGATGAATGGAGTATCGAGTCTTATGGGCTTCTTCCATGATCTTTCCATGTAGATCCCCATAACAAGGGATCCACATCCTTCTGAATCGGGTTCTAACACTGAGAGCGTTTTCACCCATCTTCGTGGTTAAACATCTCATCCTTTCGGAATTAAGACAATATTCCTTCAACGCCTAGTCTTTAAACTCCTTGACTTGCTTCATCACGTCCTAGGTCATCACTAGCTTATCAGTCTTCACCCAAATCGGTTCAGGCCTCTCCTTTTGGCTAAGGGCATCTGCTACCACATTGGCCTTGCCTGGATGGTAATGGATCTCACAATCATAATCCTTTATGAGCTCTAACCATCTCCTTTGCCTCATGTTCAAATCTTTCTGCTTGAATAAGTACTTCAAGCTCTTATAGTCAGTGAAGATAGTGCACTCAGTCCTGTATAGGTAGTGCCTCCAAATCTTTAATGCAAAGACCACCACTGCTATCTCTAAATCATGAGTAGGGTAATTAACCTCATGAACTTTTAGCTGTCAGGATGCATAGGCTATAACCTTCCTTCGCTGTATCAACATGCAACCTAACCCCGAGTAAGAAGTATCTGAGTAGACCACCAAATTTTTGCTTCCTTCGGGAAAGGACAAGACAGAACCTTGAGTCAATCTTGCCTTCAACTCTTCAAAAGCCTTCTCTTGTTCTTGACCCCATACAAACTTTACATCCTTATGAGTCAACTTAGTCAATGGGGAAGCTATCTTAGAGAAGTATTGAGTGAATCTCCTATAATAGCTCGCCAACCCCAAGAAACTACGAACCTCGGATGGCGTATTTGGAGACTTCCATTGCATAACTACCTCCACTTTTGCCAGGTCCACCGTGATCCCCTCAGGATTTACCACGTGACCCAAGAATTGAATTCGTGCAATCAGAACGCACACTTGGAGAATCAAGCATACAACTTATCCTTTCTCAACGTCTCTAACACCTCCTGAATATGACCAGCATGGACCTCCTCACTCCTCGAATAAATCAGGATATTATCAATAAATACAATTACTGATTTATCCAACATCGGCCAACACAGACGATTCATTAAGTCCATAAAAGCAGCTGACTCGTTCGTCAAACCAAAAGACATACTCGGAACTCGTAGTGTCCGTAACGTGTACGAAAAGCTATCTTAGGAATATTTTGCTCCTTTACTTTAAACTGATGGTAATCATATCAAAGTTCTATCCTTGAGAACCAACTGCCACCTTGAAGCTGATCAAACAAATCATCAATCCTTGGTAAAGGATACCGATTCTTCACCATCAATTTGTTCAACTCACAGTAATCAATGCACATCTTCATACTACCGTCCTTCTTCTTTACAAATAAGACCGTAGCACCCCATGGAGAGATACTTAGTCTAATAAACCCCTTATCAAGCAACTCTTGCAATTGTTCCATCAATTCCTTCATCTCATAGGGGCTAACCAATACGGTGCCTTAGCAACAGGTTGGGCACCGGGTATCATGTAGATCTGAAACTCGATCTCGTGGTCTGGTGTAACACTTGGTAAATCTTCTAGGAACATGTCTGGGAATCACCCACAACCGGTACATCCGACAGCTATGGTGTTGGCATATCTACATTGTAAGGCCCTGTTCCCAGGACGCTTACAGCTAGTAAATCATCGCACATAAAACATATACTTTACATTTAATCATTCATAAAACATTACAGCGGAAACATAAAAAACTTTTCATATCATTACAAATGCTTTTGCAAGTTAATACAAGCGTTCATTTCAAAACATCATTCATTCGCATTACAATGCAAAAACATTAACAAAAGAATGCCATTCAAAATGCCAAGTAGCTGCTCCGTGCCATCGTCAGCAATGCTCACCTGCCAACTGGAAAATGCATAAAAATCAGTGTTGCTGAGTGAGTTCCAGTTATTAAGATAAAATATACTTTATCTTTTTTTTCAAAATTGTTCTTTCAAAAGGTAACAGGATTAAAAAATGTGATCACACATCATATGTACACATAGATAATATTTATTATCTTCATCATCGTTCGTTTCGTACTTTTATTATCTTCTTGTTTTCATCTAGGTCCTGTCATGTGCTTAACCCCCCTCTAGAGCACCAAGCAATTCATCTAGGGTTAAGCGGCAAGGACCCCATACGTTTGGTCAGTCACCAAGACTGAAACCCTGTGTGCATCCTCATGGGGTATATAACCCGCACACAGTTGAGCTGACAACCCCTCATTGGGTGTGAACCTCCATACATTTGCCTAATCACACAGATTAAGCCCCAGTGTGCATCCTCAAGGGGTAGCTAACCCGCACACGGTGGAGCTAACACTCCACATTGAGTGTGACCCTCCATACATTTTCTTGCAAGCCTTTCTTACATTCATTCATTCATTAATGCATGCATTCTTCATTTCTTTCTCTTTTCATTATCTTCCACTTTACGTTACATAATACTTTCATTTCATTCATTAACATTCATCGTAAAGCCCAGGGAAAATAATCATACATAATAATAAGGAACATTAACATACACAGTCAACATCATCATACAGGGCATCATCATACATACACAACACACATCATACATACCATCATACATAAGCATCAATCATACATCATAACACGCCCATCATACCATCTATGACCTTAAAAATTCAACTTACATAGCCCCCGGGAACCTCCCAAGTCAAAGCCTACATTTCCACTTTTCCCCAAAAAGTCAGAACACATTCTAAGTGTTCATCCGCATTGACTTACTTCATCCGCATTGACTTACTTCATCCACATTGACTTACTTCATCCGCATTGACTTACTTCATCCGCATTGACATACTTCATCCGCATCGACTTACTTCATCCGCATCGACTTACTTCATCCGTATTGACTTACTTCATCCGCATTGACTTACTTCATCCGCATTGACTTACTTCATCCGCATTGACTTACTTCATCCGCGTTGACTTATTTTATCCGCATTGACTTTTCATCTGTATTTCCAGTCAATGTTCATCCGCATTGACCTCATCCGCATTTCCTTGCTTAGTCAATGCTCATCCGCATTAACTCCCTTAGGCAATTATTCTCAAGCCATTCAAATCCCAAACATCATCAATCGTATTCTAAGCTTAAATCCTACCTTTTAAGCCTTAGAAATCCAATCATACATTATCAAGCATGAACATAACCATACATCACATCATACACTCAACATACTCAAAATCAAACATACGGCTCCCAAAACCCAGTTTAATGAAGATTATACATTCATGCATTTCCAGCCCCAAAATCAGTTAAAACAAGTAAAAGAGGGGTCCTAAAACTCACCTTTGCAGCTCTTGAGTATGGCTTTCTTCCGAAGTCGTTTGCAAATTGAATTCAACCGCCTAGAACCCGCAAAAACATACCCGAACACATATAAACACACATAAGCATAGACCCGAGGACACAACCGGTTAAGAACACCATGAGAACATGAATTTTTACCTTGAATTCGAATTCTTTCTTGTTCTTTCCTTCAAAACTGAGAGTTTTCTGCTCTCTCTTCTTCTCTCTCTAAAATCTGACAATTTGGGGTGTAGAAAGGGTGATGGACGGCCATGCCACCTTTATCAACAACTTTACAAACATTTTTTTCCTTTTGGACACTTTTTATCCATAGACTTGGGTTTTATTTCTTTTCCTCCTTTTCTTTCACTTTATTCTTCTTTCTTGACTTTAAAATAATCGGGTGTTACAAGTCCACCCCTTTATTTCGGTTTCGTCCT
Organism: Flaveria trinervia; assembly: GCA_025506515.1. Taxonomy (NCBI): domain Eukaryota; kingdom Viridiplantae; phylum Streptophyta; class Magnoliopsida; order Asterales; family Asteraceae; genus Flaveria; species Flaveria trinervia. Next base: position 21,574,307 of record CM046442.1, on the reverse strand, counting down.
CGAAACCTGCTATTCCTCAAAGAGTTATGGGTAATGCTGCCTCATCTCCTCCTCAACTTCCCAAGTGGACTCTGATCCCTTCTTGTGCTTCCACTATACATGCACCAGGGGAACCACCTTATTCCTTAGCCTCTTCTCTTGGCAATCGATGATCGCCACTGGTTGCTCCACATACTTGAGCTATTTATTTACTTCGATATCTTCCAAAGGAACAATCATACCTTTGTCTGCCAAGCACTTCCTTAGATGGGATACATGGAATGTCGGGTGAATTCCACTTAACTCATCTGGTAATTCCAGTTTATAAGCCACATCTCCAACTCGAGCAATGATTCTGAAAGGGCCTATGTAACTCGGGCTCAACTTGCCCCACTTTTGGAAATGAATAATACCCTTCCAAGGTGAGACCTTCAACATAACCCAGTCACCCACCTAGAACTCAATCGGTCTGCATCGTCTATCGGCATACGACTTCTGTCTATCTTTGGCTGCCTTCATGAAGGCCTTGATCTTTTCAAGCTTCTCAATCGTAGCCTCGATTACCTCGACGCACCCTAACTCTTTTTGACTAATATCACCCCAACAGATGGGTGTTTTGCATCTCCTACCGTATAGCAACTCGTAAGGTGGCATACCAATGCTGGCATGATAACTGTTGTTGTATGAGAATTCAGCTAACGGTAAGTGGTCATCCCAACTTCCCCCAAAATCAATAACACATGCCCGAAGCATGTCCTCCAAGGTCTGAATGGTCCTTTCTGACTGACCATCAGTCTGAGGATGATAAGCCGTCCTAATATGTAACCTCGTCCCCATGGCATCGTGAAATTTCTTCTAGAATTTAGATGTAAACCGGTCCACAATCACTGGCACACCATGACGAGTTACAATCTCCTTGATGAACAGATCAGCCAACCTCTCGGATGAATATGTCTCGCGAATCGGTAGGAAGTTAGCACTCTTCGTCAAACGGTCCACAATCACCCATATGGCATCGTACCCTTCGGATTACGTGGCAGCTTCATAATGAAATCCATGGTGATGTGCTCCCACTTCCATTCAGGTATGTCCAAAGGTTGGATCTTCCCATACGCCTTCTTATGCGGCCTTCACTTGTAGACAAGTAAGGCATTTACTCACATACTCCACCATGTCACGCTTCATACCCGCCACCAATAACCCTTCTTCATGTCTTGGTACATTTTCGTAGCACCAGGATGAATAGAGTATCGAGTCTTATGAACTTCATCCATAATCTTCACCTGTAGATCCCCAAAACGAGGAATCCACATTCGTCCAAACTGGGTTATAACACCGAATGTGTTTTCACCCAATTCCCCAACCAGACCTCTCATTCTTTCAGAGTTAAGATGATCTTCTTTCAATGCCTCATCTTGAAACTCTTTGACTTGCTTCATCACATCGGAGGTCATGACCAACTAATAAGCTTTCACCCAAATCGGCTCGGGTCTCTCCTTTCGGCTAAGGGTATCCGCCACCATATTGGCTTTGCCCGGATGGTAGTGGATCTCGCAATCATAGTCTTTTATGAGCTCCAACCATCTTCTTTGTCTCATGTTCAGGTCCTTCTACTCAAAGAAATACTTCAAGCTCTTGTGGTCAGTGAAAATGGTGCACTTCGTCCCGTACAGATAATGCCTCCAAATCTTTAACGCAAAGACCACGACTGCCAGCTCCAAATCATGAGTAGGGTAATTGACCTCATGAACCTTTAACTGTCAGGATGCATAGGCTATAACCTTCCCTCTCTGCATTAGTACACATCCCAACCCCGAGTAAAAAGCATCAGAATAAACCACCAGATCTTCACTCCCATCGGTAATGACAGAACCGGAGCTTGGGTCAACCTCGCCTTTAATTCCTCAAATGCCTTCTCTTAAGCTTGACCCCATAAAAACTTCACATCCTTCCAGGTCAACTTAGTTAGTGGAGAAGTGATATTGGAGAAGTGTTGAATGAATCTCCTGTAGTAACCCACCAAACCTAAGAAACTACGAATCTCGGATGGCATCTTTGGAGATTTCCATTGCATCACTGCCTCCACCTTAGCTGGATCCACCATAATCCCGTCAGGATTCACCACATGACACAAGAATTGAACTTCGCGCAACCAGAACGCGCACTTGGAGAATTTAGAATACAACTTCCCCCTCCTTAACGTCCAACACCTCTCGAATGTGACCGGCATGTTCATTCTCGCTCTTTGAATAAATCAGGATATCGTCAATAAACACAATCACCAATTTATCCAACATTGGCCGACACACTCGTTCATTAAATCCATGAAAGTCGCTGGCGCGTTGGTCAAACCAAAGGACATGACAAGAAACTCCTAATCACCATAACGCGTGTGAATGTTGTTTTAGGGATATCATGCTTTTTCACCTTCAACTGATGGTAGCCAGATCGAAGGTCGATCCTTGAAAACCAACTGGCACCTTGAAGCTGATCGAATAATCATTTGTTCTTGATAAGGGGTATCGGTTCTTCACCGTCCACTTGTTCAGCTCACGGTAGTCAATACCCATCCTCATACTACCGTCTTTCTTCTTCACAAACAGGACCGAAGCACCCCAAGGAGAGATACTTGGCCTAATGAACCCCTTATCAAGCAGCTCTTGCAACTGCTCTATCAACTCTTTCATCTCCATCGGAGCCAACCGATATGGTGCCTTGGTAACAGGTTGGGCACCCGGTATCAGATCAATCTGAAACTCAATCTCTCTGTCGGGTGCCACTCCTAGTAAGTCTTCTAGGAACACGTCTGGATAGTCACACATAACTAGAACATCGGATAGTTGTGGTGTTGGCGTATCCACATCCTTTACATAAGCCAAGTAGGCACTACATCCATGCCTTATGCACTTTCCCGCCACTGCCATTGAGATTACTTTCGGGATCGTCGTGACCCGATCTCCATAAACAGTTACCGAACTCCCGTTGGGCGCTGTCAGCAAAATCATCTTCTTTCGACACTCAATGTTCGCCTTGAAGTCTGCTAACCAGTCCATCCCAAGAACCAAATCGAAGCCACCTAAGGTCATCATGAAGGGTCTAACAAGAAATTTATGACCTTCTAGTTCCACATCACAACCCTTTATCATCTTAGAAATCCTGGCAGACTTACCTATGGCAATTTCTACATCAAAGGGCGTATCAACACGTCTACTACTAACAGGCAGCTTAGCACAGAAAGCAGCAGAAATAAAACTTTTACTAGCACCCGAATCAAATAACACAGAAGCTAAAGTTTGGTTTACTAGAATGTACGAGACACACATCAGGGTCTGTCCTAGCCTCCTCCTGTGTCATCGTGAATGCCCTGGCACTCGCCCTTGGTCCTTCACCTCCAGTTTTCTTTACCCCAGAACCCTCAGCCCCCGGCTTCTTACAATCCCTACTCATATGACCACTTTCCCCACAGTTGAAACACTTCATACCCCCATAGTCTCTAGCCATATGACCAGGCTTCCCACACTTAAAACAGAAGTTTGATCCCCACTTGCATTCCCCCAAATGCTCTTTCCCACATTTTCCACACCTCTTCGATCCTGCCCCTAACGCGACCACACGCGGTCATCCACCCGCGCCTTCTTTTTACCCGTCAGGGCACCACCCCGACCAAACCTCTTCCTGTTCCAACTTCGATCACCACCGCCCTTCTTGCTTACCTCAACCACCACCACCTCTCGCTCATCATACAATCTTCCTGCTAAATCAATTGCCTACCTAAACGTGCTTGGTCGGGCAACGATCATGTGCCTACGGATATCCGCTGGCAAACCCTGAACATACCTCTTGATTTTTCGTGATGAGGGTGTCATTTGGTCTGGCACTAGACGTGCCATCTCATTGAATTTGGTGGTGTACTGTTGGTGTGTCATTATTCTCGCCTCCAGCTGCAAGAATTCTCTCTCAACCTTGTTTATTTCCCAGTGAGGACAGAACTCCTCGATCGCCAACTTTTTCAGTTCGGACCATATTATTCTCCCAATGGCCCTGCTGCCCTCAGCTTGGATAATATTGTCCCACCAACATAGAGTTGAGTCCACAAAAGAGTGGGTAGCGAAATTCACCTTCTGGTTCTCTCGGCACTCACTGATATCAAGAACAACCTCCATTTCCCTCACCCATGGGTGAGCAGCAGCAGCAGTGCCATTACTATCAAAAGTAGGGGGCTTGCATCTCATAAATGCCCCGTAGTTACAGCCTTATGATGCCTCCAGCGCAGGCTCTTCCACTTCCTCTTCCTTGTCCTCATCATCAGTTAGAACTGTTTCAGGCTCTAGGTGTTCCCGTTCTCCCGAGGACCTATTCCTCTCTTTCCTTTCCCCTTCCCGTACTGCCTTGATAACTTCGGTCACCACAGACGGTAAGATTGTTTGCATGACCTGATACACCTCTTCAACCACCGCCTCTTTCACCGAGGCCCTCAGATTTGCACTCTCATCACCACGCTCCGGATGAGGGGTCTCGGGTTCCTCATGAACCACTTTCTCAACTCTGGGTCTCCCTCTCTTAGGTCGCAGTTCAGCACCGTGACCTCCACCCCGTGAAGCTTTTGAAGATCTACCACCGGCCATTCACACGCACACTGAAAGATTCAAACACCAACACGGTCATTCAAGGGAACAGCTCAGTTTATGTCAAGTATAGTAAGTCCCTAATTACAGTGGCCAATTATGAAAAGCCACTTACTTTACTCTTCATACCTCAAGCATTACCTATTCGGACTTCATCAGTGTCTAAATCTGCATACAACACATAACCACATACCATGCGCACGTAATACTGGTTAACATTAAAGAAAATACCTGATGCACGCAGCTACTCAGATTGGCATCCCATTTCTTTCTTTCCCATTCTTAGTTTAAGTTAAGGTTTATTTTGAAAATTTACCCATTTCACTTAAACTTTGGCTCTGATACCAACTTGTAAGGCCCCGTTCCCAGGATGCTTACAGCTAGTAAATCATCGCACATAAAACATATACCTTACATTTAATCATTCATAAACATTGCAGCGGAAACATAAAAATAACTTTTCATATCATTACAACTGCTTTTGCAAGTTAATACAAGCGTTCATTTCAAAACATCATTCGCTCGCATTACAATGCAAAAACATTAACAAAAGAATGCCATTCAAAATGCCAAGTAGTTGCTCCGTGCCATCCTCAGCAATGCTCACCTGCCAACTGGAAAAAGCATAAAAATCTCCGTTGCTGAGTGAGTTCTAGTTTTTAAGGTAAAATACACTTTATCTTTCTTTCAAAATTGTTCTTTCAAAACGTAACAGGTTTAAAAAATGTGATCACACATTGTACGTACACATAGATAATATTTATTATCTTCATCATCGTTCATTTCGTACTTTTATTATCTTCTTGTTTTCATCTATGTCCTGTCATGTGCTTAACCCCCCCCCCCCCCCCTCTAGAGCATCAAGCAATTCATCTAGGGTTAAGCGACAAGGACCCCATACGTTTGGTCAATCATCAAGACTGAACCCCTGTGTGCATCCTCATAGGGTATATAACCCGCACACAGTTGAGCTGACAACTCCTCATTGGGTGTGAACCTCCATACATTTGCCTAATCACACGGATTAAGCCCCAGTGTGCATCCTCATGGGGTAGCTAACCCGCACACGGTTGAGCTAACACTCCGCATTGAGTGTGAACCTCCATAAATTTACTTGCAAGCCTTTCTTATATTCGTTCATTCATTAATGCATGCATTCTTCATTTCGTTCCTCTTTTTATTATCTTCCACTTTACGTTACATAATATTTTCATTTCATTCATTAACATTCATCATAATGCCCAGGGAAAATAATCATACATAATACTAAGGAACATCAACATACACAGTCAACATCATCATACAGGGCATCATCATACATACATAACACACATGATACATACCATCATACATAAGCATCAATCATATATCGTAACATGCCCATCATACCATCTATAACCTCAAAAAGTCAACTTATATAGCCCCCGAGAACCTCCCAAGTCAAAGCCTACATTTCCACTTTTTCCCCAAAAAGTCAGAAAATATTCTAAGTGTTCATCCGCATTGACTTACTTCATCCGCATTGACTTTCTATCTGTATTTCCAGTCAATGTTCATCCGCATTTCCCTACTTAGTCAATGCTCATCGGCACTGACCTCATCCGCATTAACTCCCTTAGGCAATTATTCTCAAGCCATTAAAATCCCAAACATCATCAATCGTATTCTAAGCTTAAATCCTACCTTCTAAGCCTTAGAAATCCCATCATACATTTTCAAGCATGAACATAACCATACATCACATCATACACTCAACATACTCAAAATCAAACATACGGGTCCGAAACCCAGCCTAATGAAAATTATACATTCATACATTTCCAGCCCCAAAATCAGTTAAAACAGGTAAAAAAGCGGTCCTAGAACTCACCTTTGCAGCTCTTGAGTATGGCTTTCTTCCGAACTCGTTTGCAAATTGAATTCAACCACCTGGAACCCGCTAAAACATACCCGAACACATATAAACACACATAAGCATAGACCCGAGGACACAACGGTTAAGAATACCATGAGAACATGAATTCTTACCTTGAATTCAAATTCTTTCTTGTCCTTTCCCTCAAAACTGAGAGTTTTCTGCTCTCTTTTCTTCTCTCTCTAAAATCTGACAATTTGGGGTGTAGAAAGGGTGATGGGCGGCCATGCCACCTTTATCACCAACTTTTCAAACATTTTGTCCTTTTGGACACTTTTTATCCCTAGACTTGGGTTTTATTTCTTTTCCTCCTTTTCTTTCACTTTATTCTTTTTTCTTGACTTTAAAATAACCGGGTGTTACATACATGCTTCACATAGGCCAGATAGGCAATACATCGATGCCTCATGCACTTTCCCACCACCGCCATCGAAAACACCTTTGGAATCATTGTGACTCGATCACCGTAGATTGTCACTGAACTTCCGTCCGCGCTGTTAGTCTAATCCTCTTCTTGCGACACACAATGTTCACCTTGTAGACCATTAACTAATACATCCCTAGGACTACGTTGAAACTGCCTAAGGCCATCACGAATGGTCTAACAGGAAACTTATGACCTTCTAGTTCTATATCACAACCTTCTATCAGATCAACAATCTAGGTAGAATTACCTATGGCAGTTTCTACTTCGAAAGGCTTATCGACACTCCTACTGCTAACAGGAATTTAGCATAGAAAGTAGAAGAAATAAAACTCTTACTAGCACCAGATTTAAATAACACATAAGCTAGAGTTTGGTTTACTAGAAACGTACCCGACACAACATTAGGGTATGTCCTAGCCTCTTCCCGAGTCATCATGAAGGCTCTGGCCCTTGCCTTCTGCCCTTTAGTCCCGGTCATCTTCTTTGCTCTGGAACTCTTAGCCTTTTGCTTCTTGCATTCCCGGCTCATACGACCCTAGCTGCCATAATTGCAACATCTTACCACCTTGCACTCTCTCACCATGTGGCCAGGCTTCCCACACTTGAAGCACACATTCGACCCCCACCTGCACTCACCAGTGTGCTCCCTTCTACAATTACCACACCTCTTAGTTCCCGGACTGGATGTAACTATACACCGGTCGTCTACTCTTGCAACTTTGGTTGTTCGGAGGAGCAACATCCCATCCAAACCGCTTCCGGTTCTAGTTATTGTCCCACCACCACCGCCGCCCTTCTTGTTCACCTTCATCACTGCCACCTCCCTCTCATCGTATAGCCTACCCGCCAAATCAACCACCGACCTAAACGTGATTGGTCGGGCTGCAGTAATGTGTCTACGGGTATCCACCGACAATCATTGAATGTACCTCTTGATATTTCGTGACAGAGGCATCACCTAATCTTGCACCAACCATGCCATCTCGTTGAACTTGGTGGTGTATTGCAGGTGTGACATGTTTCCCGCCTTCAGTTACAAGAACTCCCTTTCCACCTTGTCGAGTTCCCTATGAGGACAAAACTCCTCGATCACCAACTTCTTCATCTCGTTCCACCTCATCCTACCTATAGCCATGCTACCCTCAGCCTAGACAATATTGTCCCACTAACACAAGGCTGAGTCCACGAAGGAGTGGGTGACCAACTTCACTTTCTAATCTCCTCTACACTCACTGATATCGAGCACAACTTCCATCTCTCTCACCCATCGATAAGCAGCAGCATTAGTGCCATTGCCATCAAAAGTCGGGGGCTTGCATCTTTGAAATGCCCCATAGTTACAGCCTCGTGTTACATCCTGCACATGCTCTTCTTCCTCCTCCTTGTCACTAGAGACAACCTTCTCAGTCTCCGGTCTCTCCCTCTCTCCCAAGGACCTATTCCTCTTTTTCCTCTCGCCTTCTCGCACGGCTTTGATCACTTCGGTCACTACATATGGTAAGATCATCTGCATGACATGGTGAACCTCTTCCACCACCACCTCCTTTACTAAGGCCCTTAAGTTAGCACTCTTATCACCACCCTACGGATAAGGGGTCTCAGGCTCTTCATCAGCCGTCTCCTCGGCTCTAGCCCTTCCTCTTGTGACCCGTGGTCCAACACCACATCCACCACGACCTCCACCACGCGAAGCCTTAAAAGATCTGCCACCAGCCATCCTTTAACACACTATAAGATCCAAACATCAACACGGTCATTCTTGTTAATAGCTCAGTTTATGTCAAGTATAGTAAGTCCCTAATTACAGTGGTCAGTTGTTATTATCCACTTACTTTACTCTTCATACCCCAAGCATTTCATGTCCTGACTACATCAGTATCTAAATTTACTAAAGTCAAACATATCAAATAACATGTGCATATAATACCGGTTACATTAAAAAATACCTAATGGAACGCAGCTACTCAGATTGGCATCCCTTCCCTTTGTCCTATTTTCAGTTTAAGTTTAGGTTTCTTTTCAAAATATTTACCCATTTCACTTAAACTTTGGCTTTGATACCAACTTGTAAGGCCCCGTTCTCAAGACACTCATAGCTGGTTGATCATTGTACATAAAACGTAAAATATGCATTTAAATTTATTAAAACGTCGTAGCAGAATAACTTAAAACCATTTCATATATTAATAACTGCTTTTGCAAAACAATACAATATAATTAACTATTTACAAAATATTATTCTTTGCATAACATCACAAAAACGTCATAATTTAAACAAATGGATGTCATCCAAAAATGCCAAGTAGATGTCATGTGCCATCCTTAGCAACATTTATCTGCAAACTGGAAACACATAAAAGTTAGCGTCGCTGAGTGAGTTCTAGTTTTATAGAATAAAATACTTTACTTTCATTTAAAACCTTTCTTTACTTTAATACGTGATCATGCATCATACGTACAAATAGATCATAGTTATTATTATCTTTCATCATCGTTCATTAACATTCCTTCATCATCATTCATTAACATTCCTTCATCATTATTAACATTCGTCATTCATTGTCTTCCTTACTTATCTTTTGTACATTCATCATTATCTTCCTTACTTACATTCTGAACGAATGTCATGTGTTATTCCCCGGATATTGTGCATGAAGCTGGTTACTTGGGCCGAGATCTATCATAGATGCCGAACATTGTGCATGAAGCTGACTCTAGTCCTAGGGCCAGCGACAATGGTCCCATACATATGGTCAATTACAAGGATTGGACTCTAGTGTGCATCATTTTGGGGTAGCTAGCCCGTACACAGTAGAGCTAACACTCTTCATTGGGTGTGAACCTCCATACATTACTTGCAAGACTTTTCATTCTTTCTTTCATTCATTAATGCATACATTCTTTCATTCTTTATGTCCTATTTTCATTCATCATTACTTTCTGCTTTTAATATATAATAGTTTACGTACATTGATATTTAATCATACCACGCAAAGCCACGGAAATAGTTATACATAACAAGGAACATAAACATAAAATAACCATACATGGCATCATCATAAACATCACATACCACATCATTCAACATCAAAAACTCATCTTACATTACCTCTGGGAATATCCAAGTCAAAGTCTATCGTTTCATACACCCAATGATGGCACTGATGTGTTAGTCATCGACGATGGTTCCTCTATTACTATTACTTGTGTTGGTTCTCTAGTTATTAATTTTTATACTAATTCTCTCACATTACACAATGGTCTTTATGTCCCTCCCGTACCTAAAAACATCATCTTTATTTATTAGTTATGCCTTTGGAAAAATATATCAATCCAGTTCTTTTCCTTGATTTTTCTTATCAAGGACCTTCACTCCAATCGACTTCTACTCTGGGGAATGGCTAGCCGTGTGATTTAAAAACTTTATTCTACATCATCACTTTATTCTTTTCACATGCAAATACAATAAGCCTACTCTTTGGCACCATCACCTTGAACATTCTCATTTTGAATTTCTACGACATTTAGCTTTTGTTGTTCTTGATAATACTGTTTTAAAAAATAAGTGTAATTCATGTTGTATAAATAAAAGTCATAAGCTTATATTGTATTTTACTTCTCTTTCTTCTACTTCTCTATTGTAACGGATATTCTTAGATGTTTGGTTATCACCTCGTTAGATTGTTTGATGTACTACATAATATTTATAGATCTCTTACCAAATATAGATGAATTTACCCAATTAAACATAACAATAGATCTCTATATATTTATTCATTTTCAACACCTGGTTGAAGTTTCTTTCAAACTATAAAAATACAACTTTTTCCAATAAAGAGGGAGAATTAAAACTTGCTTCCCACCTTACTTCTTCTGGATATCCCACCTCACTTCTCCAACACACACGCTCGTACTCAGTGGATACGTCTAAAGATGACATCGTTACATTGGTGAAATAGGACTCACCTTATATTCACATGCCGAACAACCCTTATAATTTTTCCCCTTTTGTTTACCACTAGCGCATGCCTCATCAAACATATTCCTATCATGATGTTATAAAATGCTTCTCCTTATTCCTGTGTTTTCAATAAAAATCCAAATTATGATATGTTACAAAGCTCACTTAGGTGGTGTTTGTTTTTTTTGTAAAAGCTCTTCCCCACCTCTTCATCTGCGTGCATGCAGACGCGGGAAGAGGTTTTCAGTGCGCAGAGTGTTTGTTTTTTGGAAGACATTTCATTAAAGAACGTCTTCCTCACGTCTGCGTGGAGAAGATGTGGTGTTACCACTTCTCAAGTCTTCTCAACCTCTTCTCCTCTACTCTAAACCCATTTGACTTCATTATGTTCAACCATTTACCCCCACCATTCCTCTCCTTCCAGCCACCTCCGACTAAACCCCCGTCTCCGACCGCCGCCCTCCTCCGTTGCAGCCCTCCCCCTCGGCCGCCCCCACCTGGCCTCCTCCATCGCATCCCTCTCCCCCTCCTTTGTCGCAGCCCTCCACCGTCGTTTGTGTTTCGCCGTCTCACGACCACCGCTGCCTGCAGCCACCAGCCTCACGGTCCCCGCTACCGCTTGCGAGATGCGTTGCGGCACTCTTGTGGGGTTAGTTTTAAGGATGTGTTGCCGCTTGTGAGGTGGTTGTGTCTCTATGATGTATCCTCATCCTCGATACGTTCTTGACAACTTAAGGGTATAATTTTTGAGGAAGGCTACGTCATCTTTAATGGGTTATATCTTAAAATTAGTGGGGTTAGAAGAAGAACCAAAACCAAATGTCCAGATGGTCCATTGACCCAATTGGGTTGATCGACGTTAAAAATATAAGTACTTTTTAAAGTTGAAGTACATTTTAAAGTTCAAAATATAAGTTTAGTTTAATTATAAAATATTTTAGCAGCCTGCAAATGTTAAAAAACAAACAGTCTTTTTCTTGCAGACTGCAGACGTTTGGTTCGCCTTTTGCTGCTGCGGATGTTTGCAGATGTGGTCCGCAGACTGAAGACATTTTTCTACAAAAAAAACAAACAGCACCTTACCCTTGGCTTCATCTTTATTATTCTCATAAACTCCAATCTAATTCTAGACTTAGCGTTTTTGTAGGCTACTCCTCCTTTCAAAGTGCTTATGATCTTCTTGATTCTATCACCAACACATATATACATGCCATCATGTTCACTTTTTTGAAGCATAATTTCAATGTACTACATAACCAAAACAACAATTAAACCATCCCTACTCCCAAAACTTGGCTTAACATATATCTTCCTTTTAATTCCCCTCCTAATCATGGGTCCTAACCCAAAAGTTTAGCTCCATCCATTTAACCACCCCACACACCTCCTAAGTACTATACCAATTATCACTACTTCACCCACAACCGACTTCCCTTCTACAACCTTTCCCTGATCTATTTCAACAACACCCAATACTTCCTCATGCTCCACTCCCCTCACCACTCACACCATACCTCCTTTATCTCCAAATAACCCATCTTTAAGTCCCTATCAGTGTACTTGACAAAACCATAACCCCAACCCTATATACCCTTGCAATGACATCATCCTTTACCACTCTATGTGACAACTCAGTCGATTCACTATGCCAATGTAGTAAACCAGTGATGTAACACAACTATGTAGCGCAATTTCGGGATGAAAATTCTTTGAACATGGGACAACTATGTAGCGCAACTATGTAGCACAAACTCAGTCGATTTCACTATGCCAATGTGACATCTGGTATTTTTCATTACCAAACTCTGTTAGTTTCGTTAGGTCTTGCATACACATGTCATGAGCATACACTAGCTATCGTTAAATGTTGGTGACTTAATAACAATTATTTATGATAACAAATAATATTTTAATTAATAATATGGATTATTAGTTCATGGTTATGTGATTTATGAATTTTAAATGTTATTTGTGAATTTTACTTGATAATGTGATAACGTGATATATTTATTTTATGTGTCTTCTAGTTGGTTGAAAATACATATATGATATTATTATTGATTAATAACGTTTTTATTTTGAAGTTAATTTGTTAAAATATGTTTAAAAAAGATTAGTTTTATACAATTTAAACAAGGAGGGTTACTTGGTAATTAGCATAAAAGTAAAAGTTACGAAGAGCTGTCTTTCCATCCATGTGTTCTAGGTACCTATGAAAGGTTGTCTTTCCATCCGTCATTAGCTTTTATCATGTTCATTTGCGCATTAGGTGAGTTCATGCCTCACTATTTATGCACTCTCTTTTGGGGGAGATAGCATACTTATTTATAAACTCTTTATTATTATTATTATGAGTTGTGTATAGTGTAACATAGTGTGTGTAAGGATTCCTGAAGTCTGATGCAACCCAAAACTGCCTAAGTGTTTCAGCAACATGCACTAAGTACTGAAGTGAAGAATGCTTCGGAAGAATTACACAAAGCATTAGAAAATACTCTAAGTGTAATATCTTCCGAAGCCAAGACCAATATCTTCCGAAGCCTAACATGAAGTCTTCCGAAGCTTGAAGAGACAAAGTCTTCCGAAGCTTCAACCTATGAAGACAGATTTCTTCCGAAGACTTTTAGTACACATGCTTTATCTGATGTACTGTTCCATAAAGCACCTTTTCCGCTGCGTCTCTGATAAGTCACCAACTTACAAGAGTTGGTGAAAAGGTCCATGCTTTTGGTAACTGTACATTGAGGTCTTGAGTCTGAAACTTTCCACTTTATGTACTTTATCCTTTTTGTAATGTATAAGGATGTGAGCTATGGCATGTCATAGTCACAAGGTCAAAAGGCAGATATGCCTTTTGATCCTACAATTGATTTTGTTAGTGTCTAGTCAATTGTATCCAGCTGGCTTTCATAGTATAGCCGGCTGTAGGTTGTAGTATAAGTATTCCAAGTTCTTGTATCTTTCGTAATGCTTTGTAACACTTGTAAAAGAACTTGAGAAAGCAATATACTGCTCCCTTGAAAACTATACTCTCTTGTTCTGTCTCTTGCTTTACTTGTGTTTCTGCATCACCTTTGGTTACCTAGTTCACTGTTTGATTAACGTTTAGTTAATCTTCTCATTGTGTTGTTGTGTTGTAATTGTGTTCAAGCCCTTGAACGATCCTGCAATTGGTATCAGAGCATTCAGGCTCGTGATATAAGATCTAACCATCTTAAGATCCCTCACACACACAAAAACTAAACTTTTTCAAATGGCTTCCATCTCAAAGACTGATATGGAGACTGGAACCATGAACAAATCCCCATTGATCACTCTTGATGACTTCGACACCTGGTGCATGAGGATGGAAGGCTTCATCAGGTCTCTTGACTCAAGAATGTGGGAATCTGTTGAATATGGACCTTTCATACCTAGCACCCCCTCTGCTACCGGTGCTGGTATGATTCCTAAAGATGTGGCCAACTACTCAGATGAAGATAGGAAAAGAGTAGAGATTGACAGGAAGGCCATGACTGCTCTTCAGACTGCTATCCCAAACTCTGTGTACAGAGGTTTTAAGAAGTGCAAAACAGCTAAACAGCTGTGGGATGCACTGAAGCTGATGTATGAAGGCTCCTCTGAAGCCAAGGAGAACAAGAAAGATCTTCTGAAGCAGCAGTTTGAAAATTCACCTTTAAAACAGGTGAAACCATGACCCAACAATACTTCAGGTATGTTGAGATTGTGGATACCCTTGTGGATGGAGGAGTTCCTCTTGAGAACAGAGACATTGTAAGGAAGTTCATGTCCTCACTTCCTAGGCAATGGACACACTATTGTGTGGTAATCAAGAGGACTGAGAACCTTAAAACTCTTACTCTGACAGAGTTATATGGGATTCTCAGTGGATACCAGATGGAGATGAACTTACAAGGTTCATCTGGCAACTCTAACAATCAAATGGGTTCAGCCCTTCATGTGGTTGAAAGGGACAGCATAGAACCCCAACATCATCTCCTATGCTACCCTGACAACTCACAAAAGGGTCCTTTCATCACCTTCCCGGAGACACCAGGGAGAACTTTACTCAAGGAGCCCATTCCAAGAGACAAGTTCTTCTCAAGCCTTTGTGTCTGCAGATGAAAGCTGTGGAAATTATCTCTTCACTCTTGAAGACCTAGACTGTATCCATCCAGATGACCTGGAATACATGGAGATAGTTCAGCAGATGGCTCTTCTCACTCACAGAGCCAAGAAGTTCTACAAGAGGACAGGAAGAAAATTTCCAAGCAATGCTACCAGTGGTAAGTTTGGGCTGGATAAAAGCAAAGTTAAGTGTTACAATTGTAACCTTATGGGTCACTTCGCCAGGGAGTGTAAGGCACCCAGAGCAAATGGGGGTCAAACACAACTCAGACCAAACTACACCAACAATACCCCTCAGGCTGAGAAGACAAAGCAACATGCTGCGGTTGCTGTTGAAGAGGGAGGATTTGACTGGAGTTTTCAGGTGGAGGATGCTTCTCCAAACCAAGCATTGATGGCTGATCATGATGAAGCCAAGGTATTAGAACATCTTTGCTCCCCTGAATGCATTGCTAAAGTAAATAGATACAGGTCCTACAACCTAGAGATGAGATCTGATCTTGAGTCATTAAACATATTAAAATCTGACTTTAGAAAGTCTGAAAATGATTACAAGTTAAAGATAGAAGACTTGGAGAAAACCATTTCAGTACTAAAACATGAACAACAGATTTTAGAACTCAGATCCAAGATCTCATCACTAAGTTGACTAAGTGCCAGGCTGAGCTTGTGATCAGCAAAGCCCTGGCAGAGAAAAGTGTTCTTGAAGAAGAGACCTTCAAGAACATGATATCCTCATCCCTACACAATAAGGTTTGTTATCAAAATAGACAGGGACTGGGATCAAATGAGATAGCTCCTCCACACACAATCTTGTCTGTAAGATCTCCTAGGTGTGGAACTTGTGAAGATGAGCTTCCTCTCATAGATCCAGTAAGTGAGGATGATGAAGAAGTGATAGTGAGGAATCCCTCTGAGAAGAGTGAAGAAGAGGATTCCTCCAAGGGCCACTATCCTTCTGAGGAGAAGAAATTAACTGTGATGACCAAGTCCAAGAGAAAGAACTTGATCAGGAAGAGCAAAAGGAAAGCAAAGAAGGCTCAAGAAATCAAGGCTACCTTTGATGCTAAGCAGAAACAAGTGTTCATCTCTGCAGGTTTCAAAGCAATAAGGACTGAAGACATCCACCAAAGCCTCTTATCCAAGAGTTCTGGTTCATGTTCAAATCATCTCAGTACAAAGAAGAAGACTGAGCTGCTGTGTACCACTGCTGCACAGCCTGGACCATCAAATTCCAAGAACAGTTCACAGCCCAAGGGAACTGTATCTGAATCTACCAAGATGAAGGTGAAAAAGGGATGTGACCAAGGCCAGTCTTGCTCTCAAAAGGAGATTTCTTTGAAGAAGAAAATGCTGTGTGTTATGTGTGAAAGTACTTCTCATATTGCCAAGGATTGTCCATACAATCCTAAAAGTACTATCCACATGACCAATACAAAGACTTCAAAGAATCTCAAGAAGTCTCAAGCTTCGGAAGGAAAGTCTGTTTCCTTCGGAAGCTCCAAATCAAAGAAGAAGGTAAATGGAAAATTACCTTCGGAAGCAAAGTTGGTCTCGGAAGAAAGGAGTTCTTCCGAAGTACTAAAGTCTACTGCAGTGACTGTAGATTCTTCCGAAGTATCAGTCATTAAAACTTGTGAAGCTCCAAAAGCTTCTAAGGTTTTGAAGGTCAAGTCCAAGACTCCAAAGGTGGTGTGGAAGTCTAAGAAAGACCAAATGACTGAGGTTTCTCCATCAACAACAGCCGAAGATCCCCTCTGTACAACCATAGGATCTATTACTGTTGCATTACCTTCTATTACACTTACTGAACCCAAGACAAGTAAGGCTTGGGTTTCCAAATGTAACTAATCATTTTCTTTGTGCAGGAACAGCTCAAGACAAACAAGAATGTCTGGATAATTGACAGTGGCTGTTCCAGGCACATGACAGGCGATAGGTCTTTACTTCATAATTTTGAGAGAATTGATGGAGGACCAGTTGCTTTTGGAGGAAATGAAGGTGGTTACATTTATGGAAGGGGCAAGGTCACAAATGGTAAGCTCAGCATTGAGAAGGTAAACTTTGTTAAGGAGCTTGGGTACAATCTTCTGAGTGTATCTCAATTTGTGATCAGAGTCATAACATGCTCTTCACTGAGCATGAGTGCATTGTTCTCAACCTGGAGTGGTCATTCCTCATGAGCATATCTGCTCAGAGCCCCCAGGAAAGGGAACATGTACAAGATGGATTTGCAAGAAACATCTCCCTCTGGAGAAGTTTCATGCTTTCTATCTAAAGCAAATAGTGATGAGTCTTTCCTATGGCATAAAAGAATGTGCCATGTAAACTTTAAGAATATGAATAAATTAATCAAACATGATCTGGTAACTGGAATGCCAAAGAAAGAGTTTACAAGTGATGATCATTGTGTTGCATGCCTGAAAGGGAAGCAACACAAGGTCTCACAAGCCTAAGGAAAGAACTCCATCACTACTCCCCTACACTTATTACATATGGATCTCTTTGGCCCCACCAGTGTAATGAGTTTAGGAAGGACCTTATACTGTCTAGTGATCACAGATGATTTTACAAGATTCACTTGGGTTTTCTTTCTTAGAACTAAAGATGAGACTCCTGAGATTCTAAAGAATTTCATCTTAAAGATTGAGAATCAATGTGATCACAAGGTCAAAACCATAAGATGTGATCAAGGAACTGAATTCAAGAACCAAATCCTTGATACATTTTGTGATGAAAAGGGTATTACAAGACAATACAGTGCTCCCAGGACTCCTCAGCAAAACGGAGTTGCTGAGAGGAGAAACAGGACACTTATTGAAGCTGCAAGAACTATGTTGTCTGACTCTAAACTGCCTATCACCTTCTGGGCAGAGGCAGTTAATACTGCCTGCTATGTGCAAAACAGAGTCTTAGTAGTTAACACATGGTAAGACTCCTTATGAACTTTGGCACAAGAGGAAACCTTTCATTGGTTTTCTCAGGTCATTTGGATGTCCCTGCACCATCTTGAATACCAAAGATCAAGTTGCCAAGTTTGCTGAGAAATCAGACGATGGACACTTCATTGGATACTCTTCTCAAGCTAAAGCTTATAGAGTATACAATCTCAGAACTAGAATCATTGAGGAGTCAGCCAATGTGACTTTCAATGAGCACACTCCCAGTGTGGCTGGTTCTGGTCCGGATTGGCTATTTGATCTTGATTTAGTTACCAACTGTTTTAATAAATCTTGTGAGCATGTTTCAGGATCTGCAGAAAATTTAAATACAGGTGATCCTGATCCAAGATTTGAGCTTGGAAGACCTTCAGCTCCAGTTGAACTACTTCAGCAAATGAGGTTTCTATCAGCACAACAATGACAAATCCAGCTGATACATCTGGCATGCCTTCAAATTCCAGTTCAGAGGCCTCTCAACCAGATAAAGACATCTCAATTGCAGAAGATAACAATGGTGATGGTGAAAGTGATCAAGAATCTCTTGATGCTAATAACCATACCATAGATGATAACATCAATGATGTCACACACTCATTGGATCAAGTTAATCTTGATAAGTGTGATAATGTGGAGGATCAATCTTCAAGACCAGATCTAAATTTCTCAAATTTGGATCTATCTCAGCAACTTGCTGTGATCCCTCAGCTAAGGATCCACAAGTCTCATCCTACCACAAACATCATTGGAGATGTTATCTCCGGGGTAAAGACAAGAGGGCAAACCCATGAAGCAAATGTTTGTCTTCACTCTTGTTTTCTATCCCAGTTAGAGCCAAAGAAAGTTGAGGAGGCTCTAAAGGATGGAAGTTGGGTTGAAGCTATGCAACAAGCTGCTTCAATTCAAAAGACAGAAAGTTTGGAACCTTTGTCCTCTTCCTCATGGGAAGACTACCATTGGAACCAAATGGGTTTTTAGGATAAAAAGGATGATAGAGGAATCATCATCAAGAACAAGGCTAGACTAGTTGTTCAAGGATACACACACAAGAAGGGATTGACTACACTGATGTCTTTGCTCCTGTAGCTAGACTAGAAGCTGTTAGGATATTCCTGGCATTTGCTGCATCCAAGAACTTCAAGGTCTACCAACTTGATGTAAAGTGTGCTTTCTATATGGAGTGATTGATGAGGAGGTTTATGTCAAACAACCACCTGGTTTTGTAGATCCTGATCATCCTGATTATGTCTGCAAGCTTGACAAAGCTCTCTATGGGCTGCATCAGGCACCCAGGAAGTGGTATGAGACACTGTCTGAGTATCTCTGTAAACATGGTTACAGGAGAGGTACTATAGATGGAACTCTCTTCATCAAAGGACAAGGAAACGACATTCTGCTAGTTCAAGTATATGTGGATGACATCATCTTTGGCTCAACCAATTCAAGGCTCTGCAAAGACTTTGAAAAGCTGATGAAAGATAGATTTGAAATGAGTTCAATGGGAGAACTTAATTTCTTTCTGGGAATTCAAGTGAAGCAGGTTGAAGATGGCATTTTCATAAGTCAGTCAAAGTATGTTCAAGATATACTCAAGAGGTTCAACATGACTGATTGTAAACTGCTAAGACACCCATAGCCAGAAACCACTCTCTTGGTCCAGATCTTGAGGGGGAGTGTGTAGATGAGCACTTATACAGGGCTATGATTGGGTCTCTTATGTATCTTACAGCTAGCAGGCCTGATATCATGTTTGCTACATGTATTTGTGCAAGATATCAAGCCAATCCTAAGATGTCTCACTTAATCACTGTGAAAAGGATTTTAAGATACCTCAAAGGTGCTTCAACACTTGGTTTATGGTATCCAAAGAATTCTAATTTCAATCTGTATGCCTATACAGACAGTGATTATGGTGGCTGCAACATGACTGCAAAGTCTACATCTGGGGGATGTCAATTCTTGGTGGAAGTTTGTCTCATGGCAATGCAAGAAACAAACTGTGTGTCTGCATCAACTGCTGAGGCTGAATACATTGCTGCTGCAAGCTGCTGTGCTCAAGTGCTTTGGATTCAAAATCAGATGCTAGACTACGGATTTAACTTCAAAGAGACTCCTATCCACATAGACAACAACAGTGCTATCTCTATCACTGAGAACCCTGTGCAGCACTCAAGGACCAAACACATCAACATCAGGTATCATTTAATAAGAGATAACTATGAAAGGGGTTAATTAAACTAGTCAAAGTTCACACAGATGAACAATATGCTGATCTGTTCACAAAAGCTTTTGATGAAGAGATTTAAGTATCTGATATCAGCTATTGGGATGATTAACTTTGAGTAGATTTTTTTAAAACTAATTCTAATTATTTCTTCTTAAAATATGTGTGTCCTAAGTTGTCTAGTTCATCACTTTCATAAGCTCATGTTTTCTTTGAATGAAAAACTCTTTTTGAAGACTTTCCTTGATTCTTGAAAATTTTCTGATACTTCGGAAGATAACATTTTACCTTCGGAAAAAAATATGTCTTCAAAATAAATGACTGTCTAAGAATTTTTACCTTCGGAAGAAGTCAAATTTATCTTCCGAAGCTTAAAATTCTTAACTTAGACACTTATTCATTTTTAAGGACTTTTTCCTTCCGAAGCAAAATTACTTTCGGAAGCTTTGTTCATTTTATACAAAGCATCCAAAGTTTATTTCTCTTCCGAAGCATAAATCTTTAAGACTCTCAGGAAAATTCTTCCGAAGTCACTTTAGCTTCGGAAGCTTTTTCAATCACAACTTCCGAAGACAAATTACTTTCGGAAGCTTTTCGAATTCCAAGAAAACTACTTTTTGAGCAAAAAGGTAAACTACTTTTTCAGAGGTGGGACGACCGACATACGGATTTCAAAGTTTATCCTCTTTCATTAACTTTCTGAAATCCTTCTCTCTCATATAAACCCAACGGTTTCCCCCTTCTTCTCATCTGCTTTTCTTCCATACCTAAAACCCAAAGCTTTCTCTCTGAAATTTCCTTCCCATTCTTTTCTCTTCATCTCTGAGCTACCTCACAATGGCTGACCTTACACACAGAAATGATCCTCACTTTGCCATGCAGCTACACAGACAACACAATCAGGTTGCTCTGTTATGCTCTGACAAAGATCCTCATTTCTCAGAGGTTTGCCGTTTCTTGTCTTTGTCTCACTACTTCACCTCCCTAACCATTGATCCTCCTCTATATGAGGATCATTGCTTGAATTCTGGAAGACCTGCCAAGAGGTCATTATGGATGGGGAGAAGGCACTGTCTGCCACAGTGCAGGGGAGAACAATTTTCATCACTCCGGCCATCATCAACCGACATCTTCAGCTGGATGATGAAGCAGGTGAAGTGTTCTTCCCAAAAGAAGCGGTTAATCATTCCTTCGAGCAGATGGGCTATGAAGGAGATTTCTCTGTAAAGACCTTCAGGAAAGGGAAGGTCTCATCCCAGTGGAAATACCTGCTCCATGTGGTTATCCACAGCTTATCAAACAAGCATGGTGGATGGGACCAGATTCCTGAGGATCTCTCCTTTATAGTTCATGGATGGTTCAGGGGGTCAAGTTCAGGTATTCATTTGTTTATACTAATTTACTTGCAAACTTAGACTCCTTAGAATATTACATGTTTCCTAGATATGTTCAACACATTCTTAACTGTGAACTGGGCTCACAGTTGAGGGAAACAGGCAATATTCTTAAACTGGGACAGATGAAGCCCGGCATCTTTAAAATTATGAAGAAGCCAACTGTAGGCTTCTCAGGGGTAGAAACAGCCCTAGTCCCAAAAATGTTAGAGCTCATTGCTCAAGGTGACAACATAGCAGTCCAAGCTAGTGTTGAACCCACACCTACTGCTCTCCTACCTTCTTCACAACCTCCAATATTCATCACCTACAAAAGAAAATCCCAACGAACCCCTGCTCAGGCTATTGAGTCTGTGCAGGCCCCCAAATACTCAACCTTACAGGAAGAAGTGGACTCCAGAGCTCCCACTTCTCTGAGGAGCAAACCACTCCCATTACTTTACCTATCAGGGCTGAGGTTCCTCAAGCTCAACCTGATGAGCTCATTAGCCCAACAACTGTAAGCCTTCACTCTGAGTCTCAACACTCAAGTGAACAACCTTCAGGGGATAGCTACCATCCCCAGCCTTTGGATCTAAACCAACCAATTCCCAACCTATCCTTTTACACTGATGAAGACTTAGGATTCAGTGAGTACCATGAGTCTCTCTTCTCCTCCCCTACTCAAAGAGAGATGAGTACCTCTGACTCTCCTCAGTCTATCCCTCATCAGTCACCTATTACTGAGGTGGACACATCTGAACCTGTTCAGGATGTCCATATGGAAGAGGCTCTCACTTTTGAAAGTGATTACATCATTAAGACCTCAACCATGGCAACTCAGCCCATTGGCATCTTAACTGAGGTTGCCAGTGAGCAGAGGAAAACCAGCAGCCAAGAAACTCAAGCTGGTGGTGAGAGAAGGGACTTTGGTCCATCCTCTCATCCCCCAGTGATTCTTCTGATGAAGATGAGGGGAATTGAGACTAAAGGTACAAAAATTGTCACAAACATGCACCTATCTAGTCTCTAGGTTAGTCACTTGGAATCTCAGGTGACTACCCTGCAAAACAGGGTCAATGATCAGCAACTCCAGATTTCATATCTGCAGGAAAAACTAGCTGAGAGACCTTTAAGGAGAGCTCAACCAGGAACACAAGAACCTGTGGAAGTGACTGATTTATCCTCCAGCTCACCTATGCAAGTGGGTGATGCTACCAAAAGGGGGAGAAATTTCACAACACAACACAAACCTGGGAGTTCTTCAAAGAGAATGGACATAGAGGACTCACCATCCTCACTTGCTGTTGTGCATTCTCAGCAACTTCCTCAAGTTCACATTAATGTGGACTCTATAGACTCTCTCATCAGGAGTCTCTTTGAGGAAGGTATACCAAGGGCTGTCTCATCTCCACCACATGGAACTGGCAACTACATCATCAGATGGAGGTATGATGATGACAGAAGAGCCCTCATACTTCACAGAGTTCAAGGTCAACAAGAAGTCTTTCAGTTCCAAAGCCTGAGCTTCTATGAAGGACTGGATTTAGTCAACATGCCACTTGTCAATCCAAGCAAATCTAGACAAGCTGACAGGCTGGCTCAAAGAATCCAAGACAGGATCCTTGCAGAGTTCTCTCTAAGAAGGAGACTTAGGCAATCAGGCAATGTCATCGGTCAACTGGATGCTTGAGGTGGACCCTAAGATTAGTTTCATAGGGGAAACCTTGGCTGAAGGCCCAGTGGCAGAACCTGAGACCCTTGTCTCACCATCAACAACTGCTGCAGAGGTCCAAACTCCATCTGAGACACCTGCTGGTGAAGGTGTTTCTCAGCCTCTCTCTGGCCAGAGCATGGAAGCTACACCAAGCAATGAAGGCCAAGCCTCAATCCACCCTGAGTCACAAAGGTCTGTTGGTGACAAAGGGAAAAGGATAATGACTCCTGAGGAAATTGAGGAGGAGAGAGAGAGAGGAAAAGGAGGCTAAGGGGAGAAAGTTCTTCTGGGTCATCAAAATTCATGCAAGCTGCAATCAGGGCTGCCCCCAGACCAAATACTCAAAATGATGAACAAAGGGCAGTCAGGATTAATTATTTACAGACCAGGAACTATGATGTTGATGAAATCATCTCCCTCCCCTTAGAAGAGTTGAATGAACTGGCTGACATGGAAGTGTCAAGAGAGATAAAGGAGAAAGAGGATGCAAGGTTACTTCTCCATTCAAAGAGGAGAGGAGACAGAAAAGACTTCAAAGCATACTCCCTCTCTCTCCAGTTCAAGAAAGTCCTGCACAGGAAGATGTGGCTCCACAAGAACCTCAGGTAGATAAGAAGAGGATAGAATCAAAATGATAAACTACCTGAGTGCCACAGGCTTCTATCAGGCAAATACACTTCTTCCCCTGTCCTATGACTTCATTGAGTTCGAGTACTTAAAGCAACTTGAGCTTGAGTTAGTCAAAGAAAGAAAAACAACCAAAAGGAAGCTAAGGGAAGAAGCTGCAAAGTCAAGAGCCATCATTCAAAAGAATGCAAAGAAGTCTGCTGACAGACAAAGAATGATGAGCTTCTTGAAGTCATATGGATTCTCCGAAGGAGACTTGGTCCCATGTCTCTATCTACAATGGATGAGCATATAAGGGTAATCAAGCAGAAGATTAAAAGTGGTGAACTCATTGATTTGCACTCTCTTCCAAGTCAAGTCCCACCTGAAGTGGAGGTCAAGTTTGAACAACCAGAGACACCTGAACCAGAACCTCCAGCTGAGCCTCAGCAAACTTCATCTTCTGATCCAAGACAGGGTCAAACTCCCTCTCCTTCTGAACCTGTGAGGGAGGAACACCCAACTGAGAAAGACACTGATGATCAACATGGTGCTGCAGACCAGTCTTCTCAGTTAAAGACATTAAAGAGGAAGAAGAAAATGGCCTCTAAACCAAAGACTAAAAAGAAGAAGCCAAAGTCATCTACCTCTACACCCCAGGCTGAATCAGATCAACCTGAGGAAGTGCATGATGAGGCAGCCCAATCAACTCCTATGCAAGTGGCTCCTCTAGCAACCGAGACACCCATCTTATCCTGGACTTACTCTACCAATCCAGAAAGATGGAATGTTATCAGAGATCAAGGTGTTGAAAATGTCTACTCATGGCAAGACATAATCAACTTACCTCTGCATGATCTCTTTGAAATGAGAAGATACTATGAGAGTCTTGATGATCCTGACCATCAAATGAAGAAAGGGATGGTCTTGATTATTCTGAAGACTACAACATTTAAAGATCTTCTAAGTGTTTTGGTAGCATCAGCCTAGGGGGAGTTTGTAAGGATTCCTGAAGTCTGATGCAACCCAAAACTGCCTAAGTGTTTCAGCAACATGCACTAAGTACTGAAGTGAAGAATGCTTCGGAAGAATTACACAAAGCATTAGAAAATACTCTAAGTGTAATATCTTCCGAAGCCAAGACCAATATCTTCCGAAGCCTAACATGAAGTCTTCCGAAGCTTGAAGAGACAAAGTCTTCCGAAGCTTCAACCTATGAAGACAGATTTCTTCCGAAGACTTTTAGTACACATGCTTTATCTGATGTACTGTTCCATAAAGCACCTTTTCCGCTGCGTCTCTGATAAGTCACCAACTTACAAGAGTTGGTGAAAAGGTCCATGCTTTTGGTAACTGTACATTGAGGTCTTGAGTCTGAAACTTTCCACTTTATGTACTTTATCCTTTTTGTAATGTATAAGGATGTGAGCTATGGCATGTCATAGTCACAAGGTCAAAAGGCAGATATGCCTTTTGATCCTACAATTGATTTTGTTAGTGTCTAGTCAATTGTATCCAGCTGGCTTTCATAGTATAGCCGGCTGTAGGTTGTAGTATAAGTATTCCAAGTTCTTGTATCTTTCTTAATGCTTTGTAACACTTGTAAAAGAACTTGAGAAAGCAATATACTGCTCCCTTGAAAACTATACTCTCTTGTTCTGTCTCTTGCTTTACTTGTGTTCTCTGCATCACCTTTGGTTACCTAGTTCACTGTTTGATTAAGTTTAGTTAATCTTCTCATTGTGTTGTTGTGTTGTAATTGTGTTCAAGCCCTTGAACGATCCTGCAGTGTGACATACCTTGAAGCCCTCACATTTCGGATCATTAATATTGGTAATAGCGGAAATTTTGGGTAGTACTACTGTGGTCTTCGAGCCCCACCTTTCGAACTCAAGTCACGGGTCAATTTTTCATAACAAAACATTGTCTAACCTGTTAAGTTGTGATGGCCACGAACAAACAAAACACGGTTAGCTTTGATCGTGAACATCCTATGATTATTACTTATTTATAAAAACTAGTTTATTTATTTCATACACTCTTTGTTTATCAATTGTTATCGATTATGTTTAACGCAAACTGTTGACTCACCACCATTGTGTTGACTTTTTACTATGCTATTCTTAGGTCGTTAACTTTGATTGCCAGTAGGAGCACATCACGATCCAACATGAATTTTAAGGATTCACGTTATGTACATTTTGGTTTTCTATTTATAAGTTATTAAATATTGGGTTGGTGCGTGTTTTGCCAATGTTCATTTTACATACTTGGGTTTGTCTTACTTACAAACTCTTTCCCGCACAATTTTAAAGTTTTAAACTTGTTGGTTTTATTTTAAATGTTGCATATAAAGTCGTTCCGAGTAACTAGGACTATGATCTGATTTATCACTTGCCTCGCGGTGAACCCGGCACATGGATTTTGAGGGTGTGACACTCTAGTCCTTAATCTTTTCCCAAACCTTCTACTTCTACTCAAGCCCTCAACATCCCAATGGTGTTAATTGATGCTGAGAATACTATGCTATTATTCTTAATAAAACATGGTCCTCCCTCCCGAAACCACACCTAATCTTGTTAGGTGTAAATGGGTTTTCCGTACTAAGTAAAACCAAACAGTTTCATTGATCGTAGAAAGGCACATCTAGTCACAAAGGCTTTCATCAATGATCGGGACTAGATTAATTTGAAACCTTTACTCATGTGGTCAAACTTGGCACACTTTGTCTGATTCTTGCTTAGCCACTTTCAAAAATTGGTGTCTACATCAATTAGACGTTAATAATGCCTTCTTACAAGGAACATTAACCGAATCGGTTTAAATGTCATAATAAATCGGCTTGTTTGATCCTTTACACCCATATCATGTGTGCAAATTAGAATGGGGATTACCTTCTCTACCAAGCGTCACGTGCTTGTTATGATGAACCTTAAGTATTTTCTTCTTTCCACTAATTTCAAACTCACTATTTATGATCCATATCATTTTGTTAATCACTTGAATCGTTCCCCATCTATATTCTCGTCTACATTGGAATTAAAATCCTCCTCCATCACCACTCTTGCTAATCACTTCTCTCTAACGGACTAGGCAATATCTCCTATTTCCTTCTTGTCAAATTCCTTCCCTATTCCTAAGGCTTATTTCTCTTTCAAATTAAGTACACTCTTTATCTTCTAACTTAGTTCACCATGAGTAATTGTAAGCTGACATCTACACGCATAAGATCCTTTACCACCATAACTAACAACCTTTTGTCGAATCTATCAAAATGCCATCACTTGTGGCGGCATTAAAGTTATGACATATGTATCTTTTGCTATGAAGCCCTCAAAGTGTATGCAACATCCAACTGATTTTATTTGGCTGCCTTAAAAAGACTGTAACCATACTTACAAGGCATCATCCATCATGGTTTATTCATACATCGTAGCTCATCTTTACAATTACATGATTTTACTGATGCTGATTGGGTAGGTGATGAACAAACTTTCAATAGCACTACAAATTACATTATCTATCTATGATGCAACCTAATATCTTGAAGCTCAAAACAAAACCCTACATTAGATCGTCCTCAACTAAAGCGGAGTTTTGAGTAGTCGCATATGCCATCAAAGTAGTTCAATGGGTCATTTCATTATTGTTTGAGCTTGGCTTTAAATGCTACTCATCATTCGGCTAACCTGACCTTCCATACAAGAATGAAACAACTTGCCCTTGATTTCCATTTTGTTTAGGAGGAAGTACAAGCTAGCTCTTTACTTTTTGCTCATATCAAAGGAGATGATAAACTAGCGGTCACTCTTAAAAAGCCGCTGCTAAAACCACGCTATCATGATATTCTTTCAATATTGGTGGTCTCTTATGTTCATTCATCTTGTGAGGGTATAATAGATTATAACATGGTTCACCAGGTTATACCAATTCAAAGTCTTATCTTTATATATATTTAGATATTATTAGTTAAAGATAGATTTTTGATAATTGTGGTTAGTGATAGAAAAAATTCTCCTTTGTTGTCATCATCCCACGATTCTAAGATATGCTCTTGTATATGTATTTAATTCACTAAATTTAATGAAATCTATCTTTGGTTGACAACTCTATAGTTAAAACCCACAAACTTTAAAAATAAACCAATTAAGTATAAATATAAAGTTAATATACGTTGTTAAATACTATTAGTGCATGCAAATCGCTCATTTATCAAGGCTGATACCTAAACTTAATTTTTTTAACTTTATAATGTTCTACATTTTAATTATATAATAATATTCATTGTATTGCTAGAGAGTGAACTTGTGCCAGAGTCGTTGAAACTTGCATGGCTTAGTTTTGATGTCTTATAGATTAGTATTCACTTTGCCGTTTCCAGTGACTTAGAAGTTATAAAAAACATAACATTAACACGTGAATATAGTTTTCAATGACTTAGAAGTTATAAAAAACTTAACATTGACACGTGGATATAAACAAACATGACGTAATTTCAAATTTGGATTTTATAAACATAGTATTTTAAAAGCTATAAATAAAATTTAAAATCTTAAATCAACTTTGAGTACTTGTACATTTGTATTTCAATCAATTATACATTATTGTACACAATTCTGTTTTATATAAAACTTACAGGGAAACATAGATAAAAACAAATATATCAAAATGATATATTCAAACTTATATAAAATTATATTAAAAGTTATAAGATAAAACAGAATATGTTTAAGTCTAATTTTAATATTAACCTAATAATAATCAATTAGAAAAAAGAAAAATCAAGACTCTAGCAACCCACATATGCACATTTAAAAGAAGTCTGATTTGAGAATTGTAAAAAGGGTTGCATAAAATGTTGTACATTAGGCATAAATAGTTTGTAATTTGACAATTGAAAGTATAGTAATGTATAGGTATCAGAAGTAAACAAAACATTATGACCAATCTTTATTAGTTTAAATGTAAACGACTAGATAAAAAATTCACAACAATGGTACCAAATGATTAGGAAAAAAAACATTTACCGGTTACTATTACTATTAAAGAAAATAGACGATCACTACAAAATAATTGTTTTGAACCAACAACTTCTTGACCCAAAAAGAACAGAGCGAAAAGGTCTCCGTAATCATAACTAGAACTACTTTTTGGTTGTTAGGGAAAGAAAACAAAAAACCGGCAAGTACAAGGTTTAAACGTCTATACTGCAGGTTAAGGTACAACATAGATAACCATTAGGACGTGGAGCCATCATTATTGTAATTTGCTTCGTATATGTTGTATTTAGCTAATGATATATGCCGCAAAACTTTAGTGAAAGGTTTTCTTTTTAAAGTAAATTATCATTTTCATTTCTGACGTTTGTTCACTTTAACCACTTGTATCCCTGCGCTTTCAAATCTGACATCCGGCCCCTGACGTTTCATGTTATCTTCATTTGAGTCTATACGTTTCATCTTTATCTCCATTGAGTTCAAATAAGTAACACTGTTAATGTTTCTATTAAAATTATTATTATAATGACGAAACTACCCTTAAAATTAAAACACACATAAAAAACCTTATGGGTCCCATCCATCAACATCATCTTCTTCAAATCACCACCACCACAACCACCCGCATCACCACCACCACAACAGCCCCGTCACCACCACCGCCACAACCACCCGTCGCGACCACAACAGCCCCGTCACCACCGCCACAACCTGATTTTGTGGTGATGAAGGGCGGTCTCCAACCGTAGAACACACTACACTCTACACTCCATATATATATACACACATCACTCCTACCATCTCCACCCACCCTCAAACCCTTAAATCCCCCTGCAAATCCTCTCATCTTCCATTGAATCCCAACAATTCATCGACCATGAGAGAGATTTTGCACATCCAAGGGGGCCAATGCGACAACCAAATTGGCTCAAAGTTCTGGGAAGTCATCTGCAACGAGCACGCCATCGACTCCTCCGGCCGCTTCACCGGATCCTCACCCGACCTTCAACTCGAGCGAATCAACATCTATTACAACAAATCCTCTTGTGGTCGCTACGTCCCAAGGTCCATCCTCATGGATCTCGAGCCTAGGACCATGGATAGCATCAGATCTGGTCTCTATGGTCAGATCTACAGGCCCGATAACTTCGTCTTCGGCCAGTCTGGTGCGGGGAATAATTGGGCCAAGGGCCACTACACCAAAGGGGCGGAGTTGATCGATTCGGTGCTTGATGTTGTTCGTAAGGAGGCGGAGAACTATGATCTCTTGCAAGGTATGGAAACTTACCGGTTTTGATGATGATTCTGTCGTTTTTGTTGAACTTGTATTGGTTTGAACATTGATCTGAATCTGATGATGTTATGTGAATATCTACCTGAATTGCAAACTGTAATTGTATTGTGATTAACTGATTGTGGGTTGGCATTCTTTGTGGTGTTCGGGTCGAACCGATACGTAAAGGCCATTGCTGAGCTGGTGTGATGGGATTTTGCTACACATGTTTGAGATACAGTATAGTGGTGGAGATGAAGAAGAAGAAGAAAAGGGTGATTGTGTGGGTGAATTTGAGTATGAAATTGTAGAATTATGAAAATTATCTTGATTGAAGAAAGTGGTTTGTAGAAGGTCTAATTGTATGGTTCTTAGGACATTTGAGTCTTTTTATAAAAGAATTAACGGAAAAACTAACGGTGTTAGGCTTTTGGATACAAATGGATATAAAAATGAAACGTTTGGAGTTAGATGACAATTTTGAAACCATAAAGATGCAAATAGTTAAAATGAATAAATGTCAGGAATGCAAATGATAACTTACTCTTCTTTTTATTAATTAAACTTTTAATATCAATGATAAAATTCGGAAGTGGTGACCGTTATTGATATGATAATAAACGACTTGAAGTACGTAAGAATAACAAGTTTTGAAAAGGCTAGTGTAACCCGTTTAAGAAGTATTTCATGTTTGGGTTTTCTTAAGTCATTTTTAATTTTCTTTCTCTCGTAATGTCTATTTGTCAAGGTCCTTTTTAAAAAATGTCCCCATCAAACAAAGTCATATACACAGTTAAATAGAGACACTTGAACTTTCATCCTACGAACATGATTTGTTTAGGTGTCCAAATACGATCACTCGAACCTAGTCAATATTCGACTGAATCTGTTTAAAGATTGATCGAACCTATCTTAATTCCGATCGGACCTTTATACAAATAAGTTTCGATCAAACTTAAACACGATCGAAAGATCCCATTTCAAGTTTATTTGACCTTGTTTATGTTCGAACTACTCTATCTATTTAACTTTCAGATAACCTTAGTTACATTCAAACGATTATATGATAATATTTAAAGTGAAAACAATTTTTGGATGGTTAGTCAAAGAAAAGTTGAAAGGCATATATTTGGAATATTTTCTTTAATTAATCTACGTCAGCAACTTGAGAGTGTGACGAAAAGACGCTTATCTTGAGTGGCCTGTGAGAGTCGGAAGATACCATTCAGACATACATAATTAAACGACAAACAAATTTCATGGTTGTTATTGCAAGAATTGTAAGCCACAAAACCCACCAGTCCACCACTTATATTTGACAAAGAAAAAAGTCTTATCAAAATTTAGAAATTTTTTCTTTAAGACATTGAATATTTTATAAGTTTTCATTAGATATAAGAACTAGTATCACATTCATAATTCTATATTCTGAATTCTTTACATTCGGATCAATATTCTACTTGCGTTTAATTTTATGTTTAAAAAAAAACAAGTATTGGTTTTTGATTTTTGAAAAGAAAGAGAATTTAAATCGAAAAATAGAATGATTTGATCAATACAAACGACAATGCTCTAAACTATGAAAGAATTCAAAGATTATCCTATAACGATCAACTACGATTCACCTTTTTTAAAAATAGAGGCGTAAACTAAGAGCATCACCAATAGCAAATTTTAAAAACACTAAAAACATATATAGTGTGTTGACATGTATGTAAAACACACGTTTTTATTTTATTTTAAACTGTTACTCTAATAAGAAAACTCAAAAACATTACCAAATCATACCATATTTTTGTTTTTAACCACTCTTTTTTTCTCTTTAATATATCTATATATATATATATATATATATCTAGTACATAGGGCCCATATCTATTTACTTTTTAATGTTATGGAAAAGAACAATTGCATTAAAAACATCCCCATCTATATTCACGATAATGAGATTATGATAAAATATTAATGATTATCTTAATATTCAACTTGTAGATAGAATAACAACTAATTAACAAACAAACTTAATATTAAATAGAAAAAATATTATAGTGGTTATTCGATCATAAGCTCAATTAACCTGTAAGGTGATTGTGTTAAGTTTTCGGCAAGCTTTCAACAATGATATTTTTTTTATAACATATAAAGTAATAGTGATAATTGATAAAGGTAGTTACGCGTACATGGATTGAGGCATTAGGTTTCATCAGGTACTACAGAAACACCACTATTAGTCTCTTAGGTTGGCGTAAACAGCTTGCAATTCAGGTTCGTGAACTCGATGAGGCCATAACTCACTAACACAACCATGAGAAAATTCAAGATTAAGGTAAGAAAGATAGTAATACAACCCTTTAAGATAGGTTTAAGTTCAAATTAAATGACACCTAATCATTATATGATGAGTAAAGTAATGAAAGGTTCAACACATTGTTCCCTTAGAGAATTTAAACTGATGATTTGACACTAAAACCACATGGTACATAAATATATACACCGAATATTATCACCACATGAAATTGTTACACATTGGGGGTATATCCCTGCGGCCGAACACATGGCCACGTTTTTAGCAACCTTTTTGAGCTGTCCAAATTTTATCCATTCAAATACAAATAAATACTTCAACCACAACATCCTAAAAACGTACCAACCCATTAACAGTAACACTTCTGTACTTCCATCTTTATGCCCAAATGAACCACCACTCCTTCCACCAGTCTCTACTAGACACCACCACCGCCACCGCGGCGGCAGACACCATCACCACATACGACGGTCATCATCCACCACCATCTTCACCACCAAAGTCGGTTCATCCTAGCGTTTTGGACATCATTCAACGTGTGATATTCATATCAGTGTTCGCAACAGTTGCATTATGGGCAAACCACGAGGCCTCAAAGGGCTTCTCGATCACCATACTTAACGATGGCGGTAAACACTCATTGGCCGAAGGCGGTTTTCGGTCTTTTACCAATCAAACGATAAAGCCACGAGAATACTTCTCAACACAAGCTCATTTGTAGAAAATCTTCTTTACCCTAAGTATCAAGAAACGCAATACACAAAGAAACAAATCAAAAGTGTGACTCTTGTACTTGCCTCCACACATGTTTCTTCAATAGTATCGGTAGAATCGCGAAAAACCCATGATTATACAATCACATTGAGCCCATTACTAATGGAAACTTCATACCACAATGATGAGTTTGTGTTAGCCGTGCTACAAGGCATGGCTCGTGTATGGCTATGGGACGGTAACGGTGCGGCTCCACCGGTGCTTATGAACGGGATCGTGGAGTATATAACCACCTTAGCGGGGTTCAGAACCACTGAAGTACTGAACTCCGGTGGTGGTGCCACCGATGAGCTTTGTTGGAAAGATGAGGATCCAAGAAAGGTGGCAGGGTTTTTGAGATACTATGACCGGAAACAGCCCGGTGGCGGTGGCCGCGGCGGCGGTGACGGTGGTGGTGGTGGTGGTGAGGTGGTCCGGCGGTTGAACAATGGTATGAGGAATGGGTGGCATGATTGGATGATGGATGATGCAGTGGGTATGGCTGCAGGTGAGCATGCATGTGCATCTTACGACATATTAACGAGGCATCAACATCTATCCAGCGAAATATGATTTATTTTGAGGATAAGGGGGTATGGATGTTGATGAATGTGATGGGATGATTGGAATATTTTTGTTTCTTGTTACATTATTATTGTTCATCATTGTTTAATTATAGTGGTACATAGTTAATTATTTGTTGAAATATTTGTATAGTTTAGAAAACATGTACTCGCGCTTGTGATGTTTCATCATTAAATATTACTTATACATAAAGGGGTTTGTATTGGTGATATATAAAAGTATCAAAAGTGAATAACTAGATGGGTACTCTTTGGGCAAAGTGTTTAAAACCGAGCCTGTATACTGTAAATATTTTCAAATGATATATAATAAACCGGATGATGAGGTGATAATTAGTTTAGTTTAGTAATTTAAAATATAAATAAACATAGTGTATTTATACTTATCTTTTGAGTGGACATAACAATAGCCCATATTTAACCCATTTTAACATTTCTATTATATGCACTTAACGCCTTTTAATTTGGTTTAAGAAAGTTCTTCATCTGACATCAAGCAGCTGTCCACATCTCTGTACCCCACAGCACCTCAACACAAGTCAAAAACCACAGTCCACAGAGGTTCTTCAATGCAGGTGATCCAGATATGTGTAAATCCAAGCTTGATATGTAGATTGATCAAGTCCATTAGTCAATGCATATCGAAGGTTGCACTACATGGTGCTTTTCATGTAGATTAAGGTTGCTACTTGTTAATTTATCGAAGGCTTTTGTTGGAGATTTCTATCATTTCTTGAAGTCTAATTGTCACTTCTGGTTGAACCTCCGATCCCGGTTTGCCGATCAACCGGCACTGCCAAGAACTGGTTGTTAATTAGAAAACAATTTATGTAGCCATAACAAGACCGCCGAAGGTACTGGTTCCCAGTTTAATAGATTAGGCCGGCCAAAAAACTGGTTTACAGTTTAATAGATCAAGTTGGCCGGCTGGTCTGTTCTGATGTTCACATAATTGTTATTTTTAAACAAATTACACTTTTAGTAGTTCAATATTATATTAAATTTCATATATAGTTTGTAAAATAAGATAAATACAAGTTTTTTTTTACACTTTAAAATGTTTGTACATTTTATTTTATCGTCAGATGATAATTTTTGATGTTAAAAGATGTGATGTGCCCCTTACGTGAAGGTAAAATGATTTTTTAAACACCCCTCGCATTTTATTTCTTTTCTTAAATAATAATATATATTTAGTTTATTATAAATTAAACTAAAATCCCTTATCATCCAACGCAGTCCACGCCACGTTTATCACTATATCTCATATCATAATTTTTGGCTATATCTCAGGCAACCACTACCATCACCAGCCAATGACGAAGTCCCCTATCACTTTACTCTCTCTATAATTCTCTTACAATTGGTATTTGTAAATTTTTTCTCCCTCGTCTTAGAACATCCTTCAACTTTGATGACAGGTAATGCCTTCAAACGCTAGGACATTCGCCTTAAATGGATGAAGGGACATATTCACACAACGAGAGTGGTGATTGCAGTTTTACAGCGTGAAATCAAACGAAGAGGGGTCAGCTATTTAGAATTTTAACCACCTATCACTGCCAAAATATTAATCCTATTACAAATGGTAAGCCATAGCACTCTAGTGAGTATATCCAAAGGGATCCCCATACTCTTGAAGTAGTTTATAAGTAAACAACCTCATTAGGAACTGTTCAACATCTTAGGACATTAACATTTTTCCCATAAATGCCATCGCGCATGTCTGTAATCCAATATGATGATGTTTACACTGCCCATTAGCATTATCCACCATCTCCCCCAAGCCCTATTACACAAACATCAGGGACTAAATTACATGTGGAAACATCTATACGAAATCCCAAAGTATAAGAGGTTGATCTTCGTAGGCTAGAAAAGATTAATTTGAAAGGGGTTATCTTTATTGTTGATTCATTAAAAAATCAGCAGGCCATAGATAACATAATTAGACACCCCAACCACAACCACTCACTATAAGTGTGCTTATTTGGAAGTATCTATTGCGGAAAGGAATACAGGGAGTCAAAAAACCATATCTGGTTGTGAGAGTGTTGAGGCTAGACCTATGATTTGCTAAATAGGCTAAATGTTTTGTTAAATGAGAACACAAGGCTGAAGACATATGCTTAATGATTAGTAGTTCTAGATATGAGAAATTATTGTTGAAGGCATCAGTAGATAGAATGAATGATCTTGAATTTGAGATTACAATTTTGAGGCAAGAAGTAACTAGAGTGGTTGATCTAGAAGCACATATGAGCACTCTTAGGGAATCAAAATATAAGGTTTGTTTACCTTTATTTGATGTTAGTATTCTCAATGACTCCATTAAGCATAAGGAGGAAATCATTCTAAGCTTATAACCAACATCCGCACCACAAGAACCTTTGAATGTCCCTTCCAACTACTAACTCATAGTGTCACCTAGAATATCAAATCATGTTACTAAAAGCAGGAAGGTGAGCTAAAAAAAGCTCATGAGCTCACCTAAATTGCTAAGGAAATACTCCATAACACTTATAAAATTTCTCTGTCCTTTAGTTTAAGTGGTGAATATAAGCTAGTGTTAGAAGATAAGGTTATAACAAATGATCCTTGAATTAGTATGGCTATAGTAGCTCAAAGGATAGAAAGAAAGAATAGAGAAGGGAGGGTAAACTAAACAAGAAGCTACAAATCAGTAGAAGGAGGATGGAGCTATAGAAGAAATTAAGCAATTCAATAATTTTTAAAACGACAAGTATTGATGAGTATTCATCAAGAAGAGAATTGATGGGTGGATTGGAAGCTACTACAAAAACCTCTAATAAAGAAGCTCATCTACCCATAGTATTAAGTAAAGCTGCTGAAGTACTTGAAAACTTAGCAAAAGAAATAACCGCTGAATCATTTAAACAAGAGTGTTATTTGGCATCTTAAACTACTGGTTATATGGTAGTACACATAAAAGAAACCCATACCATGGATGTTGGAAACATATTGCATTACTCTTGTAGAGGAGACTACTTAGTAGCAAAGAATTAAAGAGGATATTCCTAAATATGAGCTAAAAAATTAGTTGAGGTGATTTTAAGTTAACCAGATGTCAATACTAGAATCGAGGTTTTGTCCGAGTTTAATATTTAGACAGACTTCCCAAAAAGCAGTAATGAAGCTAAGATACCTTAAACAACTACCATTGAACCTATTTTAACTTGTGAGGAAACATGTATATCTACCAAACCCGACAGTCAGACTACTGAAGCTTCTCCTTCCAATGTCACTACAGACAAAGGAAAAGTGCCTATGACTGCTAAGGAAGAGGTTCTTACTGAAGCTCAAAGGCAAATAGAACTTTTTCTGATGAACAAGTCTAATTTGGAAGCTAAGTAATAACTATAAAGGATGAGAGCAAGTACTATATTAGCTGGGGTGTCTAGCAAGATAAAATCTATGGCTCTATCCAAGAAGTAAGTTAAAAAGAAAAAAAAGCTCTCTCTCAATCTAAACTTTGGTTGCGTAACATCCAATCCTTGAGTCAACTACGGCTTAGACTCCCTTTACTATCATAACTAGCGATTCATCTAGAAAGATCGATTCTTAAAGTGTTCTATTAATTGAGAATGACCCTAAGAAATATAGATTGGTAGTTTAGTTTGAAAGGAGATGCCCCAGCTTTGATGAAATGATGAAATGTAGTTTGAATGATTTGAAGTCTATGTTGATACACTAACTATGGCAGAAAAGAAAGAGTCAGCAAAGTTAAAGAAAAATAAGGAAGAAGCTGAGAAGAAAAGGATACATAAGAGCATAAAAGAACGTGATGATAAACAACAGATAAAGATGTACTTAAAGTATCATGGTTTCTTCGGAAAATAACTAGGACTAAGAGCATGTCTACTATTGATTAAAAAATAATAGAAATCAAGAAACGAGTTGTAGCCGATGAGCTTCCATGGTTTAAAGAAGCAAAATGCAAAATAGGAAGATTAGGAGTTAAAAGGAAGGTAGTCATTACATCCTTTAGTTTATTCACTTCTAGCCACTTGGCAGGTTAAGAACTAGCATCAACATCATATGGACATGTTATATCTGATGAAGACAACATACTTCTCTCTTTAGTTATCATGATTAATAAGGTGGATCCCAATAGAGTAACAATTGCAAGATTGGTGTATCAAACAGTTGAAAAAATCTAATTGAGGGTCCCAAAGTTCTTGTTAGGAGTGAGTAACTACTATGATTCTGAAAATGAAATTCTAAGCTGTCTTTTGACATTCTAGAGCAGTTGTATGAGAAGATGTCTATTTCCGAAACTAGCATTAGTAATCCATCCTAAGTCATAAGAGGATATTCTTTAGAAAACTTTATCTGCATATGATCCAATTCAATATTAAGAGCCTGATCAAGTCAAGAACACCAATTTCAAGTCAAGAACACCTATTTCATGACCAGACCAACAACTAGTAGAGTGCATACTCAAGAGATCAACTAATATGCTTTAATAGATTTGATATAGTTGATTTGACTAGTTTAAGGTTAAAGAATCCAACTAATGACTCTAAAGCCAAAATGGTAGAAAATATGGCCATGAGGATATATAGAGAACATCTAAAGAAGGCTAGACTTCTTTAAAATATAAACGGATAAAAAGACAAACTTCATTTTTTGAAGCTTATACGCATGTCCAAACACTACCCATAACTGAAGTCTACCACCTAAATCATTTTACACTCAACCACCATAATCACCATAACAACTAGCTTTGTTGAATGCACTCTAGAATCATTTCTAGTGCTTAGATACGATGATCCAACATCTACTTCATACAAAATTGGGAAATCATATGAAGCAGGTAAGGAGACAAATGGTTCAACTAAAAGTGATATCTCAAAACCTAAGAAAAAATCTCCTACTAAATAACTTCCATAAAAATTATTGATTGGGGTTTTGAAAATAAAATAGAACATTTCATTGTGATAAGATGAAAGGCTTAAATCCTACTTTGCTAGTGAGTTGGAAGTGTTGAGGTTAAAACGTAAAGACTTGGAGAGGATATTCATCTGATCAGATTCTCAAGAGGGATGCCACCAAAGTATAAATCAATGGTGTCTATCGTGGAATTTTCTATCGATGAAAGATTTCAAAATGCAACAAAAGTAGAAGAAGAATATGTGTTGTGTGTTGAGCTATTAGATGCCTATGTTTTAGTTACTATATGGAGTTATGACCCTACCACTAATAGATACATTTTGAAAAATACTATTCCTGGAAGTGAAAGAATGAGTGAATCTACCATTTTTCATAATTTTAAGACATTGTATGAGAGAATTGGCTAGCACTCATCTATTCAATCAATATAGGATTATGAGGGGTGTAACGTCCGGTTATTTAACCAAAGAAAGAAGAAAAAGAAAGAAAAGATATAAAGCCCAAGTAGAGAGACTAAAGGTGTCAAAAGGTACAAAATTTATTTATTTTTGTACAAAAGTAGCATGGCCACCCATGCCATGCCACTTTTCACCTTTTGAAGATCCGATTCTAGAGAGAGAAAGAGCAGAGCTCGGGTTTGAAGAAGAACAGAAAGAAAAGTGTGAATTCAAGGTAAGAATTCGTGTGTTTATCATGTTCTTAACTAGTTATATCCTCGGTTGTAAGCTTATGTGTGATTATGTATGTTCGGGTATGTGTTTCAAGTGGGTTTCTAGGTGAGAACTTGTAGCAAACGGGTTTTGAAGGAAGTCTTACCCGAAGAGGCTACTAAGGTGAGTTCTAGAACCCCTCTTTTACATGTTTTTACAGAGTTTGGAGTTGGAAATGCTTGTATTAATGTTTTTATAAAATTGGGTATTGTACCCGTATGTGTATGTGTATGTGTGTGATTCGGGTGGGGTGTGAATTTAGGCTATGTTTATGTTCGATGTTGTTATGAATATGTTTCTAAGGCTTAGAATGCGTGATTTAAGCTTAGAATAGGTTTGAGAATGATTGGGGACTGAATTATGATCTTTGAGTGTGAAATAGCTGCTTATGCGCCTAAATAGGGTTCATGCGCCTAGTATGGAAATCTGCCTAAGTGTCCTCATACGCCCGAAACCTCCTGAATAGTACTCATGCGCCCGAATAGTACTCATGCTCCTAGAAATAGGCAAAATTTGACTAAGTGTTCATGCGCCCAGGATAGCTCATGCGCCGAAGCACTTATACGCCTGCATAGTGCTCATGCGCCTAGAATTTGCCGAGAATAGACTAAGTGTTGCTTATGCGCCCCAATAGTGCCGATGCGCCTGAAAGTTGCCCATGCACCTAAGTGTTCCTCATGCGTTTGAAAGGCCATGCACCTGCATAATGCTCATGCGCCTAAAGACTTAGAATATTTTCTGAATTTTTGGGGAAAAGTGAAAAGTAGACTTTGACTTGGGATGTTCCAAGGGCTATGTAAGTTGACTTTTCGAGGTCAAAAATGATGTGATGGGCATGAATGATATAAGATGATGATGTATGATGATGATGATGTTATGTATGATGTTATGCATGATGGTATGTGTGATGTATGTTATGTATGCATGCTAATATGTATGAATATTTGCATGATCTTGTTGATGTTCCTGTTTATGTATGTTTGTCTTCCCGTGGCTTTGCATTGAATGTTAATGAAAGAAATGATTAAGTATGATGTAACGTAAAGTGGAAGATAATGAAAAGAGGAACGAAATAATGAATGCATGCATTAGCGAATGAATGAAAGTATGAAAGACTTGCAAGCAAATGAAAGGAGGTTCACAACTCATTGAGAGTTGTTAGCTCAACTGTGTGTGTATT
Organism: Flaveria trinervia; assembly: GCA_025506515.1. NCBI lineage: Eukaryota > Viridiplantae > Streptophyta > Magnoliopsida > Asterales > Asteraceae > Flaveria > Flaveria trinervia. Next base: position 21,533,697 of record CM046442.1, on the reverse strand, counting down.
TACATCCTACGATTTTGCTAACTCATAAGGGTCCATACACACAGTAAGAGTTCAGTCTGGGTGACTGCTCCAATACGTGTGATTTCCTAATTACTATATGTATATACAGCGTGCGATTTTGGCTGACCGATAAGATTTCACACATACAGGGGGAGTTAGTCCTAGTGACTAATCCATACGTGCTGTATGTGCGATATGGGGTCCTTGTCGCTTAACCCTAGATGATATGGCCTTATGCTTAAGAGGGGGGTTAAGCATATGACAGGACCTAGATAAAGGTAAAAAGATAATAAAACTACGAAAAGTGCGATAAGTACGAAACATGCGAAATGTACGAAACGAACGATGATGAAGATAATAACTATTACCTTGATGTACTACGATGTGTGATCACATGCGATAATAAGGAAAATGTTTTAATGAGTGAAAGTTAATGTAATGTTTTTATAAAACTAGAACTCACTTAGAAACGCTGACTTTTTATGCATTTTCCAGTTGGCAGGTAAGGTTTGCTGAGAATGGCACGTGGAGGCTACTTGGCACTTTTTGGATGACATCCATTTTTATAATGCTTTTGTAAATGTAATGCAACAAGTATTTTGTAATGTGATAACAATGTATTATTTTGCAAAAGCCTTTATAATGAAATGAAATGTCATTTTTGAATGTTTCCGCTGCAGTATTTATTCAAGTTAAATGAAAATATATGTTTTATGTGCGATGTTTGACCTGCTGTGAGCGTCCCGGAAACAGAGCCTTAGAAGGGGGCTAATGAAATACTGGTGAGAATGTTGATGTTGTTCAAGCAATTAGTTTAGGTAGCATTATTCTTGTCACACCCCAACCTTGACGGCGGAAATGTCAAGGTGTGAGAGTTGAGATCGTTCACAGCCACATAACGCTATTATTAAATCCAAATATATTAATCGTAAGTTCCAAAGGTACATTACAATCAAAAGTCTCAAATAACGAAGTTAACAAGAATAATAAGATATATATCAAGCTTATTCATTTATTTAAATAGGTCCATTCCTAGGTGTGAAAAAGCTTCAAAGGTGGCAATCAAACTTGAGCATTTCCTGAAACATGTTAAAAATAAAAGGTCAACATAAAGTTGGTGAGATTTCCATAGTTTTCAATACATAAGTATATAAAAGATGGCAATTCATGTTGTAAGTTAGAGAACAAAGTAACTAGGGATGTATGACAAAATGCATAATCAAACCTTGATAGATTTTTACAAGTCTCAAACATTTACAAATATATACGATTAGCTAAGTGTACTTGGATTAACCAAGCAGGCTTGTCAGGCCCATAGATCTATGATGTCGCCAGACTAGCAATAGTTAATGATTGTACATATAATCGACGTTTACAAGACATAAGTTTGAGTCCTTGGGATGATTTCTCCCCAAAGACCTTCAAAGTATCACTGGTCGGTATAGGCATTCGGATGCACTTCTCGAAGCATAGAATTTCTGCATGATGCTTGGCTAACCAATCCATGCCAATAATAACATCAAAGCTTCCCAATTGCATTGGAATAAGGTCGATGCAGAACTCGTGTTCGTTAAGGCTCAAGTTACAATCGCGTATAACGACGTCAACAACGATAGATTTTCAATCGGCGACTTCGGCCGTGAAGGATCTTTCCAGATTAACACGCGGTTTAGAAAGTATAGGCTCGGATTCCAAGGACACGAAACTCCTATCTGCACCCGAATCAAACAATACAAATGCATAATGACTATTTACAAGATACATACCTGTTTGGTAATAACCTATTATTGGTATGATGAACACAAAGATAGGAATTTTTATAAGACAAGAAATTATTTAAAAGGAGTTCAACGACGTACCATTCACCACGTCATTGTTGGCTTGGGCTTGATTGGCGTTGATGTTGAAAGCCCTTCCACGAGCTGGTGGCACGGTTCCCGTATTGCGAGGACATTACGAACGAATATGACCAGGCTCACCATAGTTATAGCAGGGTCGGTTGGTAAGCATTGCAGTGTTGTTTGGCGCATGAAGACATGTAGCCACCAAGTGCCCATACTTTCCACACAACGAGCAGAACCGGCATGGAATGTTGCTCGCGTGATGGTATTTGCACGTGTTACACATAGATATGGACCAGCATAAGCTCTAGCCATGGGACCTTGATTTGCAACCACCATTTGTTTTTGAGGAGCATTTGGGGAGGTCACAACGTAGTTGCGTGTCGGGGTGAACTTACGCTTCTTGTTTTGGGAAGATAACTTGACCCTTACCTCCTTTGTTGCCTCTAGTGACACCTTCGCAGTAGACTTGGAACCCTTTGTCGACATAGTGCCAGCTCTAATATGATTCTTGGTGAGCTGTGTTGTGATAGTGATTGCCTCATCCAACGTTGTGGGCCTACTACCCACCACGGTATCTTGAATTTGAGGTGGCATCCCCTTAATAAAATTCTCATGTTACGGGGCACGGTGTCCACCATGTGTGGTAGGAGCATGCTCAACTCATGATGTCGGGTGGAATAAGCTAAATGATTCCCACCATCTTGTTTGAGGTTCCAGAACTCCTCCTCTAGCTTTTGCAACTTACTCCTTGGGCAAAACTTTTGAATCATGATATCCTTAAATTCCTCCCAGGGCAATGCCAATGCAACCTTAGCCCCACGGTTTCTCTTTATACTATTCCACCATGTGAGTACCCGTTGTTGAAGGACACTTGTAGCACAGCGAACCTTGAACTTGTCGAGGCACTCACTAACAATGAACGTGTTCTCCATACTTTCAAACCACTCCAGAAGTCCAGTGGTTCCTTCTTTTCCACTAAAATTAGTGGGTTTGCATGAGTTGAAGTGTTTGAAAGTGCAAATGCGATTGTTCCCTTGTTGGTTGTTGTTATTCTCTCCATGAGCACTGCTATTGTTCCAATTGGTGTTGTTGTTGCTATTAGCCATTATGGTGCTATTAAGTTCAGCAACCATGGATGGGAGCACAACAGTCATTTGTCTGGCGATCAATGCTGCAAGCTTGAGGTCGGAACATCCACGCTTTTTATGATGACGAGACATGCTGGATACAAAATGAGTTAGTTATGGGAATGAGGATAAGAAATGATGGTATTTTAAACAAGAATAAGCTAAGAGTTGTAAGGTACATGGAATGATATTATTTGGTAACGCATTACCATTTGGAAACGTTGACACGTCAAGGTAAATTAACCTATTTGCCTTAGAAACTTGTGTATATTGACCATAGTTTGTCACTCATCCCAGAAATCCCCAGGTAAGCATGACTAGTCCCGTAGGATTTATGTTAAATGCTTGCCTTAGCCCGAAGGCCTTTTGCCAGGAAATCCAGGATACAGGTGTCTATGTGTCACACAATATTCCATAGGTTTATGAAATCAAAACTTGATGAGATTTATATAGATTAGACATAAAGTCTAAAGATCCAAGTCATAAGCATAAGCATACCATTCCACGTGTCGTCGAGAATAAGATTAAGAGGTTTCATGTTTAGGCAATCCTATGCTAAGGCATCAAATTGCACAAAAGAAGGCATAGCATTATGTAGCATGAAAACCATATAATTACAAAATTGAATTATGATTCTATAACGTTCATGCATATACTATAGTCTAGGTCTCCATTTCTAACAACCTAAATCCCTATAGTTATGGGCTTTGATACCAATCTATCACACCCCATCCTTGACGGCGGAAACGTCGAGGTGTGAGAGTTAAGATCGTTCACAACCACATAAAGCTATTATTAAATCTAAATATATTAATCGTAAGTTCCAAAGGTACATTACAATCAAAAGTTTCAAATAACAAAGCTAACAAGCATAATAAGATATATATCAAGCTCATTCATTTATTTAACTAGGTCCATTCTTAGGTGTGAATAAGCTTCAAAGGTGGCAATCAAACTTGAGCATTTCCTGAAACATGTTAAAAATAAAAGGTCAACATAATGTTGGTGAGATTTCCATAGTTTTCAAAACATAAGTATATAAAAGATGGCAATTCATGTTGTAAGTTAGAGAACAAAGTAACTAGGGATGTAAAACAGAATGCACAATCAAACCTTGATAGATTTTTACAAGTCTCAAACGTTTACAAGTATATATGATTAGCTAAGTGTACTTGGATTAACCAAGTAGGCTTGTCAGGCCCATAGATCTATGACGTCATCAGGCTAGCAATAGTTAATGATGTATATATAATCGATATTACATGGTAGCTACAAAGATCAACTAACCACAATACAAGTGAATGCCATAATTTTACAAGAATCAAACATTGACAAGTTCAATGGTTATAATGTAACATGTTTCACCCAAAAGTGTGAAAATATGAAAAAGGGGTATAGAAATACTCACATGATCAATAAGTATGTATTGGATGATTAATAAGAAATAATAATATGCGTCGTTTCAACGTAATCCCTCACAAAACACCTAAGCATATATTCATACAAGATTTAAGTTTAATGAGAAGTTTGACGAATTAACGGGTACTAGGGTTTTAAGTGAATTTTGGGGTTTGGTCAAATAATTATTTTTTAACAAAATAGAACCAATTATATATATTAAACTTAAAGCAATTTGCTACATTTTATATAAAGTTATATATATAAAAATATAACATTTATAATAATTTGTATAAAAATTAAATATTTAGTAACCACAATTTAAGTAATAATTTGAAAGCAACGGTTGATATAATTTATAGGAACAAAGTAAACATCTACTTTTATAAAAACAAGCTTTTTATATCTTTTTTTTATTTTTTAGAACCTTTAATAAAATATATAAAAGTATTTATTTTTAGTAAATAATTTTACAGAAAATACTCAAATGGTTTTTAAAATAATCACAGTTTATAAAATGACCTTTTATAATTTTTTTATATTTTTAGAAAATTTTATCATTTAATTTGAAGGCTAGAAAGGCCTGAAATAATATATGAGGTTCCGGGTTCGAACCGGGGACCTCTTGCTTAGGGAGTGTGCAACTTACCAGCGAACCAAAGGCCTTAGCCCGATTAAGGGTTTATTCTGAAAACTTAAAAACACCAAATGTTGAACAAACCCAAATCGTATAAACCCTAGTTTGTTCAATTTCCAAATTGATGATTGATTTACTGTATCACTCGGATTACCCATAGGGCTTTTGATCCCTATGTGTAATCGAGCAAAATGGTGTATTAAACTTACTTGATTGCATCCGAATTGAAGTGTTTATGCCCGATAAAGCTTCGGTCCTTTACGCTATGAACAAGGGTTATGATTTCGATGATTTAGTTGTATTTTCAAGCAATTGAGTGTATAAGGAGTTTAAAGGGATCAAAAGGAGTATTTGCCCCCTGTTATATAGGTTTGATTTGGTTGATTTAGTCCCGAATGGTTTTCACTTTTGATTCGTTTGTTTCGGTGATGATTGGATGATTAACTAGTTGTTAAACCCGAATTAAACTTCAAATTTAGTTTTTTAGTGATTAAAAGTACGTTTCTAATCACCCAGGTGGCTTAATTCAATGAATTTCAGGTAGAATCAATTGATGTTTTTTTTCTTTTTCGGTTTCATGTGATTCTTAATGGAACAACTGTTTTGATCGAATGGTGGTGATTAAAGGTTCGTTTAATGTTCACGATCAAGAGGGCATGGTTTAATTGTAACAAAATCAGCATTTTGGGTGTTTGGGTGGTCGCCAACGTATGGCTGGAGGTTGGCCGCCGGAACCATGGGGGAAGAAGGGGAAACATTAGAAATTTTTATTAATTACACTTTCCCCCCTTGAAGTTTGATTTATTATTATTTGATGCACAAACTTTAATATTTATAGTTTTTAATTGACATTAAGGCCCCCTTGACTTCTTAAATTCAAGTTTTAAATATTTTTAAGTTTAATAATTTTTTTACAAATTATTATTATTAATAAAATTATTATTATTATTATTGTGTTATTAGTATTATTAATATTATTGTTAATTTTATTGTTATTGTTATTATGTTTATTTTTATTTTGTAACAAGTAACATTATTAACTTTCAACATTTAACAATTAATGCTAACTAAGAAATAACATAAATAACTTATCAGTTTCATAAATAACAACAACGACCCTTACAAGAATTTAACGAAGCTAACTTTTAATTAAACAAGAAAATACTAGATGTTACAGTCTCCCAACTTAAAACAATTTCGTCCCGAAATAAGAATAAACTAAACGAACAAATGCGGGTATCTCTCCTTCATATGATCCTCACGCTCCCAAGTGAACTTAGCTCCACACTTATTCTCCCAACGAACCTTGATAATTGGAGTAGTTATGGTTCTATTTTTCTTCATGATGCGATCCATAATTTCAACAGGTTTCTTAACAAAGTGTAATGACTCGTCGATTTGAATGTCTTCCAGTGAAACATGTAGACTCTCGTCAGCCAAACACTTTCTCAAATTTGAGACATGGAACACATGATGAATTCCACTAAGGTCGGAATGTAGTTCAAGTCTATAAGCCACTTTCCCAATCCTTTTCTGGATTTTGAAAGGTCATACAAATCTTGGAGCTAGTTTACCCTTCTTTCCAAAGTGAACAACACCTTTCCACGGTGAAACCTTAAGAAGAACCATGTCGCCAACTTGGAACTTTAATGGCTTACGACGCTTATCGGCATAACTCTTTTGTCGACTTCTTGCCACTTCAAGGTTCTTGCGGATTATGGAGACTATATCGATCGTTTCTTGTATAAGTTCAGGACCAGTGATGAAGTTTTCACCAATGTCGGTCCAGCAGATCGGTGATCGGCATTTACGACCATAAAGTTCTTCAAATGGTGCCATCTTGATACTCGAGTGATAACTATTGTTATACGAAAATTCCACGAGCTGTAAGTACGTATCCCAATCACCACCAAAGTCAAGGACACATTGTCATAGCAAATCCTCAAGGGTTTGGATTGTTCGTTCGGTTTGACCATCAGTTTGAGGATGGTAAGCCATACTTAAATCCAATTGAGTACCCAAGAGTTCTTGCATAGAAGACCAAAAGTGCGAAGTGAAACAAGCATCTCGGTCTGATATGATGTGCAACAACATGCCATGACAACTCACAATTTCGTTAATGTAGATGCGAGCCAGTCTTGAAACTTTGTATGTGTCTCGTATTGGTATGAAATGTGCAGTCTTGGTCAAAAGGTCAACAATCACCCATATACTATCATGACCACGAGGGGTACGTGGTAACTTGGTTATGAAATCCATAGATATATGTTCTCATTTCCACATAGGGATTTTAGGTTGCTCAAGTAAACCACTTGGTCGTTGATGCTCGGCTTTGACTCTTGCACATGAGAGACACTTGGAAACATATGACGCGATATCTTTCTTCATTCCAAGCCACCAATATTGACCACACAGGTCCATGTACATCTTATAGGAGCAAGGATGAATGGAGTATCGAGCTTGATGAGCTTCGTTCATGATGAAGTGTCGAAGGTTGTCACGATTCGGGATCCAAAGTCGATTCAAAAAGTACCACATGCCGTTCGGTTTTATCTCTAGTTGGGACCAAACGTTAGACGGCAAATCTTCATCTTTCCCTTCTTCGGTTAATGTTGTTTGTTGAGCCTCATGAATGCATAACTAGAGATCACTTTCAATTCTTATGTTTTGAAGCATGATAGTAGCCTCGTTAACATCCACATGTATCTCGGTCTCAAATTCCCCTAACGTATCAAACCATTGTCTTCGATCTCAAACTTCTTATAGTGAGACAGTCTTGTTATGGACCTTACGGCTCAGCGCGTCGGCTACAACGTTCGCCTTTCCAGGGTGGTAGCGAATGCCGCAGTCAGAGTCGCTAATAAACTCAATCCAACGTCTTTGCCTCATGTTGAGATCCTTTTGATTTAACATGTGTTGGAGACTCTTATGATCGATGTAGACTATGCATTGCATCCCATAAAGATAGTGTCACCAAATCTTCAATGCGAAAACCACGGCGCCAAGTTCAAGATTATGAATTGTGTAGTTCACTTCATTAACCTTTAATTGCCTTGATGCGTATGCTATGACTTTGGCTCGTTGCATGAGAACACAACCAAGACCTTGACTAGTAGCATCGCAATACACGGTAAAGTCATCGTTCCCATCGGGAAGTGTGAGAATATGAGCGTTACAAAACTTGCGTTTCAATGTCTCGAAGGCCTCTTCTTGCTCGGGTCCCCATTCAAAGAGTCGATTCTTTTGGGTTAGCGCCGTTAATGGTTTAGCAATCTTTGAAAAATTCGCTATGAACCTACAGTAATATCCTGCTAAGCCCAGAAAAGAATGAACCTCGGTTGGTGTGTGGGAACACACCAATTCTTCACGGCTTCAATTTTAACAGGATCAACGTGAATTCCTTGGCTATTCATCACATGCCCTAAGAATTGAACCTCTTCTAACCAGAATTCACCCTTGGAAAACTTGGCATATAATTGCTCCTTCTTCAAAAGTCCAAGAACTTGTCGCAAGTGCGTCTCGTGATCGATTTTCGTCTTGCAATAAATAAGAATGTCATCACTAAACATGATCACAAACTTATCCAAATACGGTTTACATACTCGATTCATGAGATCCATGAACATGGCAGGTGCATTGGTCAAGCCAAAAGGCATAACCATGAACTCGTAATGTCCATATCGAGTACGAAAAGCGGTCTTTGGAATGTCGTCATTGTGGACATGTAATTGATGATACCCAGAACATAGATCGATCTTTGAGAAATGGGTTGCTCCATGAAGTTGATCGAAAAGATCATCGATTCGAGGAAGAGGGTATCAGTTTTTGATGGTAAGCTTATTGAGTTCCCGGTAGTCGATGCACATACGGAGTGAACCATCTTTCTTCTTCACAAACAGCACAGGTGCACCCCATGGTGAAGAGCTAGGATGAATGAAGCCCTTATCGGTCAAATCTTGCAGTTGACTAGCTAGTTCTTGCATTTCAGACAGTGCAAGACGATAAGGTGATTTAGCCATAGGGTTTGCACCAAGGATTAAGTCAATCTTGAACTCAACTTCTCGCACGAGAGGTAGTCTCTTAAGATCCTCGGGAAAAACCTCGGGAGAGTCCCACATGACAGGAATGTCTTTCAGTTCCTTACCCTTGGCTTTCGAATTAACTACATATGCCATGAATTCCATGTAGTTTTTAGTAAAGCACTTGCGGGCCATGATGCAAGACATAAGTTTGAGTCCTTGGGATGATTTCTCCCCAAATACTTTCAAAGTATCACTAGTCGATAAAGGAATTCGGATGCACTTCTCAAAGCATAGAATTTCCACACGATGCTTGGCTAACCAATCCATGCCAACAATAACATCAAAGATTCTAGTTGCGTTGGAATAAGGTCGATGCAGAACTCGTGTTCGTTAAGGCTCAAGTTACAATCGTGTATTACGAAGTCAACAACAGTAGACTTTCCATCGGCGACTTCGACCGTGAAGGATCTTTCCAGATTAACACGCGGTTTAGAAAGTATAGGCTTGAATTCCAAGGACACGAAACTGCTATCCACACCCGAATCAAACAATACAAATGCATAATGACTATTTACAAGATACATACCTATTTGGTCATAACCTATTATTGGTATGATGAACACAAAGATAGGAATTTTTATAAGACAAGAAATGATTTAAAAGGAGTTCAATGACGTACCATTCACCACGTCGTTGTTGGCTTGGGCTTGATTGGCGTTTATGTTGAAAGCCCTTCCACGAGCCGGTGGCACGGTTCCCGTATTGCGAGGACATTACGGACGAATATGACCAGGCTCACCATAGTTATAGCAGGTTCGGTTGGTAAGCATTGCAGTGTTGTTTGGTGCACGAAGACAAGTAGCCACCAAGTGCCCATACTTTCCACACAACGAGCAGAATCAGCATGGAATGTTGCTCGCGTGATGGTACTTGCACGTGTTACACATAGGATATGGACAAGCATAAGCTCTAGCCATAGGAGCTTGATTTGCAACCACCATTTGTTTTTGAGGAGCATTTGGGGCGCTCACAGCCTAGTTACATGTCGGGGTGATCTTACGCTTCTTGTTTTGGGAAGATGACTCGGCCCTTACCTTCTTTGTTGCCTCAGGTGTCACCTTCACAGTAGACTTGGAACCCTTTGCCAACATAGTGCTAGCTCTAATATGATTCTCGGTAAGCTATGCTGTGATAGTGATTGCCTCATCCAAAGTTGTGAGCCTACTATCCACCACGACATCTTGAATTTGAGGTGGCACCCCATTGATAAATTTCTCAATGTTATGGGGCATGGTGTCCACCATGTGTGGTAGAAGCATGCTCAACTCATGATGCTAGGTGGAATAAGGCAAATGATTCCCACCATTTTGTTTGAGGTTCCAGAACTACTCCTCTAGCTTTTGCAACTTGCTCCTCGGGAAAAACTTTTGAATCATGATATCCTTATATTCCTCCCAGGGTTAATGCAACCTTAGCCCCACGGTTTCTCTTTTCACTATTCCACCATGTGAGTGCCCGTTGTCGAAGGACACTTGTAGCATAGCAAAACTTGAACTTGTCGGGGTACTCACTAACAATGAACGTGTTCTCCATACTTTCAAACCACTCGAGAAGTCCAATGGCTCCTTCTTTTCCACTAAAATTAGTGGGTTTGCACGAGTTGAAGTGTTTGAAAGTACAGGTGTGATTGTTCCCTTGTTCGTTGTTGTTATTCTCTCCATGAGCACCGCTATTGTTCCCATTCGTGTTGTTGTTGCTATTAGCCATTAGGGTGCTATAAGTTCAACAACCATGGATGGGAGCATAACAGCCATTGTCGGGCGATCAATGCTGCAAGCTTGCGTTCGGAACTTCCACGCTTTCCATGTTAACAAAGGATGGTAGTTTAAATAGGAATAAGCTAAGAGTTGTAAGGTACATGGAATGATTCCATTTGGTAACGCATTGCCATTTGGAAACATTGACACGTCAAGGTGAATTGACCCATTTGCCTTAAAAACTTATGTATATTGACCATAGTTTATCATTCATCCCAGAAATCCCCAGGTAAGCATGACTAGTCCCGTAGGATTTATGCGAAATGCTTGCCTTAGCCCGAAGGCCTTTTTCCAGGAAATCCAGGATACAAGTGTCTATGTGTCACACATATTCTTTAGGTTCATGAAATCAAAACCTTGATGAGATTTATATAGATTAGACATGAAGTCTAAAGATCCAAGTCATAAGCATATGCATATGATTCCACGTGTCATCGAGAATAAGATTAAGAGGTTTCATGTTCGGGGAGAATCAAAGAATCAAAGTTAAGTTTAGGGACACATGTATCAATATTTAGGCAATCCTATGCTAAGGCATCAAATTGCACATAAGAAGGCATAGCATTATGTAGCGTGCACACCATATAATTTACAAGATAGAATTATGATTCTATAAGGTTCATGCATATACTATAGTCTAGGTCACTATTTCTAATAACCTAAATTCCTATAGTTATGGGCTCTGATACCAATCTGTCACACCCCAACCTTGATGTCAAAAACATCGAGGTGTGAGACTTAAGATCGTTCACAGCCACATAACGCTATTATTAAATCCAAATATATTAATCATAAGTTCCAAAGGTACATTATAATCAAAAGTCTCAAATAACGAAGTTAACAAGCATAATAAGATATATATCAAGCTCATTCATTTCTTTAACTAGGTCCATTCCTAGGTGTGAACAAGCTTCAAAGATGGCAATCAAACTTGAGTATTTCCTGAAACATGTTAAAAATAAAAGGTCAGCATAATGTTGGTGAGATTTCCATAGTTTTCAATACATAAGTATATAAAAGATAGAAATTCATGTTGTAAGTTAGAGAACAAAGTAACTAGGGATGTAAAACAGAATGCACAATCAAACCTTGATAGATTTTTACAAGTCTCAAACGTTTACAAGTATATACGATTAGCTAAGTGTACTTGGATTAACCAAGCAGGCTTGTCAGGCCCATAGATCTATGATGTCGCCAGGCTAGCAATAGTTAGTTATTGTATATATAAAATCGACACTACATGGTAGCTACAAAGATCAACTAACCACAACATACAAGTGAAGTGCCATAAGTTTACAAGAATCAAACATTTTACAAGTGCAATGGTTATAATGTAACATGTTTCACCCCAAAGTGTGAAAATATGAAAAAGGGGTATAAAATACTCACATGATCAATAAGTATATATTGGATGATTAATAAGAAATAATAATACGCGTCATTTCAACGTAATCCCTCACAAGGCACCTAAGCATATATAAATACAAGATTTAAGTTTAATGACAAGTTTGACGAATTAACACGTACTAGGGTTTTAAGTGGATTTTGGGGCTTGGTCAATAATTATCTTTTAACAAAATAGAACCAACTATATTTATTAAACTCAAAGCAATTGCTATATTTTATATAAAGTTATATATATATATAAATATAACATTTATAAAAATTTAAATAATTTACAAACCACAATTTAAGTAATAATTTGAAAGCAACGGTTGAAAAAATTTATAGGAACAAAGTAAACATCTACTTTTATAAAAACAAGCTTTTTATATCTCTTTTTTAGAACCTTTAATAAAATATATAAAAGTATTTATTTTTAGTAAATAATTTTACAGAAAATACTCAAATGGTTTTTAAAATAATCATAGTTTATAAAATGACCTTTTATAATTTTTTTCTAAAATTTTTAGAAATTTTTATCATTTAATTTAAATGCAAGAAAGGCCTAAAAAATATATGAGGTTCCCCGGGTTCGAATCAAGGACCTCCTACTTAGGGAGTGTGCAACTTACTAGCGAACCAAAGGTCTTAGCCGCATTAAGGGTTTATTTTGAAAACTTAAAAACACCAAATGTTGAACAAACCCAAATCGTATTTACCCTAGTTTGTTCAGTTCCCAAATTAAAGATCGATTTATTGTTATCACTTGGATTAACCATAGGGCTTTTGATCCCTATGTGTAATTGAGCACAATGGTGTATTAAACTTACTTGATTGCATCCGAATTGAAGTGTTTATGCCCGATAAAGCTTCGGTCCTTTACGCTATGAACAAGGGTTCTGATTTCGATGATTTAGTTGTATTTTCAAGCAATTGAGTGTATAAGGAGTTTAAAGGGATCAAAAGGAGTATTTGCCCCCTGTTATATGGGTTTGATTTGGTTGATTTAGTCCCGAATGGTTTTCACTTTTTATTCGTTTGTTTCGGTGATGATTGGATGATTAACTAGTTGTTAAACCCGAATAAACTTCAAATTTAGTTTTTTAGTGATTAAAAGTACGTTTCTAATCACCCAGGTGGCTCAATTCAATGAATTTCAGGTAGAATCAATTGATGTTTTTTTTCTTTTTCAGTTTCATGTGATTTCTTAATGGAACAACTGTTTTGATCGAATTGGTGGTGATTACAGGTTCGTTTAATGTTCACGATCAAGAGGGCATGGTTTAATTGTAACAAAATCAGCATTTTGGGTGTTTGGGTGGTCGCCAACGTATGGCTGGAGGTTGGCCGCCGGAACCATGGGGGAAGAAGGGGAAACATTAGAAATTTTTATTAATTACACTTTCCCCCCTTGAAGTTTGATTTATTATTATTTGATGCACAAACTTTAATATTTATAGTTTTTAAATTGACATTAAGGCCCCCTTGACTTCTTAAATTCAAGTTTTAAATATTTTTAAGTTTAATAATTTTTTTACAAATTATTATTATTAATAAAATTATTATTATTATTATTATTGTTATTAGTATTATTAATATTATTGTTAATTTTATTATTATTGTTATTATGTTTATTATTTATTTTGTAACAAGTAACATTATTAACTTTCAACATTTAACATTTAATGTTCACTAAGAAATAACATAAATAACCTATCAATTTCATAAATAATAACAATGGCTCTTACAAGAGTTTAACGAAGCTAACTTTTAATTAAACAAGAAAATACTAGATGTTACAATTCTAGGGGAATTGTTTGGGATATTAAAGGATGAAGCTTTCAAATACTAAATGGTAGCTATTTCTTGATCAAATAGTCCAAAAGCCGAAGATAAAGTATATATTTTGAAGATTTTATCTATCCGATGATTTGTTGATCAACTATGAATCAACATGCACATTACATATGTTATCTAATAGTTATATGTTTTGCTTTTATATATTTGTAGACAAGGTTGTCAGTGTTCAAGAGTAGTTGTGTTATGATTGCCCTACAACTTCTAAAGATTTGTAAATGTGATTTGGCACCAATGTTGAATAGTTTCTTGTAACTAATAGTACTACACATTTGTGTTGTGTCATAATGTTTAAATCAATAGCTATAGCATGCCACTGATCCTAAACCTAGCATATATGTTTAAATATTCGTTTGAGTGTTTAGTTTTCATAGTATAATTACTTTACAGTTGTATAGTTTTGAGGCTAGCGCTCTTGCAGACTTGTATTCCTATTATTACTCTATCATAATTAGTGAATTATAATCAAGTAAACACTTTAAAATAACTTTCTTGTGTTATTTTTGTTTCAAGTATTGCAACTATTTGTTTGTAATAAGTAGTAAATAGAAATTTTACATTGTAACTTCAGGATAAACACTTGAATCAAATATTATGAAGATTTGTAAGATCAAACAATGATAATTACAATAAAACCCCTTTGATATATATTGATTGCATATGATTTGTACAAAGTGGAAACCCCAATCAATTGGTCATTCAACCATTAACCCCAATCAAATGGTCATCAAACAATGAAATTCTACATTGCATATGATTTGTACAAAGGCTATTTATAGTGAATATAATATTCACTAATTACATTTAACCCCCTAGACTTAGGCATATTAATGAAATTACATATAAAACATAAAAATGACTAAAAACAAGATAAAATAAATTTTATTCACACAAAATATATTTATTACAAGAAAACTCTTAGTCATCTAAATCTTCAACGTCTCGTCTCGGAACTCGTCTCGAACGTGTGGGTTTGACTTTTGTTGACTTTGACTGTGACGTTGACTTTTGTTGACTTTGACTATGTTGATAATATAGACTATCATTTACAGCTCCAACAATACTCCCCCTTAGTCTATCATTATCAACGTCTTCAAACAAAATCAACACCGATAAGTCAACAATAGAAAGATCTTCAAATTGAAGCTTTCCGAATCTGATTAGAAAGATTATTCATCTCATAAGCTCCCCGTATTTATATGCTCTCCCTTTTCGTGTGCATCCTTTGTAAAGATATTGGAACAACTTTCCCCAATCTCCAATCTCGCGTGCTTCAAAAGATGTAAGAGGAGGATGCCTAGCTCGGTATCTTCTACAAACTTGAAGAACATGTTCTCTGATCGGTATACTGCTCAACTGATGATCGGCCATCACTTACAGCTAATATCTGAAACACATTCTCAAAACACAATCTTGACATTTCTAATTAGATCATTTCATTTTAACAAAATAAACCCGTGTTTATCTGTGTGTGAAAAACAAGCGAACCCGTGTTCGTTTGTGCGCAATTTCTGTGAAAATCATGAAAATTATAAAATTGTAACTGTATAATATGGAAGATCTAAAAGAATTTTGAAATGAAAACTTTATTATAATTTCTTTATTATATACATTTACTATAACATTTTTTTTGATTTTTTTAAAACCGAGAACTAAATCGATCATGAGATCATATCCTCAAGATATACTTTAGCACAAAGATGAATTTATACATCGACAAGCAATGAGATCACACTGATAACTAGATCTAATCACAGTCTTTGAATTAATTTTGAAATTCTAAAACAGATCAATAACGATTGCTGATATATTTGTCCACTTAAACCCATGCCTTATCTTTTTCAACAAACAGCAGATGATTTGTTAAGGTTTGATTAAATGCTTTAGAGCGCTAGGACCCCATAATCATTTGGCAATAACCCTCACCCAACCTCAGGATTTCTAGAATTTTGTTACGATCTTTATAGAGCAAGGCATGTGCATTAGTTTGCAAGTGATTATCAACAGAATATTGCATTCTATGATGAATTCATCGTTTAGATGATTTGACACTATTTAGATCAAAATGGTGAGAGCTTCAGGTGTATACTCACGTATAACAAAGGAGATGACCATTTAATCATGTGCCGATGAGAGCTCCAGGTCAGTACTATCGTACAGCAGAGGAGATCATCCCTCCAGGTTAGTACTTCCGTACAGCAGATGAGATTAGCACAAACACAAGACACATAAATACACCAGGCATGGCTCAAAGATAGGACATATACGATTTGTATCATGGTGGATGAAAGATCAATTTTCAATCCAATTTTTGTCGGGACTCAGTTTTGGTGCAGGCCAAAATGATTGCGTAAATCCAGACATCCTTAAGCATGATGTTTTAGTTTAAATTATTATGCTGCTGTCTACTTTATTCTTCAGGCTGAGTCTACCAAGCATATCATTAAAGAATCTGTTTGTTTTTCTATTATTTGCAACTAAAAATAAGATGTAAATAAGATAACAGCATCAGTTACTATCATTTCTTATTTTAAAAATGCAAGTCATGCAAAAATAGACATTTCAAGATGATATACAATCATTTCTCAGTCATCTCGAATCAAGTTCTCAATTCTCTTTTCATTTTATTTACTTATACTCTCCCCCTAAATTTTTATTTTTTTGCAAACTTTTTTTTTATTATTTTATTATTTATTATTTATTATTATTTATTATTTATTTATTATTTTTATTATTTATTATTTATTTATTATTTTTATGTTTTTTTAAAAACTGTACAAAAATAAAAATTTATCAAAGAAGGTCTTCCAAACTACACTGATATGAAGATAAGAAATGAATGCTCAAGAAATATGCAGTGATTGTGAAGTGAGAACTGTGATGGTGTAGATAAAAATTCAGATTGTGGATAAAATACCATGACCTTAACCTGTTTGTTCCGCCTCAAATTTGAATTATGAACAATCCTTGTCAATAAACCGGATTACTAACAGTCCTTCTGAATTGTTCCTGCACTTATTAACAGATTAGTTTGAAAGGGGAACCCAGGCCATTGTAATCCTGGAAGTTCTTTTTCATCAATATATGAAACCTGCTTCTGCACACAACCTTTTAAACAATTAGAGATATCTGTATTCTTCTTTTTAATTTTCCAAATTTGTTTCGGTTTAATTAATTTGGATTTGAGTGAATTAAATTTGGAAATCATTTTCTGTTTAGGACCAGAAGGAAAAGAATTTGGTTTTGAACCTTTGGTCATTTTCATCTTTGTATCATGTGAAACCGGCTTCACATGAAAAGGTTTGGATGGAGAGTTTTTCATCCAGCCATTCAAAGATGTGTTCTTTTTACCTCTTGATCCAGAGAAGTAACCCGTGTTGCCTTTACCATTTGGAACATTCTTTGTAGACTTACATGTGGAGAAGCAATTCGTTTTTCCTTTACCATCAGTAGCAAGTCTTTGAGGACATTTCTTTACCACATGCCCTTCTTTTCCACACTCAAACACAAGCCTTGAAAGGCTTTTGATGCTTGACTGATGCATGTGATGTAGGTGGGGATGAGGATTGTTTTGATCTTGTAGCAGATTCTTGCTTGTTTTGTCATTTGCTATGCTGAACAGGGAAAGAGATCTTCACTGATTGACTGGGTTGCTTTGTAATTAGAGAAGAGATCTGTATTGGTCTTGATTCAGCTTTTGGAAGATTTTGAGACTTGACAATGTCAGGAGATATATTGATCTGTGAGGAACCAACACGCTCCTCTATGTTTGATTCATCATCTGAGCTTATCCAGTCTCGTATACACAGATCTGTTTCCAAAGGATCTTGATTGACACCTCCTATTATGTTGGCTTCGCTTATAGGATTATGATTGTCTGATGATTCAACAATTGTTCCTTCTTTCACAAACCTAACGGGAACAAACGAAGGAATGTTACCTGATTTGAATTTGTTGAAGAAAGTTAGAGAAGCAACTGAAATTGGTTTTGGTAATCAGAAGTGAAATTGGCATTAATCTTCTTATCAGACCCTTGCCTGAGGAATCCCAAACCTACAGGAGAATCCTGCACATCTCTAACCTCTTTATGATTAATGTTGCTTAAACTTGCATTTAAACTATTAGTTTCTGCATCTTCAATCAATCATTAGAGGGATGAGGTTGAAGCATAGGAGAGTAACAAGGGTGCTAGGAGGAGGATAGACGTATGGATTTTCACCACAACCCACTCCCGTTTTAATCCTAGCTCCTCTTTGTTTACACAATAGCTCTTCTTGTTTCATTCCGGATATGGTCCATCTATCAAGCTTTGTTTTAACTTGCTTGTTTCAAATTCAGCCAATGTGACTCTTTCGTTTAAAAGATTAATTTCAACATTTCTTTCAAGAAGAATTCGTTTTAAATGATCATTTTCTTTTAAAGCTTCATTTAATTTTATGAAATACTTGGCTTCATTCTTTTTAAGTTTTGCGTTTATGGTGGTTAACGCCTTTTGGTTATCTAAAAGTAACCTATTAGCTTTATACACACCAAATAAACAAATTTTGCAAGCAGAAGAACACATATCCTGAACTGTCTCGTATGGAAGATCCAGGATGACTCTTTCAGCAGTAAGAGCCTTCTCGTAGTTGCAAACTCTGGTATTTCGCTTCCATTCCTCTTCCTCCTCAGCATCACAAACTTCAGCATTCAACTCAGCTCCACCTTTACCCATTGATGTCTGCTTAAGCTCCTCTTGAACCTTTTTAGTTCCAGGTTTCGGTAAACCGTCGAAATTGGTGCCAGAATCTGATCTCTCTTCTGGTTTCTCTTTGGAGTTTGAAGTGATCTTTGGAGTTAGATATGTCGCTTCATAGTACTCACGACGTTTGATATCCAACTCAATCTCTTTTAGTTTGTTGATCACCTCCATCAGTTTGTAATCCCAAAAGCCTCTATCTCATTGAATCGACTTGCCGTGTGAGCTCCATTCTGATGGGTGGGAATCTAGCAATCTCAGAACATGTTCATGATTTCCCAATTGGGCATCAAACTTCTTCAGATTACTTGCCACCAACAGAAAACGATCAAAAAATCAGACATCGTTTCATTCTTTAGAGCTGCAAAATTATCAAACCGACATTGTGCAATTGTGAGATCATCAGATTCGAAGGATTTAATCAGTTCTGCAAAAGCCATTTTTATTTTTATTTTGTTTAAACAATTAAAACGCCCCAAAAATATTTTTCCCAAAAGTTTATAATAATTCTCCCCCGGGAAAAATATATTGTTTTTAATGTCACGCTATACAATCTTAGCAACTGGGGTCAATTCTCCCCCGGAAAATATATTCTTTAAAATCGTTGAATATTTCTTCATCGGTTTGAAATCAATTAATCCCAACTAGTCAAATTTATTTGTTTTTTTATTAGCCACACCTTATTTTTTGTAAATTCAGCCCAATTTTAATTCTTTACTAACCCAAATTAATTGTTAGTCCAATTATATTATTAATGGACATTGTGACTGGGTTTTAGTAAGACTGATATTCTTACTGAGGATCGAATATGATAATCAAGTCAACGATTGAGTGGCAGAAACAAACAATGGAAGAACAATCAAGCAAGAAAATTACTCATAAATGCTGTTTGTATTGATATATGAATGTTGACAAATTACAGAGAAAAATTACAACAAAATCCTCTATCTGTCAACCATCACCTCAGTACAAGGTAAACTATTTTATTTATAGACAAGAAAAGATGCCTTTACAAAATGACTAAACTACCCCTGACCTATTACATCAGAAACTAGTCTGTCTTGATCCGCATCTCTGATTGTTCATCCGCATTGAAAAATGCTGATGAGATAATCTTGATCCGCATTTCCACTTGATCATCAGCATTAGTAAGTTGGTCATCCACATTGGTTAATTTGGATGAACAAATACTTGTGCGCATTTGGTTGGTCATCTGCATTTGTCAATGCGGATGATCAAAGTCTTGTCCGCATCTTCTTTTATTCTTCCGCATTAGTCAATGCGGAAGAGTAACTTGTTCAGCATAAGTATTGTGTCTTCCGCATTAGTTAATGCGGAAGAGTAAACACTTGTCCGCATCAGATTTTTGTCTTCCGCATTGACTAATGCGGAAGATAATACTTGTTATTTTTCTTGCATGTCTTCATCTGGATTGCATCTTGGACTTGTGGGATTCCAGCTGAACAATCATCAATTCATCCATTGAGTTGGCATGTATGATCCTTTCAGGGTGCAAAAATACTCCCCCTAAGGATTATACAGCCTAGTTTTCCTTAATGTTTAGGAGGTGATTGATGTTGTGAAGATTCAGCTAGGTCTTTAGGAGGTAGTATGAATGCTGCTTTGGTGGGATCCAGAATGGCCTTGATCATGTTTACAAAATTAGTTGCTTCGGACATCCTGTCTCTACTCAGCACATGTATTTTCATTCTGCTCATGTTGTAAATGGCTTCCATTGGTAACTTTTTCAAAGAAATCGGTTCCCATATGGAGATTGTTGAAAGACCATCTCTATGAATCAATAAACTCCCTCCCACATCCACTTCAAGCTTAACAATGTTCCAAGTTGCAGTGGTGTTTTCTTCTTCTTTCTTTTGTCTCTTTTAATCTTTATTCTATCATAGGCCAGTTTCAACAACTTGATGCATTTCAAAAAGAAGTGCATGTCTTGTTCACCCAATTTGTTGTTTATTCCTTGAAGTGCCTGGTATAAATGTAGTGGATGTATGATTCATCAAGTAGTCTTACTTCATATCCACTGAAAAGTCTAATGTCAGCTCTTTCTTTTCCTCCCCATTTCCTTTCTATTACTAGCTCATAGGTTTTCTCATCATAGTATACATTTGAGATAGGAGTGGAAGAATGAGTACTAGATACTACTTTCCTCTTTAAAGACTCAGTTGGCTTTACCTTCAACTCAAGGAATACTATTTCTTCTGCGTCCACCTTTTTCTTCTTATCCAGGGGATTGACAAATGTTGTATCTTTTCTTAAGCAAATTGTCTTTAATGAATTGAAGTTGTTTGTCCTTGTGAACATCTTAAGTATATTCTCAAATTCATATCCCCTGAACATAGCCGCATGATTGATCAGTTCAAGTTGAGCTAGTTCCTACAAATCATGAATCTCAAGGGCATTTACTAGAGCTGAGTACTCTGTGACGAATTGTACTAGCCCTGAGATTCTCTTCACCATGAACATGTTCCAGGTGCTATCATACTTCCATGCTATTATCTTCTGATCTATCTTCCCCTTGGGAGTAGATACCCCTCTGATCAGTTTAGCAGTGGTCAGTCCTTCTTGCAGCTTCAACTGAGATGGTTCTGCAAACCATTCAGGATATTTGTGGAGTACCGGGGCAAGTAGTTCTTGATCTTTTATGTTCAACAACATGTCTTCAGCTAACATTCTATTTCTGGGTTTGGTCTTTGTCAATTCTTCTTCCAGTTTCTTTAGTTTATCTTTCTTTTCATTGATCAATTAAAGTGTTGCAGCCTTTAATGAATTTGTCTTCATGTTGGCAATCTTCCTTTTTGTGAATTCCTGACTTGAAAGATATTCCTTCATTTCCTTATTAGACATGTTATAAGGATCAGGAAATAATGATTCATGAGATGAGGTTGATTTCTTCATTTGTGAAAGCTTTTGTAAAGGACCCCTTCTTGGTAGTGGAACTTCATACCTTGTGGGTTTCTTCAAGGACAAGTCTTTGAGTATTGGAGTGTCCTTTGACATTGTCTTCTCATAATCGGTGTCTATTGTTGGATCAAGCAACAACTTCACTTTCTCTTCCTCCTCTTTTATTTTATCATATGTCATTGCAAACACTTCATCAGGATCATAGCCTTGATTGATCAAGAACATGGCTTTAATCATCAAGTCATCAGTTTGAGCTTTGGTTACCATGTCTTCTACTGACTGTTCTTCTTTAATAGGACTGTCCACAAGAACATCCTTTAACACTTCATCTTCATCAGCAATTTATCCTTCTTCTAAATCAATTGCTCTGGCCAACGGTTTTAACTGAGCTTCTGCCTGCTCATGTTCTTTCAAAAATTCAGCAATTGCTGCTAAACTTCTTGGGTCATCTTTTTGTTTCTTTGATGGTTCTTCTTCAGTTATTGGTCTCTTGCCTTTAGCTTTTTCAGGCAGATACTTCCTCTTTCATGAGTAAGTTTGAAGTTGAGGGCTAGAGGTTTCAGTTTGATCTTCTGGTTCAGGGACCTTTTCAGGTGTGATTGGCTATTGATCCTTCATTTTACTTTGTTCATGTATAGTTTCTTCTTTCCTTTCTTGTTCATATCTTTCTTTTAGTTTCTCATTTTGTTCTTCAGTTAATGATATGGTAGAGACAATTTGCAGAGACGATTCCTTTTCTAATGGCACTGGTGATTTAGGAATAAATACAATAGGCTCTACCTCAGTTCTTTGATTGTTTATGAACTCCCAAAAATCATCATCAATGCTGAATTGTTCAGAAGCAAAACTATCCAAAGCACTGCAGAGTTCTTCAAATTCACCCTTTTCTGAGTCTGAATGGCCAGTGTTTCCAGAATACACTACCATGTCTAAGCTCTAGTCTTTGATCTCAGTTTCACTTTCATGATCCACTTATTCTTCATTCTCATCATCATTCTTTTGTTCTTCTTTCTCATCATCATTCTTTTGTTCTTCTTTCTCATCATCATCCTTCACATCAATTCTTTTAATCATCATTTCAAGATCAGATATTCTTTTGTTCTTGCTCTCGATTTCCTTTTCCAGTTTTGATATGATATCAGCTTGTTCCTCTATGATGTTTTCTTGTTCCTCCATGGCAATAGTTTGTATTTCAAGAGTGTCTATATGACCACTCACTTCTTCTCTTGAGTGTTTTAGTGCAGCTTTAAGATTTTCAATCTCTTTGGCTTGTTCCATTCTTTCAACTGCATATTTTTCTTTAAGATCTTTCAATTCTCCTTCTTTCTCATCAAGTTCCAGGATTCTGTCATTTATAATTCCTGCTCTCCTGTTTAGTGTTATTTCCATCCTTTCTACTTGGAGTAACAACTCAGTTATTAATTCATCTTTTTCATCATGCCTATTGATGTTTGATTCAGCATAGCTCTCAGAAGGAGCAGCCTTAGAAGGTTCATTCACAGCTTTGGTATGATCATGATGATCCTCCTCATCAGAAGATGATTTGGATGCACTTGTTGATCCTTCTGGTTTAGCAGGGTGATCAATTGATGATGGTAATGGTTGGTAAGGAGGAATAGGAGATTGGTGTGGTGATATAGGAGATTGATGATTTGGTGATGTAGGTGTAGGTTGAGTGATCATAGGTGGTGTTTGTTGTGGTGAAGGAAGTGATGATGGTTGAGGTAATGTTTGAAGAGATGGTTGAGTAGAAGGTTGTGGTATTTGTTGTGGTGATGGCATTGGTGATGGTATTGGGGATGGTATTGGTTGTGGTATTGGTGATGGTATAGGTGATGGTATTGGTTATGGAGGTGGTTGTGGAGGTGGTTGTGCTTGACCTGCTTGGTGTATTTGTTCAAACATCCAAGGAAGAAGGGGTGAAGGAGCACCACTGTAGAAGTTCCTTGGGTCCTTCTTCTTGATGTACTTTTAGGATCTTGCATCATAATGAGGAATGTTAAGTACTGGTCCTTCATTAACAATGTCATGAAATGTTTCATTGATTAGACATTGAATAAATCTGGGGTACATCAGAAACTTGTATCTCAACCCTTCTTGAATATTGGAGATTAGGCCATTGAATACATATGCTGACATGTTAAATCTTCTGTTGGTGCAGAGAGCACAAATTGCAGAAGATGTGAGGACTAGAATGTCATTCCATCCTGTTTTCCTTTTAGACAGACAATGTTGGAACATATGAATTAGGAATCTCCAGGGCAGATCCACTAATCCTTTGACTATCTGTTTGGCTTCATAGCTCCCTTCATAACCAATTTCAGAGAAAAATGTGGTTATATCCTCATCATCCAATTCAAGAGGATCATCTGTATTGTCATTGAATTGAAGACATCTTCTAACTGATTCTTCTGTGATCCTCAGTGTGTGTTCAGTGTTGATTTTGCCAGTAAGAGTTTTCACTCCATTTTCTTCAACCACTTCAGCTGATTCCCAGAAAGACCTGATGAGATTCTCATAGATTGTTGGTCTTATTGTTATAGCATATGCTACCCTTGTGGTAGATAGGAATCTTATCATGTCTCTGAGACCTTTTGCTTAGGGCACATCAGGGTTTAGATAACCGCTGACATTATGGAGCTTGCTCCATGTAAGGTTTGCCATGTAATCTGCACAAGAGACATGTGTGTTAGTTCACAATTTTGACTTTAATTTTGCTTTGATTTGTTAATGTGATTTTGATTTGTTTCACACTTTTCTTTTTCACATTGCTATGTTTTTCTCTGTAAACATGGTTATCATGGTTTTCAATATTAGTTGAATTCCTATCAATTTACATGTTTATTGACATCGAAAATGTGTATTACATCATGTAATGAGTTTGATTTTGGTGTTCTTCAATAATTTTCTGGTTCATCGTTCGATTTAGGGTAACTGTTCGAGACTTAGGTTTTGATTTCAAAATCTGTTGAAGTTATACCTTATCTTTGAAACGACTGCTGTTCTGAATCGATGACAAGAATGTTTAAAGATGAAACACAACAAAATCTTTGAATGTTTGTGATGAGGATGATGATTGATGGTGGTGTATAGTAGTTATGCGCTCGTCTCACTATAAGTTCTCTCAAATTTAAAAAGTATTAAATGACCTGTTCAAATTCCTTTAAATAGTCAAATAATACAATCTGAAAAATTTTACAAGTTTACAAGCAGATACAGTCAACACTGTAGCAAATGCTGAAGGTTAATTTGTTTGATTTTCGTGATCCGCATTTGTTAACTGTAGCAGATGCGGAAGACGAACTTTTGACATTGACAGTCCGCATTTGACTACTTTTGGTTATCCGCATTTGTGACTGTAGCAAATGCGGAAGGTTAAATTTTTTTATTAACTGTCCGCATTACCCTACTGTTACAAATGCTGAAGTTTTGTTTCTTGATTTTATTCTATCCGCATTTGTGCACTGTTGCAGATGCGGAAGTTAAACTTGAAATTTTGGCTATCCGCATTGTATACTGTTGCAAATGCGGAAGTTAAACTTGAAAATTTTGGCTGTCTGCATTGTATACTGTTGCATATGCGGAAGTTAAACTTGAAAATTTTGGCTGTCGGCATTGTATACTATTGCAAATGCGGTTGAATGGCTTGTTTTACCATATCCGAATATGTACAGTAGCAAATGCGATAGAACAAATTCCATGTGTACAACTACAAATGCGGTTGACAAGTCAACACATCACTGTATCAAATGCGATAGAGACTTGTTCATACACATTTGTTAACTGTATCAAATGCGGTAGAGTAAACTTCACATTCACTTCACACACTAATGCGGTAGAGTAAAATCATTGTCCGCATTAGATGCATTTCAAAAATTGTTGTTACCCGCATTAGTTATATGTGTGGGTTACCTTCACCCGCATTAACTAATACACTTACTTGGATTACCTTTTGAACTTAATCAAAAGTTAATGTGATAGAATTGATTATTCATCTTATGAAGAGGTGTCCTTGACTGATTTTTCTTATGAAGTTGGCTGTTGAGTTGTCAATTTTTGCTTGGATTGACTTGTATGTTACAACTAATACAAGTTTCCCAATTTTGACAGATCTTGGGCTTATCATGCTTCTAAGAATCTGCATAAGCTGAGATATATGGTTGACTTATTGCAACAACACCAACTAAAATTGCTTTTGTTTTGTTTCTCAAAATTGAGTTAATTAACAAAAATTTTAAATTACTCCCCCTAAAGTTTATGTCCACAATTGGAGAGAAACTTTAAAGATTTAAAAGTTTTGAATATTATTTTGATTAATATTAATAATGAAGAGAGAAATCTCTTTGTGGGGATCATATCAATCTTTCATTACACATGTGCATCCTTTATGATTAAATGGACATGATTATGAACTTGAAGATTGAAGGTATGTTTGTCCTCTTAAGCTCATACCTGGTTGATATTTTGATGCAAATGACTTTTATCATGTTTTGGTTGATTTATTATTCAATGTGTACCTCACACACATAAGCATGGAATGATCAACCCTCCTTATACAATGCATGACATAACTTGTCACAACTTTTCTTACCAGGTTACTTAAGTCATGAAATCTCATATTCACTGATCCTCATTGGGATTCTTTTAATTTGATCCTTTTTCATGTTGACCCTCATTGGGATTCTTTTCACTTCACTTTGGAAGGTGATCCATGACAGGATTCTTTTGATCATTCACTTGGAATGTATTACTTTGTTGATTCATCCAATTTTGGATGTGTTCCACATTGGGAATCTTTTGGATCATGACATCTGCACTATGTGCAAGTTTCATCAGGTTCTTGCTCAGCAAAACAAAGATGAAACATGATGTGGTGAAAGAGATTCATAAAGTATCATTACCTGGTGTGTTTAGGTTACTACACAGACATGCATTCAGATAAGCCAATACATACTGTACTTTGTGATGAGTGTTTCATAATTGAATATGTCTTTAATTCATCACTGCATGTATCTTTTCTTCCAAGTTGAACCTACCAACATATCTGGTAAGTCATTTCAGTCTTTTACTGACAGGATCAGTGATCTCAAGTTTGATGGATTAGAGTGTAATGCAGCGGAATAAGAACAAGAATTAGACAAATTATAGCAAGAATTTGATATTCGTATGCATTAAGAACAAATACGGTTGTAAAGAGAGAATATATTTATGTGAAAAGGAATGTTTCAATAATATCAAATGTTTCTGCTCAATCATTCACAGATTACAATTAGGTTGACAGTCCTTATATAGAGTGCAATCACTGCTGATATCACGGGATAGTGACATCTGGCAGATTTGTTACAAAAATAACTAAAACTTAACAAACTACTAAAATGTTCACAACTACTGAGAACATATCAGAGTGCTAAGTATAAAACATAAAACTACTGATACGAAACTACTGAAACTACAACGACTGAAGAAGAGCTCTTCAGTCGTTTTACAAAACTACTGAAAAGAAAAGCGTAAAACTACTGAAAGAAAACCGTCACAACTACTGAAGAAGACCTCTTCAGCTGTTGTGACAATGACTGATACTTGGTCTTCAGCACTTGTCTTCAGACTTTGTCTTCAGCACTTGTGTCTTCAGACTTTGTCTTCAGCACTTGTCTTCAGACTTTGTCTTCAGCACTTGTGTCTTCAGACTTTGTCTTCAGCACTTGTCTTCAGACTTTGTCTTCAGCAGTTGTGTCTTCAGACTTTGTCTTCAGCACTTGTGTCTTCAGACTTTGTTGTGACGTCTGTGGGACTTAAGGTTTTTCTGATCCGGCTCATTGGTTCTTTTGGTCCAACAAACTCCCCCTGAACCAATGCAGCCAAAACCTTAACTTTATTGAGGTCCCACTTATTGTTGGCAATAAGATTGGTCTTTTTCCTTCTTGATCAGCTAAGAAGATGACCCAGTTAAGCAGTGGTCTGGGAATAGATTTCTGAAATTTGGTTGGCATAGTAGGGATAGGAGCCCTGACTTTGGGGAACTGGACACAGGGCTGTGGTCCTATCCATGAAATCTACTTCCCATGTATAAGCCTATAGGATTCTCTGGTGTATGCTCTGAGAAACATAATTTGTTCTTCCATGGTAAGATTTTCAGCTCCACCATCAAACAATCTTCACGCCCATACAGCTCTGAAATGTACTTAGCCTGTTTGCCATTTTTGAGCTCAACTGTTGTGATCTGTCTGTATGCAAACTCATCTGGGTGTGTCCCTTCAAGTAACAGACTGAGCTTATTTTGTTTGAAGTTCTCAAGCCTCTTGTAGACTAACCCCTTTTTAATCACTCTATTCTCTAACATCTTTTGGGGTGGCTGTTTAGTTTCATAGGCCTTCTTGAAATCTTCTACAATTTCCCAGGGTGATACTACAAGGACCAGTGTGATCTCTTCATCTACGATCCTTTTTACTTGGCCCTTGTATCTCGAAGGAATGTCTTTCTTCACAATTCTGTGAGCCACCCTAGGATCAGGCCATATTCTCACCTTTTCCTTTTGATATTGAAATGTGTTAGCAAGGGTGTACAATCTCAGAGCTTCTTTCTTCATACTGATTATTGATGAAGAAGCAGCATAAGTTTTGTCTATGCTTTTCAGCATCTCATCATCATGAAGCTTTTGCTGCTGTTCTTCTTCTATCTTTACTCTCACAGCTTCCATCTGTGAGGTGGGAGTGATGGGCATAGGTTTGGCTTTAGGAAAAGTTAGGACTGCAGAAAGAGGCAGCCTATCTTCTTCCTATCATCCTCTTCTTCTTCTTCTTCTAGCCTCAACACCCTTCTCTTCTTCTTCTTGGGTGCATCATCGGCTGTTGGTTTTGAGGGTAAAGGAATTGGTTTAGTGGTTGTGGTAGTGGTGATTTTGAAGTGGGAGGTTTTGCAGGTTGTTCTAGCATTCTTGTAGTGAGTGAGGCTTTTGAGTGTTTTGCTAGTTCCTTTCTGTTCCCAGCACCTGCCTCATTTAGTGCTTCAATCACCAATCCTTAGTGTATGCTTCAGATGAACAGATCTTGGTGGTTATTGCCAAGATACTGTCCCTGGTCCATGACTTAATCTCGATCAATGATCTCCCAAGGTACTTTGCAATGAATCTGATCATGATCTCTAGTCTTTCTCTTTCTAATGCATCATAACTTGCCCATCTTGAGTTAATTTCTTCAACTTCAAGTCTCCTAATCTCTAAGTCAAGCTGTGCAATATCGAACCCCTGTCTATACAGTTGATCAATAATGGAGTCCATTGATTTACTGTGTGTAGCATCCACCATTTTGAGCATCTCATCGAGTTCGAGCTCTTTTTCTTTTCCTTCAACCTTCCTCTTCTTATATGTGACATGAAAGTCTTTGTGACTTTCACCCACTTGATCAATGTCAGCTCCCTTCACAAACTCCTCTTCCTTGTCAGTCTCCTTTTCTTTCTTCCCCTCTATGCTCTTCCTCTTTGCTTTCACTGACTGACTCTCCCCCTTTTTGGTTGCATTGGTTGCAAGGGTTGAGTAGCAGAAAGCCTTGTGCTCACAATCTCCTCCACCAGGGGTTGTATGATTGAGGGAAGCCTCTCATCCATGGTTTTGATCACAATGTCTATGATCATTGGGGTGATGAGAGGTAGGGATTGCTGAAAGATAGCAGCTGTTTGCTCAGAGGGGTTCTGTCCCTGAGAAGCAGTGCCAGAAATAGAAGCTGGTGGCTCGGAAGTTTTGAGTGGCTGAGTGTGTGGGAGACCTTCAGGTGAAGGTGCCATCTGTGGTTTATGTTGGTGGCAGATGGACTTGCTTTTTGAGAGAATTGGTCAAGTAGTCTTTGTAGTCTACTGACTTCTTCCTCAAGAATTGTGTTCTGGGCCAAACATCATAAAAGAAGCCCAGGTCATCATCAGCAGATGCTGAATCACCTGACCTCCTGCTTGTAGCAGGATGTACATGCACTGGGTGTAGACCAGTTTTAGCATGTGCCCCTTTTTCTTGGAACTGGGGACTTCCAGCCTCAGGACGATGTCCTTCATCAGCTGTTGCCTCTGGTGAGGTCTTGCAATGTTACCAGCCTCAGTCTGATCATGTGCTGATTCAGAGAGGTGGCAGCCTCCAGATGTTCTGGTCTCCATATCCACACCAGGAGATAGAACAGTAAACCTTTGTGCTGTGGGCTGTCAGAAGCATGTTGATCCTCTTCCTCAATTGCTGTGGTTTTCCCCTTTGTTGGTGTTTGTTGGGGAGGAGGAGAGTGGCATGCAGCTGAGTCAGCATGTTTGCAATAATGAGAGTAGGACTTTGTGGGGCGGTTGCAGTGGGAGATGGGGTAAAAGCAGTATGCACCTGGGGAGAATGGTGCTCTTCAATGGCAATCTCCTCAAATGAGTAAGATCCCAGATTAGTGGGTACCCCTTCTTTGGTTGCTGCAGGCTCCTTTTGAGAGGAATCCTGAGCGGCTGTGGCTGGTGAAGTCCTTGTATCCACTAGGGGGTTATAACAGTGGATATAGCCTACGTTTGTGTGGGGGCATCCTCAGGGGAGTCATTTCCCTGAGTAGCCTTTTTTGTCTTCTTTTTAGTGGGTTTGGTGGGGACTTTGGATTTGGAGGTGGTGGCTGTGGGTTGCAGCTGCATGGGTTTGCGCAGCTTGGCAGCCATTTTTAGTGATTGTTCAGAGTGTGCGGGAGTATACTTCAGGCAATACAGCCGTAGCAGGACTCCCAGACCAACAAGTCCCTCAGCTTGAAGCTGGTTTTCAATTATGGCCATTATGAACCGAGGATATAATATCCAACGGTAGCAAGTTGTTTTTGGGCCATATCCTTGAGCTCTAAAAATAGTATTTCATAAAAATTTAAAGGTTGTTGCTCAAGGATGGAGTACATTACCTGTTGCCACCGTGTGGACATTTGATCCCATGATGAAGTCTTGGGGGCAAGGCAGACATTTACCATGAAAGATGAGACGTTCGGCATCCTGGAATGTTTCTTCAATATGGTAGATGCACTCAGATCACCCTGGTATCCATGCTGGGCAAATGATTGATCTATTGTGCCCTTTGGATAACCAGTTGGAAAGTGGCATCATCCAGATTGAGGGTTTGGCGAAGAATGTCTAGAGTAATGACCACTTTTGACGATGGCAAACGATTGAAGAGACTCTGTGTCATTCTCCTCAGAGACAAGAGTGACATTTGTCCAGAATTGGTTAAGAGATTCGGCATATATGGTGGGATTTAACAGAAAAGCCGTTTTGTAAGGTGAATGAACCATTAAATCAATGGCGTTGTGAAACTTGGTCTAGTATGGCGATTTTGTGAGATGTGCGACACAGTTGTGTCGAGGTTTAGTTGCATGGTCGCCATTGATGAAGAGAGGTTACAGAGTTTTTTGAACGTTAGGTTTGAGAAGAGAAGAAAGTAAAAACTCTGAAGGTGGGATAAGGTATTTAAAGGGTAGGGTTAGAAAACGACTGAAGGTTTTGGTGTTAGTCATCAGTTGTTGAAACTACTGATGACATGGTATTAACTTCCAGAGGTTTGGAATGACTGACCGTATTGGTGTGATCAGCAGTTGTTATAAAACAACTGAAGACTTGGTTTTAACTGTCAGACGTTGAAACAGCTGAAGTCTCTGATTTAGTCATGAGTATATAAAACTACTGAAGATTTAGTCATCAGTAGTTATAAAACTACTGAAGACAGTTTTGACTTCAGGTGGTGAAACAACTGAGGACTTGGTATTAGTCATCAGTAGTTGTGAAGCTACTGAAGACTTGGTTTTACCATCAGTTGTTGTTAAACAACTGAAGACTTGGTGTTAGTCATCAGTAGTTGTGAAACTACTGAAGACATGGTTTTGCTTCAGTTGTTTAGAAGGAAACAGCAGTTGGAAACTACTGAAGAGGAAAAGGCTCATCAGTAGTTGTCGTCAATTCATTACTTTTCAGCTGTTTCAGTCTGACCTCCACACTTACTCATCAGACTTAGATCTGAGTTTCAGACGTTTCATTGGTCATCAGTACTTATCTGCATTTCTGACATCAGTTTTGTGGCTACAACAGCTGTTATGACTACATCAGCTATTGTAACTACATCAGCTGTTTCAACAAATAAAGTACTTGAGTACTGAGAAGTTACTTAAGCTTCAGTAGTTTTAAAAACTTCTGAGGGGAGGATAACTTCAGTACTTATATGACAATAATAAACTAATGATCATCAGTACTTGTGAGCTGAGATCACCAGTAGTTGTCACTTATTCTAGCTGCAGCATACCAAGCCTTAACATAGGTTTTGGAAAGTTGTGCTTTCCAAGGGCTTAGTGAAAATGTCTACAAGCTCATCAGCACTAGGAACAAATTTTGGATCAATCAGACCTTTTTCAAAACAATCTCTAATGAAATGGTGTCTGATTTCAATATGTTTAGTCCTAGAGTGCTAGACAGGATCTTGACAATGCAAAGAGCTGAAGAGCTGTCCATTAACAATGGGGCTTACTCTTTTATGCCATAATCCAATAATTGGTTTTGAAGCCAGAGTACCTGAGATGTACAGCTTGCAGCAGCAATGTACTCTGCTTCAGCAGTTGATGTAGCAACTGAGGTCTGCTTCTTACTCTGCCAAGAAATCAAGCAGTTGCCTAAGAATTGGCATCCTCTAGAAGTGGACTTTCTTGTCAATTTACACCCTGCATAGTCACTGTCAGAAAAAGCAACTAATTTACCAGAGTGTCTAGTAGAATACCATAAACCTAGAGATGTAGTGCCTTGCAAATATCTAAAGATCCTCTTGACTGCAATCAAATGAGACTCCTTAGGTGCAGCCTGAAATCTAGCACAAACACATGTAGCAAACATAATATCTGGTCTAGAAGCTGTTAAGTACATCAAGGACCCAATCATACATCTGTAAAGTGTTTCATCAACCACTTTACCTTTCTGATCTGTATCCAGTTGTGTGGTGTTGCACATGGGAGTAGAACAGGGCTTACACTTTTGTAAATCAAACTTTTCCAAAATCTTTTGTGTATTTGGACTGATGAATGAAAATTCCATCAGCCTTTTGTTTGATTTGCAAACCCAGAAAGAACTGTAATTCTCCCATGGCACTCATTTCAAACTTCTGTTTCATCAACTTTGTAAAGGCATCACACAACTGTGGATCAGAGGATGCAAAAATAATATCATCTACATAAATTTGAACAAGTAGATTATGCTGCCCAGCTTTCTTAATGAATAAAGTCTTATCTATGGAGCCTTTAGTGAAATTATTTTCCTAAAGAAATTTTGATAATGTCTCATACCAGGCTCTAGGAGCTTGTTTCAACCCATAGAGAGCCTTATCAAGCTTATACACCCAATTAGGATGTTTATTGTCCTCAAAACCTGGTGGTTGACATACATAAACCTCTTCTTTAATTTTCCCATACAAAAATGCACTTTTGACATCCATTTGAAAAACTTTAAGGTTGTGATAAGCAGCATAAGCTAAAAACAATCGAATTGCTTCCAGTCTGGCTACAGGGGCAAAGGTTTCATTATAATCAATACCTTCCTCTTGTGAAAACCCCTGTACTACCAGTCTGGCCTTGTTCTTAACAATAAGCCCATTTTCATCAGTTTTGTTCCTAAACACCCATTTAGTGCCTATTGCACACTTACCTGGAGGTAGAGGAACCAGTTCCCACACTTGCTGTTTCTTGAACTGAAGAAGCTCAAGCTGCATGGCTTCAACCCATCCATTGTCCCTTAAAGCAATGTGATAGTTCTTTGGCTCTTGCTGACTAATGAAGCGAGCATAGAAGCAGAAATTTGACAATTGAATTCTTGTTGAAACTCCAGCATTGATATCACCAATGATTTGAGACATAGGGTGATTCTTTAGATCTTGGTACACAATAAGATCTGTGCAAGTGTTTGTAGCAGGCTCAGCAGCAACAGATGGTGATGGTGAAGCATTTCCTTGAAACCAATCAGTAGATGGTAATTCAAAGGAAGTTGAAGTTGTAGAAATCTCATCAGCATTTGTTGTGGATTGTGCTACTGAAGCTACAGGACGTCAGGTTAGCTGAATCAGGCAGTTGATCACTAAACTTGAAAAGGTGATTACTGATATCATCATCATCATCAGTAACACCAGATGATGACTAGCTACAGAAGATGATGGATTCATATGATCTGCAACAGCAGGTGGTTGATAAGGAACATATTGCAGAATGTCCAGATCAAACAACTCCACAGGGTTTTGTGGAATTGTATCCTTAGGGGATTCATTGAACTTCACATGCAAGGTTTCTTCAACTATCTTTGTCCGACAGTTGAATTCTCTATAAGCCTTGCAAGTGGATGAATACCCAACAAAATACCCTGCATCCACCTTAGAATCAAACTTTTGGAGTTGATCCTTTGTGTTGAGAATGTAACAGGGACCCTAAATGCTCTAAAGATGAAATCAAAGGGGCTAAATGATGTAAAACTTCATAAGGAGTTTTCATCAACCTCTGATTTACTAGGGCTCTATTCTGTACATAGCAGGCTGTATTGACAGCTTCAGCCCAAAAGGTCAGTGGCAGACCAGAATCAGCCAACATGGACCTTGCAGCTTCAATGAGGGTCCTGTTCTTTCTCTCCACTACTCCATTTTGCTCTGGAGTCCTTGGGATGCTATACTGCCTCTTATTCCCTTTGACAAGTAAAACTCACCAAGAGTGTGGTTTCTTAATTCAGTACCATTGTCACTCCTCACACACTTAACTGGTAGGGAATACTGCTTCTCAACGTGTAACACAAAGTTCATAATGGACTGAGCAGCCTCATCCTTTGAATGCAAGAAGAAGGTCCATACATATATAGAGTAATCATCCACATTACCAGACAGTATTTCTTCTTTGCCATACTCATTACCTTCACAGGACCAAAAAGATCCATGTGCAGTAGTTGTAAGCAGACATTAGACTTGGACTCTTCTAAGGTTGGGAATGAAACTTATGTTGTTTCCCTTTTAAGCATGCAGTGCAGATTTCATCACAATTGAACTCCTTTATTGGAAGACCTCTCACTAAACTCTTGTGGATCAGCTGATTCATGTTTTTGAGATTAACATGACCTAGGCTTCTATGCCACAGTTTAGATTGTTGGAGAGAGGCCTTGGAGAACAAGCATGGATGGCCTCTCAACTCAATTTTCTTTGACAGATCCAAGGCATATACTCTTCCTATCCTGTTAGCCTTCAGGAGAGTATTATCATCCAGTACTTTGTCAATCAGGCTCAGAACCTTGGAAGACAGAATCCTACAGTTCTGGCTTGTAAAAAGAGCAACATGTCCTTTGTCACACATCTGACTGACCCTCAACAGATTGTATTTGAGATTCTCCACATGGTTGACATCATCAAATCTAATATCTCCATTAGACACAAATCCCTTTCCAATGATGTAACCTTTAGCATCATTTCCAAATGAGACAAATCCCTTCTTCCCTGAGAGTAATCATGAAGAAGAGAGCTGCTCCCAGTCATGTGCATGGATCCTCCACTGTCCACATACCAGATGCTTCTTTGGCATGATGAAGAACCCTGCATAATCATAAGAAACTAGTTAGCTTTGGAGACCCAAACCTTTTTGGTTTTGGGACTGACTTTATCAATAGATTTAACCATAGCTGGTTTCTCATGATTAAGAGCTGATGAAGATGGAGATGGTGCTGAAATGGATTGGGCCTGGAATTCCTCTCCAGTGGTTTGATCACATGGGCTTCAAGTTGGTTAACTCTCCCCAACAGATGCTGAACCATCATAACAAGCTATGTCTGATTTGAAGCTCGAGCTTTCAGTTCATTTGACACTCCAGAGCTTGTTTTTGATGAGTTCCTGTGACCCACCATTTCCTCCGTCTTAGACTTCACAGACTTAGTCTTATGTTTATCATGAGGAACAATATCAGTTGTCTTCTGATAAACCGCATCCTTCTTAGTGGATTTGGGTAAGGCCTTGGGTTTATCAGGTTGAGATGATTGTGGTACAAACTTGGTCTCAAACTCAGTTTTCATTTTATTTATTTCTAGTC
Organism: Flaveria trinervia; assembly: GCA_025506515.1. NCBI lineage: Eukaryota > Viridiplantae > Streptophyta > Magnoliopsida > Asterales > Asteraceae > Flaveria > Flaveria trinervia. The sequence goes on along the minus strand of CM046442.1, from coordinate 21,497,889 downwards.
TAATGAGCTCATCCCTTTGAAGCTTTAAACCCTTTTTGTACCAACATTCATCAGATAGATGATTGAATTTACCACAAATTTCACATGGTTTATTCTTCATCTTGGACATGTTTACTGCTGAAGTGGAAACTACTGAAGGTGTGATCTTCAGTACTTTCCTCCTATCAGTACTAGGCACTAAAGGATTTGTAACAGCTGAAGACTGGTAATTCAACTGTTTTCCATCCGTCCTAATAGACTGTTCGATGGATTCCTCAGCAGTTGTTAGTCCTTGTATTTCAACTGATTTGAAATGCTTTTCAGATGTTGGGTCTCTTTCAGTACTTGGGGTACATTGAGGAACAACATCTGAAGTACTCAGCTTCATATGAGTCTCAGTCGTTAGACCATCACTTAATTTATTTGTTGAGATCTTAACACTGATTTCATTCTCTGATCTTAGATTATCATTGGAGAATGACTCACACGATAATGTGGTTTGGAAATTGCTTTCACTTTCAGATTTAACTATGGAGTTAGGAGTAACGTCTGTTGGTGGAGCAGTATGGTTGTAACCAATGCCAAACTTCAAATTTGAAGTAGTTTGCTTGCTAAGAAGCATTTCAAATCCCTTGCATGATGAGACCCAACGTTGACACTCAACTTGGGTCACTGCAAGTTTTTCTTTGAGACTCCTGTGGTCTTCCAGAATAACCTCTAGCTTGGCCTTTTCATCATTTAATTGGCATTTAAGCTTATAAATATCATCACTTTTTCTGTTAAGAGCAGACTCATACTCAGCTTTTCTTTTGAAAATGGTTTTCTCAAGCTCAAGTTTTTGATTTATTAATGCTACATTTGCCTCTCTAATAGAGACAAAGGCAGCTATGCATGATTCAGAATATAACTTGGCTTTAGCCTCTGAAGATACCTGAGTTACCTGTGAAGATGATGCATTTGAACAGGAACCCTCAGTAGACTCCAGGGCCATGAGAGCAAGATTTCCAAAAGGGTGTTCACCACCATGTTGACTAGCACCAGCATAGTATTGCTCAGTGTGACCATACAAGTTATCAGGTAAGCTACTCCAGTCAACGACTCCAGGTGTGAAGAAGCTGTGATGAGGTTGTGATTGAGATGGAGATGGTTGAGGTTCTGGTAGTGCATGAGATTGTGGTACTGTAGGAGCTTGAACTTGATTTGACTGTGGCATATAATAGCAGGGATAAGGATATGGCATTTGACCCTGAGGAACAAAATATGCAGGAGAATAAGGGTGTGATGAATCACTTGAACCAGTAGAATGTTGCCCTTTTGATTGTGAATTGTTATTTGGAAAAGTCAAAAAGGGTGCAGAAGAGTTAGATCCAGTTGATCTACACTCTCTTGCAAAGTGTCCAAGCCTGTGGCATTTGTGACACTTCAACTTGCTCTCGTCAAAACCGATTTTGGTTTTGTCAGAGAGTCCAGGAAATTTCCTGCCAGTTCTCTTGTAGAATTTCTGAGATCTGATATTGATCAAGGCCATTTGGCTCAAAATATCCATCTCTTCTAAATCATCATCAGCAATGCCCTTCAAATCATCCATGATAAAGCATAGATTGTCACTATTATTACCAGGATGACAATCAACACTCACAAAGGCATGATTAGAATTGTTTGAGGTGAAATCAATATGCTCATCATAGTGGCATTCTGATCCTGCATACTCTGACTCATGACTTACCAAGGCAGTGTTTCCTGGTACAAAATCATCAGTGAGCTTTCCAGATGATGACAGTTTTCGTTTCTGTTCTATCTCTCTCAAATGTGAGCAATTTCCCATGGAGTTGGGTGAGAGATAGTTTGTCCAAATTTCCACTGGAGCATAGGACAATAGTATATGTGTCCCATCTCTCAGGCAGTGATCTGAGAAATCTGTTATTCATCTGGCTATTTGTGTACTCATGTTTGACCATTTTTAATTCATAGATCAAACAAGAGAACCGCTCAAACTGTTGAGTCAGTGTCTCACTCTTCCTATGAGAGAATGTCTCATATTGTTGGGCAAGGATTTCTCTATTATTTGCCAAGACCTTATCTGTTCCTCCAAATTGTTCTTTCAAGGCATTTCAGAGGTCATGGGCAGTTTCATAATGCATTAACCCAGAATAGATTTCATTGGGCAGAGCCATGGCCAGAATTCCATGGGCTTTTGCATCAGTCTCAAACAATTTCTTATCCTCATCTGAGTATTGCTCCCTCCTCTTCGGAACCATTTGATTGGTTTCCGGGTTATTCACCATAGGCTTGTGTGGACCATGTACCATTGATGTCCAACAACCTGAGCTGTTAACAGACAGGTGATGGAGCATTCGTCGTTGCCATATGTTATACTCATTCCTAACCAGCATCGGAGGCTTGATTGAGGAACTAGTATTGTGTGGCTCATTGGAAGGAGTAGTCATTTTAGGTCCAAATACAATTTAATTCAAGCTTTTAAAAGATTTTACACAGACCACAACAGACTCAATGAAAACCAAGAATAAATCTCAGGATGAATGACCAAAAACACAGAAAATTCAATCTCTATAACCGTTTCTTGCAAATATGCTAATTCAATCAAACTTGGATCTTGGATAGCAGTTTCAATGATCAATTATTAGATCGATCAATGATTAACCAGCTCTGATACCATTTGACAGGATCAGTGATCTCAAGTTTGATGGATTAGAGTGTAACGCAGCGGAATAAGAACAAGAATTAGACAAATTATAACAAGAATTTGATATTCGTATGCATTAAGAACAAATACGGTTGTAAAGAGAGAATATATTATGTGAAAAGGAATGTTTCAATAATATCAAATGTTTCTGCTCAATCATTCATAGATTACAATTAGGTTGACACTCCTTATATAGAGTGCAATCACTGCTGATATCACGGGATAGTGACATCTGGCAGATTTGTGACAAAAATAACTAAAACTTAACAAACTACTGAAATGTTCACAACTACTGAGAACATATCAGAGTGCTAAGTATAAAACATAAAACTACTGATATGAAACTACTGAAACTACAACGACTGAAGAACAAGCTCTTTAGTCATTTTATAAAACTACTGAAAAGAAAAACATAAAACTACTGAAAGAAAACCGTCACAACTACTGAAGAAGACCTCTTCAGCTGTTGTGACAACGACTGATACTTGGTCTTGAGCACTTGTCTTCGGACTTTGTCTTCAGCACTTGTCTTCAGACTTTGTCTTTAGCACTTGTGTCTTCAGACTTTGTCCTCCGCACTTGTGTCTTCAGACTTTGTCTTCAGCACTTGTCTTCAGATTTTGTCTTCAGCACTTGTGTCTTCAGACTTAGTCTTCAGCACTTGTGTCTTCAGACTTTGTTGTGACGTCCGTGGGACTTAAGGTTTTTCTGATCCGGCTCATTGGTTCTTTTGGTCCAACATTTACATTTCGAAATTAAGCATAGTGAATGATATAACGACTGTAATTATATCATTTCCCAAGATTCTTTTCTTCATAAGACTTGATTTTTTTTGTGGTTTTTCTGATGTTTTAAGATATTTTTGATGTTTTTCAAAGTTTTTACTCAAGGTTAATCATGCCAATTGACTGAACCAGAAATTCAAACCTACCAGGTTCAAATGCCTTGGTAAATAAATCAGCTAATTGATTTTCTGTTGGTACTTGAATCAATTTGATTGAACCCCTTTTAGCACAGTCTCTCAAAAGATGATATCTAGTTTCAATATGTTTTGTTTTTGAGTGCTGAACTGGATTATTTGTTATAAAGACAACAGCTGTGTTGTCAATAGAAATTGGTGTATGCAAAAACTTAAAACCAAAATCAAGCATCTGGTTTTGAATCCAGAGAACTTGAGAGCAACATGCTGAAGCAGCAATATACTCAGCTTTGGCTGTGGACACAGACACATTTATCAGCTTCGGTTTGTGCTGTTGTTTATCCTTCCGTCAAGAACATGCTTGGATGTTTATCGATCCAGCCGACTTCATAATTGGTATCAGAGCCAGTTACTACTGGAATGATCTAACAATCATTCTAGCAACCCGAGCTCTTGATTTCTAGATCAAATTTCAGATCTTGACGGTAAACCCACTTCGTGTTCTTCTTGTTTTGCTCAGATCTTGTTACGTGTGTTGTTTCTATATTAAAACCGAACTTGAAACCACATTCCCATCACCCTTTCGAATCTGATGATCTCTATTTTGTTTCCCTTCATGTAAAATTCGTCAGATTAGGTTTTGGGCAGCCCTGGCGGCTACAGATCTGAAAATCTGCGTGCAAATATGCTTATCGACTGGACCATGCGAATGGTCCATTCGTACGACTGGACCATGCTAATGGACCATTCATGCGACTAGACCAGTCGTATGTTCAATTGCACGAATGAGCTATCCGCATTGACTCATCGCATTTGTTCCAAACCAAAAAAAACAAAAGAGTTTGGAACTGCATGTTGCATAGATTTGAGGATGAGCAAAGCATATTCACCCTAAGGTTCTTTTGTCAAATAAGTTCGATGTATACCCCATTATTCGTCGGACTTCTAGAATAGGTGAATGTATTTGGAAGACGAAAGATAGAAGAGAAGATGTCAGCAGTCGGTGCTGATTTTGTGGGGTAGTCAGGAGCATCTGACTACTTATGGGCCAATCAAGTTATATTTATCCGCATAGAGAGGATTCTCATTCTTAAGGGGAATCCATGTATAGAGAAATTGAAGACGCAATCAGAAAGTGATGATGTGAGCAGGTTTCTGATGATGAATCTACGTGCATGCTGATTTGTTTAATATTGTCAGCTGTGGATTGGAACCTTCAACCTTTTTGCCCAATACACAATGTGAAGACGCCAGGAGAGCACAATGTCTATATATTGGGATATGCTGAATGTGAGGGGGAATTTCTACGGGTGTTGGTGTTAATCAGGTTAGTGTGTGTAAAGATTGAAGTAATGGAAAACTGTTCATGTCATTATCTGGAAAAATCAGTCAGATGGGGAATCTTGCTGCTATGATGGTGTTCTGCAAAGTAAACGAAAGCTATTGTGCCTAAATTCATTTTCAGGGATATTGTAGCAACCTGACGGATTTGCAATGTTGGCTAATATGGTTTTCGTTTGATTCTATTGGCAACCAGAGCAAATATTGACTGAATATTGTAAGAGGTGTTATCTACTATTCGCAAGCAACGTCCAAGGGGGACTTTGTTGGAGCATATATAGTCATATATAGTGTGTTTGTCGCTTGTCGAATAGTCTAGGCTTAATGTATTACACCTGATATGTTGTAAACACATGAAACTGAGTCATTCGCAGGAGCATATGCGAATGAGACTCAGTCGTACGACTGAGCCATGCTAATGGACCAGCCGTGCGACTGAGAGATGCGATTGGGACATTCGTAAGACTGAACCATAAGTATGGTCTAGTCGTACGATTGAACCATACACATCATCCAGTCGTACGATTGAACCATATGCATGGTCCAATCGCACGAATGGGCCCAGTCGCATCTAATATGGGCCGAGGCCTATATATAGCAGTTTCAATGTGTAGAGAGTTTAAGGATTGGAGAGGAAGTTTACCCGGAGCCGAGGGCTACCGGATAAGAGGGGAGATCATGCTCGATCTTCCCCTTGCCAAGAGTCTTGATTCTTATGTTGTAACGAGCTTGTAATCGTTAGGTTTTATCAATGAAACCATTCAATTATAGTTTGTATTATTGTTTGACTTTTGGTTTGTGCTGTTGTTTATCCTTCCGTCAAGAACATGCTCCGATGTTTATCGATCCAGCTGACTTCACATGTTTGATTCACCCGGAGACACAAAACTGAAGGTCCAATCCTGTCCTTTGTCACCTTGAGCAGTCAAGGCCTTTGGCTCTTTGCTTGACGAGGTAGTTCCACTCCTGTCTTTGTTCTGACGGTTGAAGGTTGAGAATGGATTCCCGTTACCTGTCTTCTTGGGCTTTACACATTCACGTTTGAATTGCCCCTTTTCTCCACAATTAAAGTAGGTAACTTTGGTTTTGTTGAAACTAAAGGTTGTGTCTTTTGTGGCCACCAACATCTGTCTTGTCTTTTTCACAAACTTTTTCGCCCTTCTGACAACACTAACCAAAGCCCATATTATATCCATTCTCTCTACTACATTTTCGTCCACCTGCTCATAGTCTTCATCTTCCAGATGGCAATTTCCAATCTTCCCTATAACTACACCATCACATGAATGGACAATAGGTTCTAGGAAATCCATGTGCTCCGTTGCTACTTCCATAATGATATTACTAAGATTTTCGGTCTTCAACTTTGTAGTGTTGGCTTCAGACACTATATATTGGGTAGTGGATGACCCTAATGTTTCTGGTCCTGAAACGGTGGGTTGGGAAAGAGCTGCTGAACTAGACACACAGGCAGTTTGAAGTGGTGCTCCTGAATTGGTTGGGTTGGGAGATGAGTTATACAGTGAAGGATTCTGGTCATAGGATCCTTACTGTGACCTGTACTTCATCCTCAGTTCCTCCTCCCTCAATTTCAGGTTGAAGTCATTTATCTCTAACTTTGCAAATATATTGTTCAGTCTCAAGTTAGACACAAACGAGTCCCATTTCTCCAGCAAACCATCGGCAAAGCTTGACACTTTATCTTCCATAAACGTTGTAACCCCATGAGTGTGCAACTCACTCATCAAATGGTTGAATCTATCGATTATGTCGTCCAAGCTTTCTTTCCCTATTGAAGAGAGGTTATCAAACTCCTTTCTGAGAGCCTTTGCCTTTAATTCCTTTAACGTTGCATTCCCGTCATATCTTTTCTCCAAGGCCTCCCATAACTTCTAAGCCTTTTTGTTCTAAAAAAATTGATGAAAAATAAATTTTGGTATTGACTGAGTCAGCAGGGCATACACCTTTTTTTCAGCACTGTACTTTGCTTTCTGGCTATCAGTCATACCTCCCAACGTTAACTTAGCACCATCAGCCCTGACTGGCATACTATAACATGTCTTAACTGATTTCCAAAGATTGGGATCAACTGCATTTAAATAGATCTTGAACCTTTGTTTCCATTGCGGGTAATCATCTAACGTTATAAGTTTAGGTGGTTTATTGTGATTCCCAATTGCATTTTCCAGAAGCAGAAGGTTCTAGATGCGAGAGTCCCTTCCGGCTGTAAACGCAAAGTACTGATCTTCCATCTCTTTAAACTTTGAATTTTTGAACTTTAAACTTGTGTGAATCGACAGATACGAATGAGTCAATCGTGCGATTAGACAAGTGCGGATAAGTTAATCGTGCTTTTGGACAAATGCGGATGACCAATACGAATGAATAAGTCGTGCCAATGAAATGTACGAATGAATTCAATTGTGCGATTGGATTCAGTCGTACGTACGGAGTGTGCGATTGGAGACAAGCGAATGGGATTGTTGAGTAGTATGAATGAGTAAGCGACTGAGTTCAATTGTGCGAATGGGGTGTGTGATTGAGTTCAGTTGTGCGATTGAGCCAATCGTGGGACTGAAGGCTGCTGCTTTTGCAAAATCAAAGGTTTTCGACACTTTGACACAAAAACATGATTTTTCAAGAATCCTAATCTGCCGTATGCCGAAAAATGTAAACTTTGAGACCTGGAGACGTCGAAAACACTGTTTTATTAAAAAAAGGTGACTCTTTTAAATGAAAACGTGATTTTTACACCGAAACTAATCGAATGACATGCATAATCAAGAGCCAAAGCTCTGATACCACTTGTTAGGACTGTGTACGTATGGAGTACTAACTGATAATGCGTGAAACCAGATCAAATAGTGTGGAATTCTATTTGATTGGCAATCCAATTAGTGAGAACGCAGTCCCGATCAATCTAATAATTAAAGAAACGTTAAGAACGATTAGAACAAGATCAACTGCGAACCATAAACTTGGAACGGGCTTTCTAGACATTCTGGACGGCTAGGGCACGAGTATGTGTTCATGTGTTTTGAATTTTCTTGAATTGTTAAGTTTTTCCATGAATTATGTGGTATTTTTAGGTTAGGGTTTCCCAATCGTACAACTGAACCATTAGCATGGTTCAGTCGTGCGACTGAATCATGCGATTGATCCATATGCACGACAAAAGGTTTAGTCATGTGACCGAATCAATCTTATGTCTAAACCGTGCGACTGATCCATTCTCCTGGGTCAATCGTGCGACTGGTCCAATAGCATGAAGTATTAATGCGTATGGTCCATTAGCATGGTCCATTAACATGAAGAGTTCATACGATTAAGTTTGAACACGTTTCTCAATCATTATTAACTAAGAACTATGCACAACAACCTTAAACCTATATAGTTAGTTCAATATACTCTATCACACAATACACAATGAAACACTAAACATTATAAGCATCAATCATATATTGTATTTTATTCAACTCATTCATTACATATATGTAAGACATGACAGACATTTACGTTAAGCTCCTAACTAGGTACATGTGTATCAACACCACCACATCCACAGGTTCTTGTGGGTATGGTTGAGTTGTCCTGAGGGGTCTCTCATCTAACTTGCTATTGAGAATGGTGATCTCAAGTTGCTGGTCATTGTTCTTTCTTTGTTAGATAGCCACCTGAGATTCCTAGTGACTTACCTTTGAAACTAAATAGGTGCATGTTCTAGAAAGTTATTGCACCTTTAGTTGTAGACTCCCCACAATATCAAATTTCACTTACACCATGATAGCTTCCGCAGAAGTGTCAATTGGTTGGGATGTCGGGGTTAAGGTCTAAAGACTGTAATCACTTGTAGGTGTCACAGCCTCTTACATATGGACTTCCTAAACAAGTTCCGGAAGATCCACCTCAGTTTTGGTTGGGTGATGTCGGCTGGATATGGGTGATTCAAAATCACTCATCTCTCCTTAAGTAGGGGTGGAGAAGAGAGACTCAAGGTACTCATTGAATCCCATATCTTCATCTTCTTAGAAATCGAGGTTGCCAACTGGTTGGTTTAGATCTAAAGGTTGGGGATGGTAACTATCCTTTAAAGGTTAATCACTAGATTTTTGAGATTCTAAATGAAGGCATAAGGATGGTGTTATGCGCTGAATAGGCTAAGCGTGATAAACCTCAACACTGATAAAAGAAATGATGGGAGTGGTCTGCTCCTAGGAGAAGTAGGAACTCTAGTGTCCACTTCTTCCTGCATGGGAGAGTGTTTGGGGGCTTGCACATCCTGAGTAGTTTGTGCATGGGTTCATTTGGATCTTCTTAAGTAGGCGAGGTGATTTGGGGCTATGTGGTTGGTACAGATATAGAAGGTGTGGGTTTAACATTGGCTTGTATTTCCAAGTTGTCACCTTGAGCAATGAGCTCTAACATTTTTGGAACCGGGGTTGTTTCTACCCCTTAGAAGCCCATAGTGTACTTTCTCATTGTCTTAAAGATGTCAGCCTATTGGACCAAAAGAACCAATGAGCCAAGATCAGAAAACCTCTAAGTCCCACATGATATCACAACAACTGCTGAAGGCTTCATCAGTAGTTCGACAAGTGCTGAAGACTTCAACAGCTGAAGATCAAGTACTGAAGATTTAAACAGCTGAAGACTAAAGTGCTGAAGTCAAACAGCTGAAGAACACAAGTGCTGAAGCTAAAGACTAAAGTGCTGAAGTCAAACAGCTGAAGAACACAAGTGTTGAAGCTGAAGACTAAAGTGCTAAGGTCAAACAGCTAAAGAATACAAGTGCTGAAGCTGAAGACCAAAGTACTGAAGTACAACAGCTAAAGAGTCCACAAGTGCTGAAGATCAACAACTGATGTACAAAGTCTAAAGACAAAGACTGAAGACATCAGCTGATGACATCTACTGAAGTCATCAGCTGATGAAATGTCTGAAGTTCAAGTCTGAAGACCAAGTGCTGAAGTTTCAGTAGTTTGTCACAATAGCTGAAGAGTACTTCTTTAGTAGTTGTGATATCAGTAGTTTTATGTTTTTGCTTTCAGTAGTTTTGTAAAACGACTGAAGAGCTTGTTCTTCAGTCGTTGTAGTTTCAGTAGTTTCTTATCAGTAGTTTTGTAATAAGTAAACACTTAGCTTCTTGTAAGAAGATGTCAGCTGTTAGACATCTTCAGCAGTTTTAATGTTTCAGTAGTTTGTTAAATAACGGTTAGATGTCACTATCAAGTGACATTAGCCTACGTCATTTTTCCTTATATAAGGAAGAATGACCTAAATTGTAATTTTGCCAAAGCCATGCCAAAGCGTGTGATTGAATGAAATATTCCTTTTGCAGACACTTTCTCTCTCTATAACTAATTCTGTTCATTGCTATATCTTTGGTATTCTTGCTCGAATTGCGCTAGTTGGTACTATATTCTGCTGCTGAAATCATTCGAATCGATCAAACTAGATGCTGAGATCCTATCAAATGGTATCAGAGCAGGTTAATCATTGATCGATCTAACAATTGATCATTGAAACTGCTCATTTGCTCTAAGTTTGATCGAACTAGCAAATTCGCACGAATATGTTATAGAGATTGAAGTTCTGTCGCTTTTGGCTATTTTAATTGAGGTTCTTAGTGGTTTTGAGCTAAATTTGTTTTGCTTATCTTGAATTGTCTGAACTTTCGAAAATGACTACACCTTCTAATGATCCACATAATACTGGTTCCTCAACCAAGCCTCCGATGCTGGTTAGGAATGAGTATAACATTTGGCAACGCAGAATGCTCCATCACCTGTCTGTCAATAGTTCAGGTTGTTGGACATCCGTGGTACATGGAACACATAAGCCAATGGTGAATCATCCGGAAACAAATCAATTGATTCCAAGAAGAAGGAACAATACTCTGATGAGGACAAGAAGTTGTTTGAGATTGATGCTAAAGCCCATGGAATTCTGGCCATGGCACTGCCTAATGAAATCTATTCCGGGCTTATGCATCATGAAACTGCACATGACCTTTGGAATGCGCTGAAAGAACAATTCAGTGGCACTGATGAGGTCTTAGCAAACAACAGGGAAATCCTCGCCCAACAGTATGAGACTTTTGCTCATAGAAAGGGTGAGACTCTGACTCAGCAGTTTAAGCGGTTTTCATGTTTAATCTCTGAGTTGAAAATGGTTAAACATGAATATACCAAAAGCCAAATGAACCACAGATTCCTCAGATCACTTCATGAGAGATGGGACACATATACAATTGTCCTACGCTCCAGTGCAAATCTGGATAGCCTATCTCTCACCCAACTTCATGGGAAACTGCTTACATTTGAAAGAGAGATAGAGCAGAAAAGGAAACTGGCTTCATCTGGTAAGCTCACTGAAGACTTTGTACCAGGCAACACTGCCTTGGTTGGTCATGAGTCAGAATATGCTTCATCTGAATGCCAGTATGATGAGCATATTGATTTCTCTTCAAACACTTCTGATTCTCATTTGTGAGTGTTGATAGTCAGTTTACTGGGTGTAATAATGACAATCTATGCTTCATCATGGATGATCTCAAGGGGATTGCTGTGATGAATTAGAAGAGATGGATATTTTGAGCCAAATGGCCTTGATAAATATCAGATCTCAGAAGTTCTACAAAAGAACTGGAAGAAAGTTCCCAGGACTCTTTGGCAAAACCAAAGTTGGTTTTGACAAGAGTAAGTTGAGGTGTCACAAATGCCACAGGCTTGGACACTTTGCTAGAGAATGTAGATCATCTGGATCTAATTCTTCTGCACCCTTTGTGACTTTCCCTGGCAATAGTCAACAACCAGAGGGCAACATCCTGTCAATTCTGGTCATCATTCTCAACCACAATCTCCTGCATATTTTGTTCCTCAGGGTCAATGCCATATCCTTACCCTTGTTATTACATGCCACAAACCAGTCAGGTTCAAGCACCCATTGCTCAACAACCACATGCTCTTCCTGAGCCTCAACCATCTCAATCTCATCAACCTCCTCAACCTCCTCAACCTCCTCAACCTCAACAACATAGCTTCTTCACCCCTGGAGTTGTTGACTGGAGCAGTTTACCAGATGACATGTCTGGTCATGAACAACTATTCACAGGTGCTGGTCAACATGGTGGTGACAGTCCTTTTGGGAATCTGGCACTTATGGCTCTGGAGTCTGCAGATGGATCATCCTCAAATGCCTCTTCATCACAGGTATCACAGGTATCCTCTGAGGCTAAGGCCAAATTATGTTTTGAAACATGCATAGCAGCAATTGCCTCTATTAGAGAAGCAAATGTAGCTTTAATTAATAAGAACATAGAGCTAGAAAAGATCATTTCCAAAAGAAAAGCTGAGTTTGAGTCTATGCTTAAAGAGAAAAATGATGAGATTTATAAACTTAAATGCCAAATCACTGATGATAAGGCTAGGGAAGAGGTACTTTTAGAAAAGTACAAAGACCTCAAAGAAACCCTTGCAGTCACCTAGGTAGAGTGTGATCGATGGGTACAATCATGCAAAGGTTTTGAAATGCTTCTTAGTAAGCAATCAGCTTCCAATGTGAAGTTTGGCATTGGTTATAATCACATTGCTCCTCCTACAGATTTTGGTTCAAGAGCAGAAGTGAAATCTGATGGAGAAAGCAATAACCAATCCACTTCATCATGTGATTCACTTTCTGATAGAGCACCATCAGAAGTTGAAGTTAGTATTATTCCCTCATTGAACCTATCAGCTGATCTTGATGGTTCAAATACTAACACTCACATGATCAAAAAGTTGATCAACTCAGGAGTTATTTCTGGAAGTCCTGAAAGGACTGGAGAGCAAGATTTAACACCTGAAGTCCAAACTCCAACTACTGTCAGCATTGAAGAGAAGAAAACTGTCAGTAGAAAGGGTTTGAAGACTACTAAAGAAGAAGTCAAGAAAGCAAATAGTGCTTCCAAAGTGCTGAAGAACAAGTCTTCAGTAGTTTCATTCTCTTTAGTTGATGATCAACATAAGAAACCATATGAAATATGTGGTTTGTTCAATCATCTTACAGATGATTGTTGGTACAAAAGAAGATCCAAACTCAAACATAAAGAGGAAATTAAAGAGAAAATGGTTAAAATGAAAACTGAGTTTGAAGCCACATTTGTACCAGCAACATCAAATCCTGTAACCCTTAAGTCCAAAAAGGAAGGGGTTAAACAGGTAACAGCTGAGATTGCTCAAAAGAAGAAAGTGCAACATAGGAACTTATCAAACTCCAATGCCAATGTGCCTGGAGAGCTGAAAGCTTTATCACAAAATCAGACACAGCTGGTTATGATGGTTCAACATCTATTGGGAAGAGTTAACCAATTAGATGTTCCTATGTTGAAACCACAGAAAAGGAGGTCCAAGCCAAAAGATTCCTCTTCTTCACCATCTTCTTCCTCTCAGGCTGTTGTTTCCAACAAACCTGTTAGTTTACCATCTGTTGATGAGAACAGGCCCAAAACCAAAAAGGTTTGGGTCTCAAAATCTAACTAATTTGTTGTGTTTTGCAGGGTTCTTCAACATGCCACAGAGGCATCTGGTATGTAGACAGTGGAGGATCCATGCATATGACAGGAAACAGATCACTTCTTAATGACTACTCTCAAGGAAGGAAGGGGTTTGTGTCATTTGGCAATGATGCAAAGGGTTACATCATCGGCAAAGGCTTTGTTTCCAATGGGGAAATAAAGTTTGATGATGTTAACCATGTGGAAAATCTCAAGTACAACCTCTTGAGTGTGAGTCAAATGTGTGACAAAGGCCATGTTGCTCTTTTCACCAGTCAGAACTGTCGGATTCTGTCATCCAAAGTTCTAAGTTTGATTGATAAGGTGTTGGATGAATACACTCTCCTGAAGGCCAACATGACAGGAAGAGTGTATGCCTTAGATCTTTCCAAGAAAATAGATCTCAAAGGCCATCCTTGCCTATTTTCCAAGGCTTCCACTCAAGAATCTACTCTATGGCATAGAAGGCTGGGTCATGTTAATCTCAAAAACATAAATCAGCTGATAAACCATGGTTTAGTAAGGGGACTGCCTATGAAGGAGTTCAAATGTGAAGATAACTGCACTGCTTGTTTAAAAGGAAAACATCACAAAGTTTCATTTCCCTCCATAGAAGAACCTAAGTCCACTGCTTGCTTACAGCTTCTTCACATGGATTTCTTTGGTCCTGTGAGAGTGATGAGTATGGCTAAGAAGAAATACTGTCTGGTAATTGTGGATGATTACTCCAGATTTGTATGGACTTTCTTCTTGCATTCAAAGGATGAGGCAGCTCAGAAGATTATCAACTTTGTGTTATATGTTGAGAAGCAGTATTCCCTCTCAGTCAAGTGTATTAGAAGTGATAATGGAACAGAATTAAGAAACAATACACTTGATGAGTTTACCTCTCAAAGGGAATCAAGAGGCAGTTTAGCATTCCAAGAACTCCTGAACAAAATGGAGTAGTGGAGAGAAAGAACATGACCGTTATTGAAGCTGCAAGGTCCATGTGGCTGATTCTGGACTGCCAATGACTTTTTGGGCTGAAGCTGTCAATACAGCTTGCTATGTACAGAATAGAGTTCTAGTAAATCAGAGGTTGATGAAGACTCCATATGAAGTTCTTCATCATTTGGCCCCTCTAATTTCATTCTTCAGAGCTTTTGGGTGTCCTTGTTTCATTCTCAACACACGGGATCAACTCCAAAAATTTGATCCTAAGGTGGATGCAGGGGTACTTTGTTGGTTATTCATCAACTTGCAAAGCATACAAAGTCTACAACTGCAGAACAAAGATGGTTGAAGAGACTCTACATGTTAAGTTTAATGAATCTCCAAAGGACAAGATTCCACAAAGCCCTGTGGAGCTATTTGATTTGGACATACTACAATATGTTCCTTATCAAACTCTTGCGATTGCTCCTGTCAACAGTTCACCACCTGGTGGTACTGCTGGTGCTGATGATGATGATGATGATAGCAGTACTCACCTCTTCAGGTTTAGTGACCAACTGCCTCTGTCCTCTAAACCTGATGCTCCTGTAGCTTCAGTAGCTCCATCTACAACAAGTGCTGATGAGATTTCTGCATCCTCAACTTCATTTGAGTTGCTACCATCTACATGGTTTCAAGAGTCTACATCAACATCTGTTGCTGCTGAAGGTTCTATAAACACTTGCACTGATCTCATTGTTTATCAAGAGCTTAAGAATCACCCAATGTCTCAAATCATTGGTGATATCAATGCTGGAGTTTCAACCAGAAGTCAATTGTCCAATTTCTGCTTCTATGCTCTCTTCATCAGTCAGCTAGAGCCAAAGAATTATCATGTTGCACTTAGAGACAATGGCTGGGTTGAAGCAATGCAGCTTGAGCTTCTTCAGTTCAAAAAGCAGCAAGTGTGGGAGCTTGTTCCTCTTCCCCGAGGTAAGTGTGCAATAGGCACTAAATGGTGTTTAGGAATAAAACAGATGAAAATGGGCTTATTGTTAAGAACAAGGCCAGACTGGTTGTTCAGGGGTTTGGACAAGAAGAAGGTATTGATTATGATGAAACCTTTGCCCCTGTAGCCAGACTGGAGGCAATAGATTGTTCTTAGCCTATGCTGCACTCCACAATCTTAATGTTTTTCAAATGGATGTTAAAAGTGCATTCTTATATGGTAAAATAAAAGAAGAAGTTTATGTGTGTCAACCACCAGGTTTTGAGGATAATAAACACCCAGAATGGATATACAAGCTTGATAAGGCTCTTTATGGGTTGAAACAAGCTCCTAGAGCCTGGTATGAGACATTATCAAACTTTCTTCTGGAAAATAATTTCACTAGAGGCTCCATAGATAAAACTTTATTTATTAAGAAGGTGGATCAACATAAGCTACTTGTTCAAATTTATGTTGATGATATTATATTTGCATCCTCTGATCCCCAGTTGTGTGACATTTTACAAAATTAATGCAAAGGAAGTTTGAAATGAGTGCAAAAGGAGAATTACAGTTCTTTCTAGGCTTGCAAATCAAACAAAGAGCTGATGGAATTTTCATTCATCAGTCTAAATATACAAAAGATCTTTTAAATAAGTTTGATTTACAAAACTGTAAGCCCTGTTCTACTCCCATGTGCAACACCACACAATTGGATGTTGATCAGAAAGGTAAAGCTGTTGATGAAACGCTTTACAGATGTATGATTGGGTCCTTGATGTATTTAACAGCTTCTAGACCAGATATTATGTTTGCTACATGTGTTTGTGCTAGATTTCAGGCTGCACCTAAAGAGTCTCATCTGATTGTAGTCAAGAGGATCTTTAGATATTTGCAAGGTACATAATCTCTAGGTTTATGGTATTCCACTGGGCACTCTTGCAAATTAGTTGCTTTCTCTGATAGTGACTATGCAGGGTGTAAGTGACCAGGAAATCAACTTCTGGTGGATGTCAATTCCTAGGCAGCTGTTTGATTTCTTGGCAGAGTAAGAAACAAACATCTGTTGCTACATCCACTGCTGAAGCCGAGTACATTGCTGCTGCAAGTTGTACATCCCAAGTACCCTGGCTTCAGAATCAACTTTTGGATTATGGCATTACAGAGACTAAGACTCCGTTACTAATGGATAGTGCTTCAGCTCTTTGCATTGTCAAAAATCCAGTCCAGCACTCTAGGACCAAACATATAGAAATTAGACATCATTTATAAGAGATTGTTTTGAAAAGGGTCTAATAATCCTATGTTTGTGCCTAGTGCTAATGAGCTTGCAGACATTTTTACTAGGCCTTTGGATAGTTCAACTTTCCACAACCTGGTGTTAAGGCTTGGTGTTGCAGCTAGAATAAGTGACAACTACTGATGATCTCAGTAATAAGTACTGATGATCATTGGTAACCATGTCACATATAAGTACTGATGAGTTCTTTTACCCTCAGTAGTTTTTATAACTATGAAGGCTAAATGCCTCACAAGTACTGAAGTACTTATCTGTTCTAAACTATTGATGTAGTTACAACTACTGATGTAGTTACAACTACTGAAATCAGTAAAACAGATAAGTACTGACGTCCTATGAAACACCTGAAAAGCAGATGAAAAGTCTGATGAGTAAGTGTTGAGGACAGTATGAAACAGCTGAAAAGCTAAGAATTGACGAAAATAGCTGATGACTACTTTCTCTTCAGTTGTTTCTACAACTGCTGTTTCTAAACAACTGAAGCAAGACCACAGTCTTCAATAGTTTCACAACTACTGATAACTAATACCAATTTCAGTTGTTTACAACAACTGATGGCAAAACCACTATCTTCAGTAGTTTCACAAACACTACAGTCCTCAGTTGTTTACATCATATGAAGTCAAAACACGACCTTCAGTAGTTTCATAACTACTGATGATTAACACCAAAACTTCAGCTGTTTCAACGTCTGATGGTCAAAACCAAGTCTTCAGTTGTTTTATAACACCTGATGACAACACCATCACTATCAGTCGTTTTAAACCTCTGAAGGTTAATACCACGTCATCAGTGGTTTCAAACAGCTGATGACCACACCAAAACATTCAGTAGTTTTCTTTCAGCCTTTTCCTATCCCACCCTATAATACCTGTCTTCTTCTCAAACGTTCCATTAGCCGTTCTTCTGACCTTCATACTTTCAAAAATGGCAACCATGAGTCTAAAACCCCGACATAACTGCGTCGCCTACCTCACGAAATCGGTCTTCTGGACAAAGTTTGATCACGCCATAGACCTAATGGCTGATTCTCAGTATAGTACTGCTCTGCTCTTAAACCCGACCATCTACCCAGAGTCACTCAGTCAGTTTTGGTCCAATGCCTACGTTCACACTGATGTGCCTACCGACCAAATCTCTGTTAGGTCATTGGTTAACCAAAAAAAAGTAGAGGTTACACCTGAAAGCATTCGTAGAGTGCTAAATTTACAAGATGTTGCTTGTGTGACTGAGTACCCGAAGGGCACAACTGATATGTCCTTCATCAACAATGGGTACGACGGAAATCTAGAGTTGCTACCATACTGAAGAAGAACTTTCCTGATGCTGAACGATTAATATTTCATATGGTGAATGTTTGCTTAGCCTCAAGACATACTCAGGGATCAAATGTCTTCCCGGTGGCAACAGGTATTATACTCAATTCTAGAACACCAACCTTTAAATTTTTCACAAATTGTGTTTCTAGAAATCAAAGATCTGGCATAGAAACCTGTGGGCAACAGATGGATATTATATCCCAGGTTTCTGATGGCCATAATTTTAAATGATTACAACTGATGGCCTTGTTGGCCTTGGAATCCCTGCACCAGCTGTTCTAGCTGAGGGTAACTCCAAGCATAACTCCGACCAATCCCTCAAAGAAGCTGCCCGTTTGCTAAAACCCAAGCAAAGGGAACCCACAGCTTCAATTGCCAGATCCAAAGTCCCCACCAAGCAAAATCCAAACCCAAACAAGCTAATTAGGGAGATGAGTCCCCTGATGATGCTCCTGTACCACCCAAACAGGATAAACCTACTGGTTCAAACCCCCTAGTAGTGTTAATGACTCAACCAGCCACAGCCGCACATGTATCCTCTCAAAAGGATCCTGTTGCAACCACTTCAGGGAACCCACATTACTGAGACCTCTCTCACTTGAGGAGGTATCATTGAAGAGCATCCCTCTCCCTGATGCAATCAGCTTCTATCCCCTCTCCCCATGCAAATGCCCCTCAAAGCCCAACCATTATAATTGCCAATGTGCTGACTTAGCTGCATGCCTCTCCTCCTCCCCTACAACCACCACCAAAGGGGAGAACAACAGCAATTGAGGAAGAGGATACACATGCTTCTGACAACCCACAACACCGGGGTTTAAATGTTCTATCTCCTGGTGTGGATATGAAGACCAGAACATCTGGTGAGGCTGCCACCTCTTCTGAATTAGCATATGATCAGACTGAGGCTGGTAACATTTCTAAGACCTCACCAGAGGCAACAGCTGATGAAGGACAAAGTCCTGAGGCTGGAAGTCCCCAGTTCCAAGACAAAAGGGCACATGCTACAACTGGTCTACACCCAGTGCATGTACATCCTGCTACAAGCAGGAGGTTAGGTGATTCAGCATCTGCTGATGATGACCTGGGCTTCTTTTATGATGTTCTTACCCAGAACATAATCCTAGAGGAGGGTCAGTAGGCTGCAAAAACTACTTGACCAACTCTCTCAAGGAGAAAGACCATCTGCCACCACATCAACCCATCAGATGGCACCTTCCTCTGAAGGTCCCTTAAACACACAGCCACTACAAAATTCTCAGCCACCTGCCTCTGTTTCTGGCACCATTTCTCAGGACCAAAACCCCCCTGAGCAAATGGATGCTATCCCTCAAAATCCCCTATCTCTCATCACACCGCAGCTAACCGAATTTGTTATTAAAACTATTGATGAGAGACTTTCTTCTGTCTTACAACCCCTGGTGGAGGATGTACTGAGCCAACAACCTTCTGCTACTCAATCCCTTGCAACCAATGCACCCAAAAAGGAGAGAGTTCAGCAGTGAAAGCTAAAAGAAAGAGGATGGAGAAGGAGAAAGAGAAAGAGAAGGACAAAGAAGTGGAAAAAGAGAAGGATTGTGTGTATGAGGCCGAAAAAGAGAAGGAGAATGTGATTGAAAAGGGAGCTAAAATTGAAAAAGTACATGAAAGTCAAAAGATTTTCATGTCACATACAAGAAAAAGAAGAGTGCTGAGAAAGAGAAGAACTTGAATGAAATGGTTAAAGAGGCTAATGCTGAACACAGCAGATCAATGGACAATATCATTGATCACTGTTTAGGCAAGGTTTCGACACTGAAAAGCTAGATTCTGAAATAAGAAGATTAGAGATCGAAGAGATCCAACAAAGATGGGCCAGCTACAGCACTATGGATAGAGAGAGACTTGAGATCCTGATCAGATTTATCAGCAAATACCTTGGGAGATCATTGATCGAAGTAAAATCATGGACCAGGGACAGCATCTTGGCCATAACCTCCAGATCTGTTCGTCTGAAGCATATACTAAGGGTTTAGTAGTCGAAGCTTTGAATGAAGCAGGAGCAGGGAGCAGGACTGAGCTAGCCAAACACTCAAAAGCCACACTCACCTCCAAAATTATAACTCAGCCTATCAACATTTCCTCTCCAAAACAACCACAACCACAACCCACAAAACCAACTCCCTTACCCTCACAACCAACAGCCGATGTTGCACCTAAGCAGAAGAAGAGAAGGGTGTTGAGGCTTGTGTAAGAAGAAGAAAATGATGATGAAGAAGATAGCTGCCGATCTCAGCTGTTCTGCACTTGCCTAAGGCCAAAGATCTCTCTCTTGCAATAACTTCTGAGCAACAAAGAGATGCAATCAAAGTGAAATTAGAAGAAGAAGAACAACACAGATTGCATGATGAAGAGTTATTGAGGAGAGTAGATAAAGCATATGCAGCCACTTCCTCCATCATTAATATGAAAAAACAAGCTCAGAGGATTTATACTCTTAGACATACTTTTCAGTATGTGAAAGAAAGAGTAAGAATCTGGCCTGATCCCAGGGTGGCTCACAAAGTACAAAAGAAAAATATCCCTCAGAGATACAATGGGCAAGTGAAAAAGATTGTAGATGAAGTGATCTCCTTAGCACTTGTAGTCTCACCCTGGGAAATCCTGGAAGATTTCAAAAAGGCCTACACCTCAAACATGCCTCCACAGAAGATGCTGGAGAACAGAATGATCAAAAAGGGGCTGGTGTATAAGAGGCTGAATGAGATCAGAAAGGATGAGTTACCACTGCTGTTAGAAGGTCATCATCCTGATGAATTTGCTTACAAACAGATTACAACAGTGGTACTCAAAAATGGAAAACAGGTCAAATTCCTGTCTGAGTACTATGGGCTAGAAGGATTCTTTGATGGTGAGGCAGAGGAGCTCACCATGGAGGAACAAATTGTATTTTTGGAGGCCTACACCAGGGAATCCTACAGGCTCATAGTTGGGAAGTGAGTCTCATGGATGGGGGAACAGCTCAGTGTCCAATTCCCCAATACAGAGCTCCCATCCATACATTGCCAACCAAATCATCAGAGACTCATTCCCAGGCCAGTGCTTAGATGGGTCATCTTTTCAACTGATAAAGAAGGAAAAAGACCAACCATTCTGCCAACAATAAGTGGGAAAATAAATCATTAGAGGTTTTGGCTGCATTGGTTCAGGGGGAGTTTGTTGGACCAAAAGAACCAATGAGCCAAGATCAGAAAACCTCTAAGTCCCACATGATATCACAACAACTGCTGAAGGCTCATCAGCAGTTCGACAAGTGTTGAAGACTTCAACAGCTGAAGATCAAGTACTGAAGACTTAAACAGCTGAAGACTAAAGTGGTGAAGTCAAACAGCAGAAGAACACAAGTGCTGAAGCTGAAGACTAAAGTGCTGAAGTCAAACAGCTGAAGAACACAAGTGCTGAAGCTGAAGACTAAAGTGCTGAAGTCAAACATCTGAAGAATACAAGTGCTGAAGCTGAAGACCAAAGTACTGAAGTACAACAGCTGAAGAGTCCACAAGTGCTGAAGATCAACAACTGATGTACAAAGTCTGAAGACAATGACTGAAGACATCAGCTGATGACATCTACTGAAGTCATCAGCTGATGAAACGTCTGAAGTTCAAGTCTGAAGACCAAGTGCTGAAGTTTCAGTAGTTTGTCACAACAGCTGAAGAGTACTTCTTCAGTAGTTGTGATATCAGTAGTTTCATGTTTTTGCTTTCAGTAGTTTTGTAAAACGAATGAAGAGCTTGTTCTTCAGTCGTTGTAGTTTCAGTAGTTTCTTATCAGTAGTTTTGTAATAAGTAAACACTTAGCTTCTTGTAAGAAGATGTCAGCTGTTAGACATCTTCAGTAGTTTTAGTGTTTCAGTAGTTTGTTAAATAACGGTTAGATGTCACTATCAAGTGACATCAGCTTACGTCATTTTTCGTTATATAAGGAAGAATGACCTAAATTGTAATTTTGCGAAAGCCATGCCAAAGCGTGTGATGAATGAAATATTCCTTTTGCTATATCTTTGGTATTCTTGCTCGAATTGTGCTAGTTGGTACTATATTCCACTGCTGAAATCATTCGAATCGATCAAACTAGATGCTGAGATCCTATCACAGCCTTCATTTGTCCCAATTTAAGAGTGTTACCTATTCCTGTTAACTGTAAGCCTAGTTCATAGTTAAGAACATGTTGAACATATCTAGGGAACATGTAATACTCTAAGGAGTCAAGTTTTCAAGAACATATGTATAAAAAAATTTAAGATTACATAAACTTGAACCCTTAAATCATCCTATGGACTATGTAGGAAAGGTCCTAAGGAATCTAATCCCATCCTCCATGCTTATTGGATAGACAGTGGACCATAGCGAGGAGGTATTTCATTAGGAGCAGACCTTCCTTTCTTGAAGGTTCTTTCTGACTAGTCCCCTTCATAGCCCATCTGATGGAATAAGTTTTTCACAGTGGATTAGGGGAGGAAAATTCTCCTTCTCCATCATCCAGGTTTAGATGAGAGTTTCTGGTGGCTAGAGTGATGAAATTTTCCTCTTGTGCACTATGGAAGATAGTGCATTCTCACCATCTAAGATGACCTCTTGGCAAGTCCTCTGGAACTCTAATAGTTGATCTTTATACAATGGAGGGTTGATGGCTAGTGCAGTATGGTAGTTTGATAGAACTAAGATACGACAAACATCTAAGAAATTAGGATCTTTCTTTGATGTCAATAGAGCAACTTGATTATGTTGCCTACGTAACTACATGGAAAAATCATGTTAGTTTTTTGGATTAGGGTTGGTCATTTTAGAGTACCTTTGAAGTGAAGAAAGGTAAGAACATATGTGGGTTTGTGGATGAATTTAGGTTAAGAATTCTTGCGGATGAAGAAGAAAATGAAAGAGGGGAACCGTTAAAGGTATATTTATATGGGCTGGATTTGAGACAATGTTAATGAAAAAGTATAAACTTTGGAATCCGGATGTCGGTCGCACCTTTGAAACAAGTGCCCAAAATGTAGTTTTGAGTGTAAACTCTTTCGAAGGTAATTTATATTTGGAAGTTTAGATAAAAACTTCCAAAGCCAATTTGATTTCAGAAGATATTCCTTAGGTTGATGAAAAATTTCTTCTGAAGAAAAATACTAAAAGTATTTTTACTTCAAAGATATATTTGTTTTCAGAAGATATTAAATTTAAGAAGTTTTATTAATGAGTGAATAAAGCTTCCAAGGCTTATATTCTTTCTGAAGAAAATTGTTCTTTAAAACATATAAGTACTTAGAAGTATATTTAAGCTATGGAAGATATATCAGAATTTATTCTAAAGAAAAATGTTTTAGAAGTTGTTATCAGATTTGAAGACATAAAGTTCTTCTCAAGATAACTTAAGGTTTCCGAGAGAAAATATTTCTTAATTTGAAAAACTCTAAGGAATATCATTTTGAAAACGTTTCTTATAAAGTAAAATGGGATTATATAGGTGATGATATAGAAACCTTAGGACATATATATTTAGAAAATAATATTGAGTTTAGTTTAAGAAAATCTACTCAAAGTTAATCATCCTAATAACTAATACAAGATATTTAAATCTCTTCTAGAAAATAATATTGAGTTTAGTTTAGAAAATAACATTTGTGTTAACTTTGATCAATTTATCAATACCGTTTCAAAATTATATCTAATCATATGATACCTGACGTTGATGTGCTTTGTCTTTGAGTGTCGCACATGATTCTCTATAATAGAGATAGCATTGTTTTTGTCAATGTGCATGGGAGTCTCTTTGAATGTGAATCCATAGTCCAACATCTCATTCTAAACCCAAAACACTTGAGCATAACAACTTGCAACAACAATGTATTTAGCTTCAAATTTTGATGCAGAAACAAAGGATTATTTCTTGCATTACTATGAGACTATCCTTCCACAATGGAATTGACATCCCCCAGATGTAGACTTTACAGTCATATTGCATGCACCATAGTCACTATCTGTATAGGCATAATGATTAAAGTCAAAATTCTTTGTTTACCAAAGGCTAGTATTGGAGCACCTTTGAGATATCTTAGAATCATCTTGAGAGGAAGAAGGTGTGACATCTTGGGGTTGGCTTGATATCTTGCAAAAATGCATGTAGGGAACATGATATCAAGACTGCTGCTGTGAGGTACATATGAGACCTAATCATAGCCCTATAGAGTTGTTCATCAACACACACCCCTCAAGATTAGGTCCTAGGGAGTGCTTTCTAGCTATGGGTGTCTTTGCAACCTTACATTCAGTCAAATGAAATCTTGTAAGTATGTCTTGTACATCGTTTGACTAATTTATGAAGATGCCATTTTCAACTTGCTTCAATTAAGTTCCTAGAAAAAATTGAGTTCCCTCATAGCACTCATATCGAATCTATTATTCATCAGATTCTTAAAGTCTTTATAATGCCTTGGAGTAGTTGACCGAAAATAATGTCGTCTATATAAACTTACACCAACATCAAGTCATTACTTGTCCCTTTAATGAAGAGTGTTCTATCATAATCAGGATTATCAGGGCTTGCAAATCCTGGTGGTTTTTTGATATATACTCTTTATCTATCACCCAATATAAGAAGGCACACTTTTTCATCAAGTTGGTAGACTTTGAAAACCTTGGATGCAGCAAAAACAAGGAATATTCTAACGGCTTCAAGTCTTGTTACAAGAGCAAAAACAGTTTTGTAGTCAATCCCTTCTTCTTGTGTACCCTTGAACACCTAGTATTTCTTTATTCTAGATGACAAGTCCTCTATCATATTTCATATTCCTAAAAACCCACTTGGTACCTATTGTGATCTTCCCTTAAGAAAGAGGACTAGGTTCAAAAGATTTTGCCTTTTGAATTGAAGCAGCTCCTCCTTAATTGCTTCAACCCAAATTCCATCCTTCCAAGCCTCATCAAACTTCTTAGGCTCAATCTGAGACAAGAAACAAGAGTGTAGACAAACATTTTTGTCATGGGTTTGTCCTCTTGTTCTTAGGACAAGAAGCAAGAATGTAAACAAACATTCTTCAAGATCATAGGAGTCTCATCCTTAGTTCTAAGGAAGAAGACCCAAGTGAATCTTATGAAATCATCTATGATCATTAAAATACGAGGTTATTCTTAAACTCATTACACTGGTGGAGCCAAAGAGATTCATATGTAATAAGTATAGGGGTGTATTGATTGAGTTTCTTTCCTTTGGCTTGTAAGAAACTTTCTAATGCTTTCCTTTCAGACATGCAACACAATGGTTATCACTTGTAAACTCTTTCTTTGGCATTTTAGTTACCAAATCATTCTTAATTAATTTATTCATGTTTTAAAGTTTACATGACACATTTTTTTATGCCAGAGGAAAGACTCATCACTATTGTATTTAGATAGAAAGCAAAAAACTTCTCTTAAATGGGATGTTTCCTTCAATTCTATCTTGTACATGTTTTGTTTTCTAGGGGCTTTAAGCAGGATAAGCTTTTGTGTAATGACCACCATAGGCTTGAGAACAATGAACTCATGCTTAGTAAAGAGCATGTTGTGCCTCTGATCATAAAATTAGGATATACTCAAGAAATTGTACCTAAGCTCCTTGAAAAAGTTTACCTTCTCATTGATGAGCTTTCTATTCATGACCCTACCAGTGATGTAAACCTGAATCTCCTCCAAAAGAAACTAGTCATCCATTGATTTTCTCAAAGTTTTGTACCAGATAGCCATTGTCTATCATGTGCCTAGAACAACCACTATTAATGATCCATTCATTTCATTTGTTCTTTAGTTATTACTGCATAAAAAAGATAGTTAGTTACATTGGAAACTCAAGCCTTGTTGGTGTTGGGCTTGTCAAACTAAACTGAAAATAATGCAATAGTAATTGATCCTATATGTAAGGTCTGAGGATCATTGTTGTTGTTGATGAAAAAAATGTAGTCACATGGTTTTCCTTTATCCTCCATACCATCTTTGGAAGATTATACTCGACCTTCAATACTTCAAATGTTTTGGTAACTATAGAAGTTTTAGAGACTAGACCTTTGAAAGATCTTGCATCTGCTACAACTGACTTTAGTACTTCAGAACCATTCTTTTCTTTCAAGACCAACTTTTCTTCCACTTATCTTCTTCTTCACTTTGGATTTTCCAGAAGGAAGAGATTTTCTTTCCAAAGCTATATTTTCTTCTTCTTCTTAGAGGTTTTCTTCTTAGTCATGTGGACAGTGCTTTTGGGATTATAGATGCAATCCCTATCAAAATAAGAAGTACTTCTACACATCATGCATTCAGTTGACTTCCTTCTGAGAGTGTTCTTCTGAGTAAAAGGCTGAGCTTGATCTCTTTCAACTTCTATCTTCATCTTACATATGACTTCTACACATCATGCATTCAGTTGACTTCCTTCTGAGAGTGTTCTTCTGAGTAAAAGGCTGAGCTTGATCTCTTTCAACTTCTATCTTCATCTTTACATATGACGAGCAGGATTTTTAGGGTGAGTCTTGCTTTTGGAATGGATGGTTTAGGCTGTGCAGCAATGGTGCACATTTGAATAACATTCTTCTATTAGCAAGGATGAGTTAGACAAGAACTAGGAATCATTGTACTAGAGTCAATGGTTGGGTCTTCAGTCTTCAGCACCAGAAATCTAGTAGAGATAAATACTTGCTTCTGCTTAGAGTTAAAGGTGGATTTGCTATCTTAGGCTTCTTTTATTTTCTTTTGGCTGCCTTGATCAAGTTTTTCTTGCAGTCTTGGTCATCCTTGGTTCTTTCCTCTCTTATGGAGAATAATGACGCTTCTTCGGATGATCCTCTTCACTATCTCCTCTTCATCTTCAATCATCTTGTTGAATGTGGTCCATAAAAGGATGCTCATATTGACAAGTTTCACACCTAGGAGATTTTACTAACAGTAGTGTGTGTGGAGGAGCTATCTTAGTAGATCCCAATCCCTACTTGTTTTGATAAAAAAACTTTGCATGCATGAATGATGACATAATGTTCTTGAAGGTCTTTTCTTCAAGAACACATTTTTCTTTTAATTGAGCCTAACATTCAGTTAACTTGGTAATGAGATCTTAATTTGGGTCTTTAATTTGTGTGCTCATCTTAAGAGTTAAAATTGTAATCTCTGAATCTTCTATTGTAAGTTTTTAATCATTTTCAGCTCTTTTAAAATCAGATTTTAAGAGATTTAACGACTTAATGTTTGATCTTATTTCCAAGTTGTAAGACCTGCACCTATTAACCTTAGAAATGCATTAGGGGTACAGAGATGCTCTAATACCTTGGCTTCTTCATGGTCAACGATCAGTACTTGGTTGGGAGAAACATCTTCTACCTAGAAGCTCTAGTCAAAGCCACCCTCTTTAACAACAACATCAACATATTGTTTTGGTTGGGTAGGCTTCTCAGGTTTATGAGCAGCCTCAGTGTCGTTTGGTCTGGTTTGTCGTCGGACACCATTTGTCCTTAGTGCCTTGTACTTTGTAGCAAAGTGTTCCATTTTGCTACATTTGTCACACTTTACCTTTCTTTTATCTAGTCTAAACTTTTCACTTGAACCATTGCTATGAAACTTTATAACTATCCTTTTGTGGAACTTCTAGCCCCGTGAGTGAGAAGAGTCATTAGCTGGACTATCTCCAGGTAGTCCAGATCATCTGGATGGATACAATCCAAGTATTCAAGAGTAAAGAGAAAGTTTCCATAACTATCATCAACATACACAAAGGCTTGAGTAGAGCTTGCCTCTTGGAATGGGTTTCTGATGTGCTCATAAAAATGATGATATCTCTCTTAAAATGATGATATTTTACTTAAAATTGTTAAATTGTATTTTCATGTGTTAAAAAAGGGCAAGATGGACAAAAGTAGCATATTTGACAAGAAATTAAAGAAATTTGAGCTTTGGAGCGCAAGCATGGGGTTGTGGCTCATTAAGCACACCCCCATGCCTTGCTTAAAGACGCCCCCATGCTAAAATTTGGCACCCTCTCGTGTTTGGACATGTAATAGGACAAAAGTTATTGTCCACCAAAAGTAAGCACGGGGTCGTGTCCTATGAGGCACGGAGCCATGCCCTACCACAAATACGGGGTCATGCCCCATTTATCATGGGGCCATGCCCGACACTGTGGACCTGATATGCCCAAGACACATATAAGATTGATGGGTTAGTACGTTATGATCCAAGTCGGGTCATACCCAATAACAAGCTATACAAACACCAAATAGTTTTTATTTGTTGATGAGATCAAACATTATGTGGATACTTTGTTCATTAGAAATGGGTTTTTCTAAAATGTTGCTTTTGTAAAAGAACAAAATTATGTGGATACTTTGTTCATTAGAAATTTTTTGTTTCATTATTAAATTGGTTAAATAATAAAAAATAAAATTGTTATTGTTATATAATTAAAAGAGGTTTTAATTTTATAAAATGAAGGGTAAGAGTGTAACTTTTTTTTATAAAACTAAATGGGAGGGAAACCCATTTTGGATAGGGATTTTCAGCCGCCCATTTGGGGCCTTGGGACTCCCTTTTTGGTCTTGTTTTTTGAAAGTCATTCCTACTAGAACACTCTTCCATCATTCACCTTTCTCTCTCACACACTTCTCTCTAAGAAACTCAAACAAGAACTCTCTCAAAAGTGTGGCTGAAATTCGGATTTTGCAAAGGGAAGGGCTGAAATTTTCGGATCATAGAGAAGCTATAAAGTGAGTTCTTTGGTGTTAAGCATCCTAACTTGCAAGATGTTTGTAAGAACTTGTGGGTATCACAACTTGAGGTTCTCTCTTTTGAGGGTGGACATTCAACAACATCTTCATATTCATCTCATACATCTACAACATTTGCACAAGAAAGGTTGTTTTCTATTAACACCCTATGGTTGTTTTGTGTTGTTTGATAGCATGTTATTTCACATACATTAGATCCTTATTCTTGGGTTTTGTTTGTAGTTAATATGGCAAAATTTTTTAGATTACACTCTATATGTTAAACTCCTTTTTCCGCTGTGTTTTTCTAGTTTAAATGGTTAAACTAGCTTGATTAACATGTAGCAAAACACAATAGACACAACCTGAACGTATGAGCCGACCAACTTTCGTAAGCATTGTACTATCATAGGGTCGTGTTTAAACACTCCATAAAGCCTATAAAGAGACGCCTAAGTTCACCATTCTAGCAAGCTTTGGTGGGGGATTTACTCCGTAGAATTCTCTTAGGAATCAAGTCTTCAAGACCATTTGGAGGCTCGGGAGGTGCATAAAACACTTGGAAGAAGCTCTGGATTGTCTAAACATCATCCATTGTGGATCACCGGTTTGATTGTTCCGTTTCACAGATAATTTTATATCTATCTTATATGTTATATGTTGTTATGTTCACGCTCATTATGAGCTAAACTCTCATTATCATCCTAATTGGATGAAAGTTATGTAATTTGTGATGAACTAATGGTGTGATTTATATTATGTTAAAGTTATGGTGGTCTTGGGAAAACTATTGATGGGTAGCATGTAAGGCCCCATTCCCAGGACACTTACTGCTGGTCAATCATGGCACATAAAACATTATTTACATTTATCTTAGATAAACGTGCAGTGGAAACATTTTAAAAGACATTTCATTTCATTATAAGGCTTTTGCAAAATAATACACCATCGACAAATTACAAACTACATGTTGCATTACATCACAAACGCATTATAAAAATGGATGTCATCCAAAAAGAGCCAAGTCACCACCCTGTGCTATCCTCAACAACCTTTACCCGCCAACTGGAAAAATGCATAAAAAAGTCAGTGTTGTTGAGTGAGTTCTAGTTTTATAAAACATTACATTACTTTTCATTCGTTAAAATAGTTTCCTCACCATCACATGTGATCACACATCATACATACAACAAGGTAATAGTTATTATCTTCATCGTCGTTCGTTTCGTACATTTCACGCGTTTCGCACATTTCGTACGTATCGCACTTTTCGTACTTAATTATCTTTTCAATTTTATCAAGGTCTTGTCATATGCTTAACCCCACTCTTAAGCACGAGGCCATACCATATAGGGTTAAGCGACAAGGACCCCATATCGCACATATCGCACGTATAGAGTAGTCAGACTAACTCCCCCTGTGTGTGAGCTTATACGTCAGCCAAAATCGCACGCTGTAAATATATATATACACACAATAATTAGGAAATCAAACTTATTGGAGCAATCACCAAGATTGAACTCTTACTGTGTGTATGGACCCTTATGAGTTAGCCAAAATCGCACTCTGTAAATACACACACAGCTGAGCGAACAAATCTCAATAAGTTGTGAACCTCCTTTCATTTTCTTGCACGCCTTTCATACTTCCATTCATTCATTAATGCATTCATTCATTCTTTAAGTTCCTCTCTTTATTATCTTCCACTTTACATTACATAATACTAAGTCATTTCTTTCATTAGCATTTAACGCAAAGCCACGGGAAGACAAACATACATAAACAGGAACGTCAACAAAATCATGCAAATCTTCATACATATCAGCATGAATACATGACATACATCACACATACCATTATGCATAACATCATACATAACATCATCGTCATCATACATCATCATCATCTTATATCATTCATGCCCATCACATCATCATTGACCAAAAAGTCAACTTACATAGCCCCCGGGAACATCCCAAGTCAAAGCCTACTTTACATTTTCCCCAAAAATTCAGAAAATATTCTAAGTCTTTAGGCGCATGAGCATGAGCATTATGCAGGTGCATGAGCACTATGCAGGCGCATCACCACTTAGACGCATGAAGAGCACAGGCGCATGGGGAACTTTCAGGCACATCAGCACTATTGGGGTGCATGAACAACACTTAGCCTATTCTGGGCAAATTCTAGGCGCACGAGCACTATGCAGGCGCATGAGTTCTTAGGTCCATGAGCACTATGCAGGCGCATGAGTTCTTAGGCGCATGAGCTATCCGGGCGTTTGAACACTTAGTCAAATTTTGCCTATTTCTAGGCACATGACCACTATATGGGCGCTTGAGGTTTCGAGCGTATGAGGACACCTAGGCAAATTTCTATACTAGGCGCATGAACCCAATTTGGGCACATGAGCAGCCTATTTCACAGTTAAACATCATAATTCAGTCCCCGATTATTCTCAAACTTATTCTAAGCTTAAATCATGCATTTTAAGCTTAGAAACATATTCATAAAAACATCAAACATAAACATAGCCCAAATTCACACCCCACACCAATCACACACATACATATATACGGGTACATAACCCACTTTTATAAAAAGTTCATATGTGCATTTCCAGCCTCAAAATCAGTTAAAAACATGTAAAAGAGGGGTTCTAGAACTCACCTTAGCAGCCTGTTGGGTAAGACTTCCTTCAAAACCCGTTTGCTACAAGTTCACCTAGAAACCCACCAAACACACACACAACCGAGCATAGAAACATATATAAGCATACAACCGAGGCAAGGCCGGTTTAGAACACTCATAAACTATGAATTCTTACCTTGAATTCGATCTCTTCTGGTTCTTCTCAAAAACCCAAGAGTTTTGCTCTTCTTTCATCCTCTCTCTCTCTAAAATCTAAGTGATACGAATATAGAGAAAGGGATGGGCCATGCTACCTTTATCACCAACTTTTGAAGAATTTGTCCTTTGACACCTTTAGTCCCTCTACTTGTGCTTACATTTTTTTCTTTCTTTTTCTTCCTTCTTTGGTTAAAAAATCGGTAGTTACAAGTCCACCCCCCTTATATAGGTTTCATCCCCGAAACCTGTTATTCCTTAAACAATCGTGGGTAATGCTGTTTCATCTCTTCTTCAGTCTCCCACGTAGACTCAGATCCCTTTATGTTCTTCCACTGTACTCGCACAAGAGGAACCACTTTATTCCTCAACCTCTTCTCTTTACGATCAATGATCGCCACTGGTTGCTCCACATAATTGAGCCATTCGTCTACCTCGATGTGTTCAGTGGTACAATCATATCTTCGTCTGCTACACATTTCCTCAGATGAGATACATGGAATGTCAGATGAATTCCACTTAAATCTTCTAGTAACTCTGGTCTATAGGCCACCTCTCCTACTCGAGCAATGATTCGGAACGGCCCTATGTACCTTGGGCTCAACTTGCCCCACTTTTTAAACCAAATGATACCTTTCCAAGGTGAGACTTTCAACATAACTCTATCACCCACCTAGAACTCAATTGGCTTGCATTGTTTAGTAGCATACGACTTTTGTCTATCTTTAGCTGCCTTCATGAAGGCCTTAATCCTTTCCAGCTTCTCAGTCATGCCTCGACCACTTTGACGCTCCCTAACTCTTTATGACCAATATCACCCCAACACATGGGTGTTCTATATCTCCTTTCGTATAGCCTGTCATAAGGAGGCATATCAATGCTAGCATGATAACTATTGTTATATGAGAACTCAACTAATGGTAAGTGGTCATCCCAACTTCCTCCAAAATCAATGATGCATGCCCGAAGCATATCTTCCAGCATTTGAGTAGTCCTTTCTGACTGACCATACGTCTGAGGATGATAAGCTGTGCTAATTTGTAACCTGTCCCCATCGCGTCATGAAATTTCTTCCAAACTTGGATGTAAAGTGGGTGTCACGATCAGACACAATAGACACCGGGACACCATGACGAGTTACAATCTCTTAATGTAAAGATCAGCCAACATCTCGGATGAATATGTCTAGCGGATCGGTAGGAAGTGAGCACTCTTCGTCAAACGATCACGATCACCCATATGGCATCGTACCCTCACGCGGTATGTTGTAGTTTCGTAATAAAGTCGATGGTGATATGCTCCTATTTCCACTCCGGTATGTCCAAAGGTTGGATCTTCCCATACGGCTTTTGGTGCTCGACCTTCACTTGTAAACAAGTAATGCATTTACTCACATACTCCACCATATCACGCTTCATACCCGACCACCAATATTCTTTCTTCATCTCTTGGTACATCTTCGTGGCACCGGGATGAATAGCGTATCGAGTCTTATGAGCTTCATCCATAATTTTTCCACGTAGATTCCCAAAATATGGAATCCACATCCGCCCGAATCGGGTTCTAACACCAAGTGTGTTTTCACCTAATTCCGCGACCAGACCTCTCATTCTTTCAGACTTAAGATGATCTTCTTTCAATGCTTTATCTTGAAACTCCTTGACTTGATTCTTTACATCAGTGGTCATGATCAACTGGTAAGCTTTCACCCAAATCGGCTCGGGTCTCTCCTTCCAGCTAAGGGAATCTGCCACCATGTTGGCTTTGCCCGAATGGTAATGGATCTCACAATCATAATCTTTTTTGAGCTCCAACCATCTCCTTTGCCTCATGTTTAAGTCCTTTTGCTTGAAGAAGTACTTTAAGCTCTTGTGGTCAGTGAATATGGTGCACTTCGTCCCCTATAGGTAGTGCCTCCATATCTTGAACACGAAGACCACAGCTGCTAGCTCCAAGTCATGAGTAGGGTAATTAACCTCATGAATTTCAACTGTCAGGATGCATAGGCTATAACCCTTCCTCTCTACATTAACACACATCCCAACCCCGAATAGGAAGCATCAGAATAAACCACTAAATCTTCTCTTCCGTCAGGTAACGACAAGACAGGAGCTTGAGTAAACCTCGCCTTTAAGACCCCAAACGCCTTCTATTGAGCTTGAACCCATACAAACTGTACATCCTTATGGGTCAACTTGGTTAGTGGAGAAGCGATCTAAGAGAAGACTTGGATAAACCTTCTGTAATAGCCTGCCAGACCCAAGAAACTACAAATCTTGGATGGCGTCTTTGGAGACTTCTATTGCATCACCACCTTCACTTTTTCCGGGTCCACCATAATCCCCTCGGGATTCACCACATGACCCAAGAACTGGACCTCATGTAGCCAGAATGCGCATTTGGAAAATTTAGCATACAATTTCTCCATTCTCAAGGTCTCAAACATGTCTCGATTCACCACATCATCCTTGCTATTTGAATAAATCTGGATATCATCAATAAACACAATCATTGATTTATCTAATATTGTCCGACACACTCGATTCATCAAGTCCATAAAATCAGCCGGCGCATTGGTCAAACCAAAAGACATGACGAGAAACTCATAGTGTCCATAACGCATGCGAAAAGCTGTTTTAGGAATATCCTGCTCCTTTACCTTCAACTGATGGTAGCCAGATCGGAGGTCTATCCTTGAAAACCAACTAGCACCCTGAAGTTGATCAAATAGGTCATCAATTCTTGATAAGGGGTGCCGATTCTTCACTGTCAACTTATTCAGCTCATGGTAGTCGATACACATCCTCATACTACCGTCTTTCTTCTTCACAAATAAGATCGGAGCACCCCAAGGTGAGATTCTCAGTCTAATGAACCCCTTGTCCAGCAGTTCTTGTAATTGCTCCATCAACTCTTTCATCTCTGTCGGAGCCAAACGATACGGTGCCTTGGCAACTGCTTGGGCACATGGTATCAAGTCAATCCGGAACTCAATTTCACGATCAGGTGGCACTCTTGGTAAATATTCAGGAAACACATCTGGAAAGTCACATACCAATGGTACATTGGTTAGTTGTGATGTTGGCGTGTCCATATCCTTCACATAGGCCAAGTTCTTTCCCACCACCACCATCGAAATCACCTTCGGAATCATCGTGACTCGATCACCGTAAACTGTCACCACACTCCCGTCAGGAGCTGTCAATCGAATTATCTTCTTGCGACACACAGTGTTCCCCTCGTAGTCCACCAACCAATCCATTCCTAGGTCTATGTCGAACCCGCCTAAGGTCATTCCGAATGGTCTACTAGGAAACTTGTGAACTTCTAGTTCTATGTCATAACCTTGTGTCATCTCTAAAATCCTGGCAAACTTAGCTATGGCATTTTCTACATTCAAGGGTGTATCTATATTAACTAACAAGTAGTTTAGCACAGAAAACAGCAGAAATAAAACTTTAACTAGCACCAGAATCAAATAATATAGAGGCTAAAGTTTGGTTTACTAGAAACATACCTGACACAACATCGGGGTCCATCCTAGCCTCCTCCGGTGTCATCGTGAACGCTCTGGCACTCGACCTCTGCCATTCTCCTCCAACCTTCTTCGCTCCTGAACCTTCAGCCCTCAGCTTCTTGCAATCCCTGCTCATGTGACCATTCTGTCCACCATTGTAACACCTTACAACCTAGCATTCCCTTGCCATATGGCCAGGCCTCCCGCACATGAAGCAGATGTTTGACCCCCATTTGCATTCTCCCAAATGCTCCTTCCCGCACTTACCACATCTCTTCGACCCCGCAATAGGTGTTACCACACGACGGTCATCCACCCCGTGCCTTCTTGTTACTTGTCGGGGCACCACCCCGACCAAACCTTTTCCCATTCCAGTTCCGGTCGCCACCACCCTTCATGCACCCCTTAGCCACCACTACAGTCCTTTCATCGTATAACCTCCCTGCCAAGTCAACTGCCGACCTAAACATGCTTGGTCGGGTAGCGATCATATGCTTACGGACATCCCCCCAAGCCCTGGATATATCTCTTGATCTTTCGTGATGAGGGTGTCACTTTCTTTGGCACCAGACGTGCCATCTCGTTGAACTTCGTGGTGTATTGCTCATGGCGATTCAGACACACGAGGAACACAGGTGCATGGGGAAATTTCAGGCACATCAGCACTATTGTGGCGCATGAACAACACTTCGCCTATTCTAGACAAATTCTAGGTGCATGAGCACTATGCAGGCGTATGAGTGCTTAGGTGCATAAGCTATCTGGGCATATGAACACTTGGCCAATTTTGCCTATTTCTAGGCGCATGACCACTATATGAGCGCATGAGGTTTCGGGTGTATGA
>CM046442.1:21384203-21446833 GCA_025506515.1 Flaveria trinervia | reverse complement strand
CTTCATATGATGTAAACAACTGAGGACTTGGTGTTTGTTATGAGTAGTTGTGAAACTACTGAAGATAGTGGTTTTGCCATCAGTTGTTGTAAACAACTGAAGACTTGGTATTAGCTATCAGTGTTGTGAAACTACTGAAGATGTGGTCTTGCTTCAGTTGGTTAGAAACAGCAGTTGTAGAAACAACTGAAGAGAAATTACTCATCAGTTTGTTTTCGTCAATTCTTAGTTTTCAGTTGTTTCATACTGTCCTCAACACTTACTCATCAGACTTTTCATCTGCTTTTCAGGTGTTTCGTAGGACATCAGTACTTATCTGTTTTTACTAATTTCAGTAGTTGTAACTACATCAGTAGTTTAGAACAGATAAAGTACTTCAGTACTTGTGAGGCAGTAGCCTTCAGTAGTTATAAAAACTACTGAGGGTAAAAGAACTCTTCAGTACTTATATGTGACATGGTTACCAATGATCATCAGTACTTATTACTGAGCATCAGTAGTTGTCACTTATTCTAGCTGCAGCATACCAAGCCTAACACCAGGTTGTGGAAAGTTGAACTATCCAAAGGCTTAGTAAAAAATTCTGCAAGCTCATCAGCACTAGGCACAAACATAGGATTAATTAGACCCTTTTCAAAACAATCTCTTATTAAATGATGTAATTTCTATATGTTTGGTCCTAGAGTGTGGACTGGATTTTTGACAATGCAAAGAGCTGAGGCACTATCCATAATAACGGAGTCTTAGTCTCTGTAATGCCATATCCAAAAGTTGATTCTAGCCAGAGTACTTGGGATGTACAACTTGCAACAGCAATGTACTCGGCTTCAGCAGTGGTGTAGCAACAAATGTTTGTTTCTTACTCTGCCAAGAAATCAAACAGTTGCCTAGAAATTTACATCCACCAGAAGTTGATTTCCTGGTTAACTTACACCCTGCATAGTCACTTCAGAGAAAACAACTAATTTGCAAGAGTGCCCAGTGGAATACCATAAACCTAGAGATTGTGTACCTTGCAAATATCTAAAGATCCTCTTGACTGCAATCAGATGAAACTCTTTAGGTGCAGCCTGAAATCTAGCACAAACACATGTAGCAAACATAATATCTGCTCTAGAAGCTGTTAAATACATCAAGGACCCAATCATACATCTATAAAGCGTTTCATCAATAGCTTTACCTTTTCTGATCATATCCAATTGTGTGGTGTTGCACATAGGAGTAGAACAGGGCTTACAGTTTTGTAAATCAAACTTATTTAAAAGATCTTTTGTATATTTAGACTGATGAATGAAAATTCCATCAGCTTTTTGTTTGATTTGCAAGCCTAGAAAGAACTGTAATTCTCCCATTGCACTCATTTCAAACTTCCTTTGCATTAATTTGTAAAATCATCACACAACTGGGGATCAGAGGATGCAAATATAATATCATCAACATAAATTTGAACAAGTAGCTTATGCTAATCCACCTTCTAATAAATAAGGTTTTATCTATGGAGCCTCTAGTGAAATTATTTCAGAAGAAAGTTAATTGTCTCATACCAGGTCTAGGAGCTTGTTTCAACCCATAAGAGCCTTATCAAGCTTGTATACCCATTCTGGGTGGTTATTATCCTCAAACCTGGTGGTTGACACAATAAACTTCTTCTTTTATTTTACCATATAAAATGCACTTTTAACATCCATTTGAAAAACTTTAAGATTGTGGAGTGCAGCATAGGCTAAGAACAATCTAATTGCCTCCAGTCTAGCTACAGGGGCAAAGGTTTTATCATAATCAACCCCTTCTTGTGCAAACTCCTGAACAACCAGTCTGGCCAGTTCTTAACAATAAGCCCATTTTCATCTTTTTATTCCTAACACCCATTTAGTGCCTATGCACACTTACCTGGGGGAAGAGGAACAAGCTCCCACACTTGCTACTTTTTGAACTGAAGAAGCTCAAGCTGCATTGCTTCAACCCCCATTGTCTCTAAGTGCAACATGATAATTCTTTGCTCTACTGACTAATGAAGAGAGTATTGAAGCAGAAATGGACAATTGACTTCTGGTTGAAACTCCAGCATTGATATCACCAATGATTTGAGACATTGGTGATTCTTCAACTCTTGATAAACAATGAGATCAGTGCAAGTGTTTGTAGAACCTTCAGCAGGAACAGATGTTGATGTAGACTCTTGAAACCATGTAGATGGTGGCAACTCAAATGAAGTTGAAGATGCAGAAATCTCATCAGCACTTGTTGTGGATGAAGCTACTGAAGCTACAGGAGCATCAGGTTTAGAGGACACAGGCAGTTGGTCACTAAACCTGAAAGGTGAGTACTGCTATCATCATCATCATCATCAGCACCAGCAGTACCATAAGGTGGTGAACTGTTGACAGGAGCAACAACAGGAGTTTGATAAGGAACATATTGTAGTATGTCCAAATCAAATAGCTCACAGGGCTTTGTGGAATCTTGTCCATGGAGATTCATTAAACTTAACATGTAGAGTCTCTTCAACCATCTTTGTTCTGCAGTTGAAGACTCTGTATGCTTTGCAAGTTGATGAATAACCAACAAAGTACCCTGCATCCACCTTAGGATCAATTTTTGGAGTTGATCCCGTGTGTTAAGAATGAAACAAGGACACCCAAAAGCTCTGAAGAATGAATTAGAGGGGCCAAATGATGAAGACTTCATATGGAGTCTTCATCATCTCTGATTTACTAGAACTCTATTCTGTACATAGCAAGCTGTATTGACAGCTTCACCCAAAAAGTCATTGGCAGGCTAGAATCAGCCAACATGGACCTTGCAGCTTCAATAAGGGTCCTGTTCTTTCTCTCCACTACCCTTTTGTTCAGAGTTCTTGGAATGCTAAACTCCTCTGATTCCCTTTGAGAGGTAGAACTCATCAACTGTATTGTTTCTGAATTCTGTTCCATTATCACTTCTAATACACTTGACTGAGAGGGAATACTGCTTGTCAACATACAACACAAAGTTGATAATCTTCTGAGCTGCCTCATCCTTTAAATGCAAGAAGAAAGTCCATACGAATCTGGAGTAATCATCCAAAATTACCAGACAGTATTTCTTCTTAGCCATACTCATCACTCTCACAGGACCAAAGAGATCCATGTGAAGAAGTTGTAAGCAGGCATGGACTTAGGTTCTTCTATGGAGGGAAATGAAGCTTTGTGCTATTTTCCTTTTAAACAAGCAGTGCAGTTATCTTCACATTTGAATCCTTCATAGGCAGTCCCCTACTAAACCATGGTTATCAGCTGATTTATGTTTTTGAGATAACATGACCTAGCCTTCTATGCCATAGAGTACATTCTTGAGGGGAAGCCTTGGAAAATAAGCAAGGATGGCCTTTGAGATCTATTTTCTTGGAAAGATCTAAGGCATACACTCTTCCTGTCCTGTTGGCCTTCAGGAGAGTGTATTCATCCAACACCTTATCAATCAAACTTAGAACTTTGGATGACAGAATCCGACAGTTCTGACTGGTGAAAAGAGCAACCATGGCCTTTGTCACACATTTGACTGACACTCAAAGGTTGTACTTGAGATTTTCCACATGGTTAACATCATCAAACTTTATTTCCCCATTGGAAACAAAGCCTTTGCCGATGATGTAACCCTTTGCATCATTGCCAAAGACAAAACCCCTTCCTCCCTTGAGTGTAGTCATTAAGAAGTGATCTGTTTCCAGTCATATGCATGGATCCTCCACTGTCTACATACCAGATGCCTCTGTGGCATGTTGAAGAACCATGCAAAACACAACAAATTAGTTAGATTTTGAGACCCAAACCTTTTTGGTTTGGGCCTGTTCTCATCAACAGATGGTAAACTAACAGGTTTGTTGGAAACAACATCCTTAGAGGAAGAAGATGGTGAAGAAGAGGAATCTTTTGGCTTGGACATCTTTTTCTGTGGTTTCAACATAGGAACATCTAATTGGTTAACTCTTCCCAATAGATGTTGAACCATCATAACCAGCTGTGTCTGATTTTGTGATAAAGCTTTCAGCTCTCCAGACACATTGGCATTGGAGTTTGATAAGTTCCTATGTTGCACCTTCTTCTTTTGAGCAATCTCAGCTGTTACCTATTTACCCTTCCTTTTTGGACTTAAGGGTTACAGGATTTGATGTTGCTGGTACAAATGTGGCTTCAAACTCAGTTTTCATTTTAACCATTTTCTCTTTAATTTCCTCTTGATGTTTGAGTTTGGATCCTCTTTTGTACCAACAATCATCTGTAGGATGATTGCACAAACCACATATTTCACATGGTTTCTTCTTCATCTTATGTTGATCATCAACTAAAGAAAATGAAACTACTGAAGACTTGTTCTTCAGCAATTTGGAAGCACTATTTGCTTTCTTGACTTCATCTTTAGTAGTCTTCAAACCCTTTCTACTGACAGTTTTCTTCTCTTCAGTGCTGATAGTACTTGGAGTTTGAACTTCAGGTGTTAAATCTTGCCCTCCAGTCCTTTCAGGACTTCCAGAAATAACTCCTGAGTTGATCAACTCTTTGATCGTGTGAGTGTCAGTATTTGAACCATCAAGATCAGTGATAGGTTCAACGAGGGAATAATACTAACTTCAACTTCTGATGGTGCTCTATCAGAAAGTGAGTCACATGATGAGGTGGATTGGTATTGCTTTCTCCATCAGATTTCACTTTGCTCTTGAAGCAAAATCTGTAGGAGGAGCAGTGTGATTATAACCAATGCCAAACTTCACATTGGAAGCTGATTGCTTACTAAGAAGCATTTCAAAACCTTTGCATGATTGTACCCATCGATCACACTTACTTGGGTGACTGCAAGGGTTCTTGAGGTCTTGTACTTTTCTAAAAGTACCTCTTCCCTAGCCTTATCATCAGTGATTTTGCATTTAAGTTTATAAATCTCATCATTTTTCTCATTAAGCATAGACTCAAACTCAGCTTTTCTTTTGAAAATGATCTTTTCTAGCTCTATGTTCTTATTAATTAAAGCTACATTTGCTTCTCTAATAGAGGCAAATGCTGCTATGCATGTTTCAGAACATAATTTGGCCTTAGCCTCAAAGGATACCTGTGATACCTGTGATAAGAGGCATTTGAGGATGATCCATCTACAACTTCAGAGCCATAAGTGCCAGATTCCCAAAAGGACTGTCACCACCATGTTGACCAGCACCTGTGAACAGTTGTTCATGACCAGACATGTCATCTGGTAAACTGCTCCAGTCGACACTCCAGGGGTGAAGAAGCGTGTTTTTGAGGTTGAGGAGGTTGATGAGACTGAGATGGTTGAGGCTCAGGAGAGCATGTGGTGTTGAGCATGGGTGCTTGAACCTGATTGGTTTGTGGCATGTAATAACAAGGTAAGGATATGGCATTGGACCCTGAGGAACAAAATATGCAGGAGATTATGGTTGAGAATGATGACCAGAATTTACAGGATGTTGCCCTCTGTGTTGTTGACTATTGCCAGGGAAAGTCACAAAGGGTGTAGAAGAATTAGATCCAGATGATCTACATTCTCTAGCAAAGTGTCCATGCTGTGGCATTTGTGACACCTCAACTTACTCTTGTCAAACCACTTTGGTTTCGCCAGAGAGTCCTGGGAACTTTCTTCCAGTTCTTTTGTAGAACTTCTGAGATCTGATATTTATCAAGGCCATTTGGCTCAAAATATCCATCTCTTCTAAGTCATCATCAGCAATCCCCTTGAGATCATCCATGATGAAGCATAGATTGTCATTATTACACCCAGTAAACGACTATCAACACTCATAAATGCAGAATCAGAAGTGTTTGAAGAGAATCAATATGCTCATCATACTGGCATCAGATGAAGCATATTCTGACTCATGACCAACCAAGGCAGTGTTGCCTGGTACAAAGTCTTCAGTGAGCTTACCAGATGAAGCCAGTTTCCTTTTCTGCTCTATCTCTCTTTTGAATGTAAGCAGTTTCCCATGATGTTGGGTGAGAGATAGACTGTCCAGATTTGCACTGGAGCGTAGGACAAATTGTATATGTGTCCCATCTCTCAGGCAGTGATCTGAGGAATCTGTGGTTCATTTGGCTTTTGTATATTATGTTTAACCATTTTCAACTCAGAGATTAAACATGAAAACCGCTCAAACTGCTGAGTCAGAGTCTCACCTTTCTATGAGCAAAAGTCTCATACTGTTGGGCGAGGATTTCCCTGTTGTTTGCTAAGACCTCATCAGTTCCACCAATTGTTCTTTCAGTGCATTCCAAGGTCATAAGCAGTTTCATGATGCATAAGCCCAGAATAGATTTCATTAGGCAGTGCCATGGCCAGAATTCCATGGGCTTTAGCATCAATCTCAAACAACTTCTTGTCCTCATCAGAGTATTGTTCCTTTTTCGGAATCAACTGATTTGTTTCCGGATGATTCACCATTGGCTTATGTGGTCCATGTACCACGGATGTACAACAACCTGAACTATTGACAGACAGGTAATGGAGCATTCTTCGTTGCCAAATGTTATACTCATTCCTAACCAGCATCGGAGGCTTGGTTGAGGAACCAGTATTGTGTGGATCATTAGAAGGTGTAGTCATTTTCGAAAATTCAGACAAATTCAAGATAAGCAAAACAATTTAGCTCAAAACCACTAAGAACCTCAATTAAAATAGCCAAAAGCAACAGAACTTCAATCTCTATAACGATTCGTGCGAATTTGCTAGTTCGATCAGACTTAGAGCAAATAAGCAGTTTCAATGATATGTTAGATCGATCAATGATTAACAGCTCTGATACCATTTGATAGGATCTCAGCATCTAGTTTGATCGATTCGAATGATTTCAGCAGCGGAATAGAGTACCAACTAGCACAATTCGAGCAAGAATACCAAAGATATGCAATGAACAGAATTAGTTATAGAGAGAGAAACTTTTCTGCAAAAGGAATATTTCATTCAATCACACCCTTTGGCATGGCTTTCACTCCATTTCAATTTAGGTCATTCTTCCTTATATAAGGAAAGATGACGTAGGCTGATGTCATTTGATAGTGACATCTAACCGTTATTTAACAAACTACTGAAACACTAAAACTACTGAAGATGTCAAGCAGCTGACATCTTCTTACAAGAAGCTAAGTGTTACTTATTACAAAACTACTGATAAGAAACTACTGAAACTACAACGACTGAAGAACAAGCTCTTCAGTCATTTTACAAAACTACTGAAAGTAAAAACATAAAACTACTGATAAACACAACTACTGAAGATGTACTCTTCAGCTGTTGTGACAAACTACTGAAACTTCAGCACTTGGTCTTCAGACTTGAACTTCAGACGTTTCATCAGCTGATGACTTCAGTAGATGTCATCAGCTGATATCTTAGTCTTTGTCTTCAGACTTTGTACATCACTTGTTGATCTTCAGCACTTGTGGACTCTTCAGCTGTTGAACTTCAGTACTTTGGTCTTCAGCTTCAGCACTTGTATTCTTCAGCTGTTACCTTAGTACTTTGGTCTTCAGCTTCAGCACTTGTGTTCTTCAGCTGTTGAGCTTCAGCACTTTAATCTTCAGCTGTTGAAGTCTTC
Organism: Flaveria trinervia; assembly: GCA_025506515.1. Classification (NCBI taxonomy): domain Eukaryota; kingdom Viridiplantae; phylum Streptophyta; class Magnoliopsida; order Asterales; family Asteraceae; genus Flaveria; species Flaveria trinervia. The sequence continues at coordinate 21,439,251 of CM046442.1, read as the reverse complement.
AGTACTTGATCTCAGTTGTTGAAGTCTTCCGCACTTGTCGAACTGTTGATGAAGCCTTCAGCAGTTGTTGTGATATCATGTGGGACTTAGAGTTTTCTGATCTGGCTCATTGGTTTTTGGTCCAACAAACTCCCCCTGAACCAATGCAGCCAAAACCTCTAATTGATTTTATTTCCCACTTATTGTTGGCAGAATGGTGGTATTTTTCTTTCTTGATCGTGAGAAGATGACCCATATAAGCACTGGCCTGGGAATGAGTCTCTGATGATTTGGTTGGCAATGTATGGATGGGAGTTGTATTAGGGAATTGGACATGAGCTGTTCCCTCATCATGAGAACTCACTTCCCAACTATGAGCTTGTAGGATTCCCTGGTGTAGGCCTCCAAATATAATTTGTTCGCCATGGTGAGCTCCTCTGCCTCACCATCAAAGAATCCTTCTGGCCCATAGTACTCAGACAGAATTTGACCTGTTTTCATTTTTGAGTACCACTGTTGTAATTTGTCTGTAAGCAAATTCATCAGGATGATGACCTTCTAACAGCAGTGGTACTCATCCTTTCTGATCTCATTCAGCTCTATACCAGCCCCTTTTTGATCATTCTGTTCTCCAGCATCTTTTGTGGGGGCATGTTTGAGGTGTAGGCCTTTTTGAAATCTTCCAGGATTTCCCAGGGTGAGACTACAAAGGCTAAGGAGATCACTTCATCTACAATCTTTTTCACTTGCCCATTGTATCTCTGAGGGATATTTTTCTTTTGTATTCTATGAGCCACCCTGGGATCAGGCCAAATTTACTCTTTCTTTCACATACTGAAAAGGTGTCTAAGAGTATAAATCCTCTGAGCTTGTTTTTTCATATTAATGATGGAGGAAGTGGCTGCATATGCTTTATCTACTCTCCTCAATAACTCTTCATTGTGCAATCTGTGTTGTTCTTCTTCTTCCAATTTCACTTTGATTGCATCTCGTTGTTGCTCAGGAGTTATTGCAAGAGAGAGATCATTGGCCTTAGGCAACTGCAGAACAGCTGAGATCGGCAGCCTATCTTCATCATCATCATCTTCTTCTTCCAGCCTCAACACCTTTCTCTTCTTCTGCTTAGGTGCATCATCGGCTGTTGGTTTTGAGAGTAAGGGGGTGGGTTAGGGTGTGGGTTGGTTGTGGTTTTTTTGGAGAGGGAATGTTGATAGGCTGAGTTAGCATTTTGGAGGTGAGTGTGGCTTTTGAGTGTTTGGCTAGCTCAGTCCTGCTCCCTGCTCCTGCTTCATTCAAAGCTTCTACTACTAATCCCTTAGTATATGCCTCAGACGAACAGATCTTGGAGGTTATGGCCAAGATGCTGTCCCTGGTCATGATTTTATTTCGATCAATGATCTCCCAAGGTATTTGCTGATAAATCTGATCATGATCTCAAGTCTTCTCTATCCATTGTGTTGTAGCTGGCCCATCTTTGTTGAATCTCTTTGATCTCTAATCTTCTTATTTCAGAGTCCAGCTTTTCAGTATTGAAACCTTGCCTAAACAGCTGATCAATGATATTGTCCATTGATTTGCTGTGTTCGCATCAACCTCTTTAACCATTTCATTCAAGTTTTTCTCTTTTTCAGCACTCTTGTTTTTCTTATATGTGACATGAAAGCTTTTGACTTTCATGTACTTTCTCCTTTTCAGCTCCTTCTTTCATTCTCTTCTCCTTCTCTTTCTCGGTCTCATACTCACAGTCCTTCTCTATTTGCACTTCTTTGTCCTCTCTTTCTCTTTCTCCTTCTCCATCCTCTTTCTTTTAGCTTTCACTGCTGGAATCTCCCCCTTTTTGGGTGCATTGGTTTAAGGGTTTGATCAGCAGAAAGCTTTTGGCTCAGTACATCCTCCACCATGGTTGTAAGACAAGAAGAAGTCTCATCAACAGTTTTAATGACAAGTTCAGTTATCTGCGTTGTGATGAGAGATAGGGGATTTGAGGGAGCATCCAGTTGCTCAAGGGGGTTTTGGTCCTGAGAAATGGTGCCAGAAACAGAGGCAGGTGGCTGTGATTCTTTGAGTGGCTGTGTGTTTAAGTGACCTTCAGAGGAAGGTGCCATCTGTTGGGTTGATGTGGTGGCAGATGGTCTTTCTCCTGAGAGAGTTGGTCAACTAGTTTTGCAGCCTACTGACTTCCTCCTCTAGGATTATGTTTGGGCAAGAACATCATAAAAGAAGCCCAGGTCATCATCAGCAGATGCTGAATCACCTGACCTCCTGCTTGTAGCAGGATGTACATGCACTGGGGGTAGACCAGATGTAGCATGTGCCCCTTTGTCTTGGAACTGGGGACTTCCAGCCTCAGGACTTGTCCTTCATCAGCTGTTGCCTCTGGTGAGGTCTTAGTATGTTACCACCCTCAGTCTGATCATATGCTGATTCAGAAGAGGTGGCAACTCACTAGTGTTCTGATTCCATATCCACACCAGGAGATAGAACATTTAACCCCGGTGTTGTGGGTTGTCAGAAGCATGTGTATCCTCTTCCTAATTGTTTTTGTGTCTCCCCTTTGGTGGTGGTTGTAGGGGAGGAGGAGAGGCATGCAGCTGAGTCAGCACATTAGCAATTATAAGTTGGACTTTGGGGGCATTTCCATGGGGAGAGGGGATAGAAGCTGATTGGATCGGGGAGAGGGATGCTCTTCAATGATAACCTCATCAAGTGAGAGAGGTCTCAGTAATGTGGTTTCCCTTGAAGTGGTTGCAACAGGATCCTTTTGAGAGGATACCTGTGCGGCTGTTGCTGGTTGAGTCTTTAACATTACTGGAGGGTTTGAACCAGTAGGTTTATCCTATTGGGTGGTACAGGAGCATCATCAGGGGACTCATCTCCTGATTAGCTTGTTTGGGTCTGGATTTTGGCTTGGTGGGGACTTTGGATCTGGCAGTTGAAGCTGTGGGTTCCCTTTGCTTGGGTTTGAGCAAAGGGCAGCTTCTTTGAGAGATTGGTCGGAGTTATGCCTGGAGTATACCTCAGCTAGAACAGCTGGTGCAGGGACTCCAAGGCCAACAAGGCCATCAGTTTGTAATTCATTTAAAATTATGGCCATCAGAAACCTGGGATTAATAGCATCTATTTCCCACAGGTTTCTGTGCAGATCTTTGATTTCTAGAAACACAATTTGTGAAAAATTTAAAGGTTGGTGTTCTAGAATTGAATATAATACCAGTTGCCACCGGGAAGACATTTGATCCATGAGGATGTCTTCGAGGCTAAGCAAACATTCCATATAAATATCAGTCTTTCAGCATCAGGGAAGTTCTTCTTCAGTATGGTAGCAGCTCGAAGATTTCCGTCTACCCATTGTTGATGAAGGACATATCAGTTGTGCCCTTCGGGTACTCAGTCACGCAGTAGCATCTTGTAAATTTAGCACTCGACGAATGCTATCAGGTGTAACCTCTACTTGTTTTTGGTTGACCAATGACCGAACAGAAATTTGGCCGGAAGGCACATCAGTGTGAACGTAGGCATTGGACCAAAACTGACTTAGTGACTCTGGGTAGATGGTTGAGTTTAAGAGCAGAGCAGAGCTATACTGAGAATCAGCCATTAGGTCTATGGCGTGATCAAACTTTGTCCAGAAGGCCGATTTCGTGAGGTAGGCGACACAATTATGTCTGGGTTTAGACTCATGGTTGCCATTTTTGAGAGTATGAAGGTCAGAAGAACGGCTAATGGAACGTTTGAGAAGAAGACAGGTATTTATAGGGTTGGGATAGGAAAAGGTTGAAAGAAAACTACTGAAGGTTTTGGTGTGGTCATCAGTGTTGAAACTACTGATACGTGGTATTAACCTTCAGAGGTTTAAAACGACTGACAGTGGTTGTGTGTCATCAGGTGTTATAAAACAACTAAAGACTTGGTTTTGACTATCAGACGTTGAAACAGCTGAAGTCTTGGTGTTAACCATCAGTATTTATGAAACTACATAAGGTCGTGGTTTGACTTCATATGATGTAAACAACTGAGGACTGGTGTTGTCATCAGTAGTTGTGAAACTACTGAAGATAGTGGTTTTGCCATCAGTTGTTGTAAACAACTAAGACTTGGTATTAGTTATCAGTAGTTGTGAAACTACTGCAGACTGTGGTCTTGCTTCAGTTGGTTAGAAACAGCAGTTGTAGAAACAACTGAAGAGAAATTACTCATCAGTTGTTTTCGTCAATTCTTAGCTTTTTAGCTGTTTCATACTGTCCTCAACACTTACTCATCAGACTTTTCATCCGCTTTTCAGGTGTTTCATAGGATGTCAGTACTTATCTGTTTTTACTGATTTAGTAGATACGACATCAGTAGTTTAGAACAGATAAAGTTTCTCAGTACTTGTGAGGCATTTAGCCTTCAGTAGTTATAAAAACTACTGAGGGTAAAAGAACTCATCAGTACTTATATGTGACATGTTACTATGATCATCAGGTGTTATTACTGAGATCATCAGTAGTTGCACTTATTCTAGCTGCAGCATACCAAGCCTTAACACAGGTTGTGGAAAGTTGAGCTATCCAAAGGCTTAGTAAAAAGTCTGCAAGCTCATCAGCACTAGGCACAAACATAGGATTAATTAGACCCTTTTCAAAAAATCTCTTATAAAATGATGTCTAATTTCTATATGTTTGGTCCTAGAGTGCTGGACTGGATTTTGACAATGCAAAGAGCTGAGGCACTATCCATTAATAACGGAGTCTTAGTCTCTGTAATGCCATAATCCAAAGTTGATTCTGAAGCCAGAGTACTTGGGATGTACAACTTGCAGCAACAATGTACTCGGCTTCAGCAGTGGATGTAGCAATAGATGTTGTTTTACTTGCCAAGAAATCAAACAGTTGCCTAGGAATTGACATCCACCAGAAGTTGATTTCCTGTTAACTTACACCCTGCATAGTCACTATCAGAGAAAGCAACTAATTTGCAAGAGTGCCCAGTGGAATACCATAAACCTAGAGATTGTGTACCTTGCAAATATCTAAAGATCCTCTTGACTGCAATCAGATGAGACTCTTTAGGTGCAGCCTGAAATCTAGCACAAACACATGTAGCAAACATAATATTTGGGTCTAGAAGCGTGTTAAATACATCAAGGACCCAATCATACATCTGTAAAGCGTTTCATCAACAGCTTTACCTTTCTGATCAATATCCAATTGTGTGGTGTTGCACATGGGAGTTGAACAGGGCTTACAGTTTTGTAAATCAAACTTATTTAAAGATCTTTTGTATATTTAGACTGATGAATGAAAATTCCATCAGCTTTTGTTGATTTGCAAGCCTAGAAAGAACTGTAATTCTCCCATTGCACTCATTTCAAACTTCCTTTGCATTAATTTTGTAAAATCATCACACAACTGGGGATCAGAGGATGCAAATATAATATCATCAACATAAATTTGAACAAGTAGCTTATGCTCATCCACCTTCTTAATAATAAGGTTTATCTATGGAGCCCTAGTGAAATTATTTTGCAGAAGAAAGTTAGATATGTCTCATACCAGGCTCTAGGAGCTTGTTTCAACCCATAAAGAGCCTTATCAAGCTTGTATACCCATTATGGGTGGTTATTATCCTCAAAACCTGGTGGTTGACACACATAAACTTCTTCTTTTATTTTACCATATAAAAATGCACTTTTACATCCATTGAAAACTTTAAGATTGTGGAGTGCAGCATACGCTAAGAACAATCTAATTGCCTCCAGTCTGGCTACAGGGGCAAAGGTTTCATCATAATCAATACTTCTTCTTGTGCAAACCCTGAACAAACAGTCTGGCCTTGTTCTTAACAATAAGCCCATTTCATTGTTTTATTCCTAAACACCATTTAGTGCCTATTGCACACTTACCTGGGGAAGAGGAACAGGCTCCCACACTTTGCTTTTGAACTGAAGAAGAAGCTCAAGCTGCATTGCTTCAACCCAGCCATTGTCTCTAAGTGCAACATGATATCCTTTGGCTTAGCTGACTGATGAAGAGAGCATAGAAGTAGAAATTGGACAATTGACTTCTGGTTGAAACTCCAGCATTGATATCACCAATGATTTGAGACATTGGGTGATTCTTCAGCTCTGATAAACAATGAGATCAGTGCAAGTGTTTGTAGAAACTTCAGCAGCAACAGATGTTGATGTAGACTCTTGAAACCATGTAGATGGTGGCAACTCAAATGAAGTTGAAGATGCAGAAATCTCATCAGCACTTGTTGTGGATGAAGCTACTGAAGCTACAGGAGCATCAGGTTTAGAGGACACAGGCAGTTGGTCACTAAACCTGAAGAGGTGAGTACTGCTATCATCATCATCAGCAGCAGCAGCAGTACCATCAGGTGGGGAAATGTTGACAGGAGCAACAGCAGGAGTTTGATAAGGAACATATTGCAGTATGTCAAATCAAATAGTCCACAGGGCTTTGTGGAATCTTGTCTTGGAGATTCATTAAACTTAACATGTAGAGTCTCTTCAACCATCTTTGTTCTGCAGTTGAAGACTCTGTATGCTTTGCAAGTTGATGAATAACCAACAAAGTACCCTGCATCCACCTTAGGATCAAATTTTTGGAGTTGATCCCGTGTGTTGAGAATGAAACAAGGACACCCAAAAGCTCTGAAGAATGAAATTAGAGGGGCCAAATGATGAAGACTTCATATGGAGTCTTCATCAACCTTTGATTTACTAGAAATCATTCTGTACATAGCAAGCTGTATTGACAGCTTCAGCCCAAAAGTCATTGGCAGGCCAGAATCAGCCAACATGGACCTTGCAGCTTCAATAAGGGTCCTGTTCTTTCTCCACTACTCCATTTTGTTCAGGGTTCTTGGAATGCTAAACTGCCTCTTGATTCCCTTTGAGAGGTAGAACTCATCAAGTGTATTGTTTCTGAATTTGTTCCATTATCACATCTATACAATTGACTGAGAGGGAATACTACTTCTCAACATACAACACAAAGTTGATAATCTTCTGAGCTGCCTCATCCTTTGAATGCAAGAAGAAAGTCCATACAAATCTGGAGTAATCATCCACAATTACCAGACAGTATTTCTTCCTAGCCATACTCATCACTCTCACAGGACCAAAGAGATCCATGTGAAGAAGCTGTAAGCAGGCAGTGGACTTAGGTTTTCTATGGAGGGAAATGAAGCTTTGTGCTGTTTCCTTTTAAACAAGCAGTGCAGTTATCTTCACATTTGAACTCCTTATAGGCAGTCCCCTTACTAAATGGTTTATCAGCTGATTTATGTTTTTGAGATTAACATGACCCAGCCTTCTATGCCATAGAGTAGATTCTTGAGGGGAAGCCTTGGAAAATAGGCAAGGATGGCCTTTGAGATCTATTTTCTTGAAAGATCTAAGGCATACACTCTTCCTGTCCTGTTGGCCTTCAGGAGAGTGTATTCATCCAACACCTTATCAATCAAACTTAGAACTTTGGATGACAGAATCCGACAGTTCTGACTGTGAAAAGAGCAACATGGCCTTTGTCACACATTTGATGACACTCAAGAGGTTGTACTTGAGATTTTCCACATGGTTAACATCATCAAACTTTATTTCCCATTGGAAACAAAGCCTTTGCCGATGATTGTAAACCTTTGCATCATTGCCAAATGACACAAACCCCTTCCTCCTTGAGAGTAGTCATTGAGAAGTGATCTGTTTCCTGTCATATGCATGGATCCTCCACTATCTACATACCAGATGCCTCGTGGCATGTTGAAGAACCCTGCAAAACACACAAATTAGTTAGATTTTGAGACCCAAACCTTTTTGGTTTGGGCCTGTTCTCATCAACAGATGGTAAACTAACAGGTTTGTTGGAAACAACAGCCTGAGAGGAAGAAGATGGTGAAGAAGAGGAATCTTTGGCTTGGACCTCCTTTTCTGTGGTTTCAACATAGGAACATCTAATTGGTTAACTCTTCCCAATAGATGTTGAACCATCATAACAGCTGTGTCTGATTTTGTGATAAAGCTTTCAGCTCCCAGACACATTGGCATTGGAGTTTGATAAGTTCCTATGTTGCCTTCTTCTTTTTGAGCAATCTCAGCTGTACCTGTTTTAACCCTTCCTTGGTTGGACTTAAGGGTTACAGGATTTGATGTTGCTGGTACAAATGTGGCTTCAAACTCAGTTTTCATTTTAACCATTTCTCTTTAATTTCCTCTGATGTTTGAGTTTGGATCCTCTTTTGTACCAACAATCATCTGTAAGATGATTGAACAAACCACATATTTCACATGGTTTCTTTCATCTTATGTTGATCATCAACTAAAGAAAATGAAATACTGAAGACTTGTTCTTCAGCAATTGGAAGCACTATTTGCTTTCTTGACTTCCTCTTTAGTAGTCTTCAAACCCTTTCTACTGACAGTTTCATTCTCTTCAGTGCTAACAGTACTTGGAGTTTGAACTTCAGGTGTTAAATCTTGCTCTCCAGTCCTTTCAGGACTTCCAGAAATAACTCCTGAGTTGATAACTCTTTGATCATGTGAGTGTCAGTATTTGAACGATCAAGATCAGCTGATAGGTTCAACGAGGGAATAATACTAACTTCAATTCTGATGGTGCTCTATCAGAAAGTGAATCACATGATGAGGTGGATGGTTATTGCTTTCTCCATCAGATTTCACTTTGCTCTTGAAGCAAAATCTGTAGGAGGAGCAGTGTGATTATAACCAATGCCAAATTCACATTGAAGCTGATTGCTTACTAAGAAACATTTCAAACCTTTGCATGATTGTACCCATCGATCACACTCTACTTGGGTGACTGCAAGGGTTTCTTTGAGGTCTTTGTACTTTTCTAAAAGTACCTCTTCCCTAGCCTTATCATCAGTGATTGTGCATTTAAGTTTATAAATCTCATCATTTTTTCTTTAAGCATAGACTGAAACTCAGCTTTTCTTTTGGAAATGATGTTTTCTAGCTCTATGTTCTTATTAATTAAAGCTACATTGCTTCTCTAATAGAGGCAAATGCTGCTATGCATGTTTCAGAACATAATTGGCCTTAGCCTCAAAGATACCTGTGATACCTGTGATGAAGAGGCATTTGAGGAAGATCCATCTGCAGACTCCAGAGCCATAAGTGCCAGATCCCAAAAGGACTGTCTCCACCATGTTGACAGCACCTGTGAACAGTTGTTCATGACCAGACATGTCATCTGGTAAACTGCTCCAGTCAACAACTCCAGGGGTGAAGAAGCTGTTGTTGAGGTTGAGGAGGTTGATGAGATTGAGATGGTTGAGGCTCAGGAAGAGCATGTGGTGTTTGTTGAGCAATGGGTGCTTGAACCTGATGGTTTGTGGCATGTAATAACAAGGGTAAGGATATGGCATTGGACCCTGAGGAACAAAATATGCAGGAGATTATGGTTGAGAATGATGACCAGAAATTACAGGATGTTGCCCTCTGTGTTGTTGACTATTGCCAGGGAAAGTCACAAAGGGTGTAGAAGAATTAGATCCAGATGATCTACATTCTCTAGCAAAGTGTCCACGCCTGTGGCATTTGTGACACCTCAACTTACTCTTGTCAAAACCAACTTTGGTTTCGCCAGAGAGTCCTGGGAACTTTCTTCCAGTTCTTTTGTAGAACTTATAAGATCTGATATTTATCAAGGCCATTTGGCTCAAAATATCCATCTCTTCTAAGTCATCATCAGCAATCCCCTTGAGATCATCCATGATGAAGCATAGATTGTCATTATTACCCCCAGTAAACTGACTATCAACACTCACAAATGCAGAATCAGAAGTGTTCGAAGAGAAATCAATATGCTCATCATACTGGCATTCAGATGAAGCATATTCTGACTCATGACCAACCAAGGCAGTGTTGCCTAGTACAAAGTCTTCAGTGAGCTTACCAGATGAAGCCAGTTTCCTTTTCTGCTATATCTCTCTTTCGAATGTAAGCAGTTTCCCATGAAGTTGGGTGAGAGATAGACTATCCAGATTTGCACTGGAGCGTAGGACAATTGTATATGTGTCCCATCTCTCAGGCAGTGATCTGCGGAATCTGTGGTTCATTTGGCTTTTGGTATATTATGTTTAACCATTTTCAACTCAGAGATTAAAATGAAACCCGCTCAAACTGCTGAGTCAGAGTCTCACCCTTTCTATGAGCAAAAGTCTCATACTGTTGGGCGAGGATTCCCTGTTGTTGGTAAGACCTCATCAGTGCCACCAAATTGTTCTTTCAGTGCATTCCAAAGGTCATGAGCAGTTCATGATGCATAAGCCCGGAATAGATTTTATTAGGCAGTGCCATGGCTAGAATTCCATAGGCTTTAGCATCAATCTCAAACAACTTCTTGTCCTCATCAGAGTATTGTTCCTTCTTCTTCGGAATCAACTGATTGTTTCCGGATGATTCACACCATGGCTTTGTGGTCCATGTACCACGGATGTCCAACAACCTGAACTATTGACAGACAGGTGATGGAGCATTCTTCGTTGCCAAATGTTATACTCATTCCTAACCAGCATCGGAGGCTTGGTTGAGGAACCAGTATTGTGTGGATCATTAGAAGGTGTAGTCATTTTCGAAAATTCAGACAAATTCAAGATAAGCAAAACAAATTTAGCTCAAAACCACTAAGAACCTCAATTAAAATAGCCAAAAGCAACAGAACTTCAATCTCTATAACAGATTCATGCGAATTTGCTAGTTCGATCAAACTTAGAGCAAATGAGCAGTTTCAATGATCAATTGTTAGATCGATCAATGATTAACCAGCTCTGATACCATTTGATAGGATCTCAGCATCTAGGTTGATCGATTCGAATGATTTCATTAGCGAAATAGAGTACCAACTAGCACAATTCGAGCAAGAATACCAAAGATATAGCAATGAACAAAATTAGTTATAGAGAGAGAAAGTTTCTGCAAAAGGAATATTTCATTCAATCACACCCTTTGGCATGGCTTTCACTCCATTTCAATTTAGGTCATTCTTCCTTATATAAGGAAAGATGACGTAGGCTGATGTCATTTGATAGTGACATCTAACCGTTATTTAACAAACTACTGAAACACTAAAACTACTGAAGATGTCAAGCAGCTGACATCTTCTTACAAGAAGCTAAGTGTTTACTTATTACAAAACTACTGATAAGAAACTACTGAAACTACAACGACTGAAGAACAAGCTCTTCAGTCGTTTTACAAAACTACTGAAAGTAAAAACATAAAACTACTCATAAACACAACTACTGAAGATGTACTCTTCAACTGTTGTGACAAACTACTGAAACTTCAGCACTGGTCTTCAGACTTGAACTTCAGACGTTTCATCAGCTGATGACTTCAGTAGATGTCTCAGCTGATGTCTTTAGTCTTTGTCTTCAGACTTTGTACATCAGTTGTTGATCTTCAGCACTTGTGGACCTTCAGCTGTTGAACTTCAGTACTTTGGTCTTTAGCTTCAGCACTTGTATTCTTCAGCTGTTTACCTTGAGTACTTTGGTCTTCAGCTTCAGCACTTGTGTTCTTCAGCTGTTGAGCTTTAGCACTTTAGTCTTCAGCTGTTGAAGTCTTCAATACTTGATCTTCAGCTGTTGAAGTCTTCAGCACTTGTCGAACTGCTGATGAAGCCTTCAGCAGTTGTTGTGATATCATGTGGGACTTAGAGGTTTTCTGGTCTTGGCTCATTGGTTCTTTTGGTCCAACAGTAATTCACTAATCTCCTGACTATTCCCTACAGATCAAGAATCATCATGAGCCGAGTCTTGATCTGTTGGAGGGGAGCAACATCATATTCATCTCTTTGATAGTTTGGATCCGCTTGATTTAAAACATATAACACATCACCATTAGTCAACAATAATAGCAGTAAAAATCAACAATACATATAAACATTAATTACATTAATTGATACAAGATTCAAATACACATGATTTAAATAACATAAACAACTAAGCATTACTCTTGTCTTGTATCATGTGCTCCTCTGCTGACGGGCTGAAGTGGAGGCACCTTGGTCCTGAGCTCTTATGGTCCTCGTTCCACTTGCAGATGTGGCACCCACAACGGAAGAATCATCATCTCCATCATCATCATCAACATCATCATTAACATCATCACCAACATCAGTATCCTCCCCTTGATCATCACCATCATCATCATCATCATCATCGTCGTCATCATCATCATCATCATCTGTTGAATCTTGTATGCCCAAGAGACATACAAGATTGATGTGGTTAGTACGTTATGATCCAAGTCAGGTCATACCCAATAACAAGCTAAACAAACACCAATAAATGTTGTCATGTGTGACCAGCTTATGTCTTGGTTTTTGGTTTTTTATCTCCTCTCTAACACTCCATATCATTACACACTTTTCTCTCTAACAACACAAGCAAAAGAACCTTCAAAAACAAGGCTCATTTTCGGGTTTAAGAAGCTGAAAAGGGGACTGCACTTTCGGTTTTGAAGCTTGAAAGAAGCAGCTTATTTCGGGTTTTTGGAGAAGCTAAAGAAGGGCTATCTTTGGTGTTGCATCCTAACAAGCAAGGTGCTTGAAGAGCTTGTGGTATCACGATTGGGGTCCTCCACCTTGAAGGATTGCTGCTCATAACATCATCATCTTCAAAGGACTCAACCCCTTTGAGCTGCTGAAAGGTAGTTATGGCAGCCCCTATATGGCTGTCCATAATGCTCATTATATATGTTTAATAGCTTGCTTAATCACATAATATGATCCTTTGGTTTTGGGTTTGTTTTAAACATATATATGTCACCATAAGAACCTGAAATTTCAATTTTATAATCATGTTTCTGAATATTTTTCCGCTGTGTTTTCTGAAAGTTTAAGAGGTTAAACTTTGGTTTTATGGACAAACAAACCCTGCAATGGCATCAAGAGCCGGTTATGTGGATAGCTTGCTTGTTCTTGTCCTTTAGAAATCGGTTTTAAAGGATGTTTATTCACTCATTTGAGGCTGTTTTGGTTGATTTAATAAATCCCATGTCTTTCAAAGTTATATCTTCATGCTTATGATTAAACTTTGAAAGATAGGAATGTCAATTGGTTGATATGTTTGGTTGTTGTTTGTTTGGACAAACAAACCCCAATTTTCAGTTTAGGTTGGCTGAAAATTTGGGGTTTGATGGGGTTTATTTTGTTTATTGTATGATGTTGTTTTTGTTCTTTTGATAGTGCATAACCTAGCTTGACCTTGTGTTGTTTGGTTTGAAAGAATGTATTTATTTGATTATATTCATTCAATTGGGTTGTAAAGTTTTGTGCTTGTAATTTTTCTATTATTCATTGGTATGTAATAATATATTAGGAGTATTTTTTCTTTTACTAGAAAATATGTATTAGGATATATATTTTGTAAAAGAAGATGCTCGGGAAGGAAGCACAAAAGGTAGACACAAAGTGGACTTGAAGCATACGGATGAAACATCAAGTGGGAGATCCATTGTGATCTCTATTTTCTGTTTTTGGTAACCCTTAAGGAAGATCTGATGACCACACTTGTGATGGCAACAAGTGTGATCACGATAGTAGCTATGGTTATGCACTTGTGGTTGTTTATATTATGCTTCTTTGATTGTGATTTTGTGAATGATTGTGTAATTTCGGATATGATATAAAATCTTAATAAAATGATCTTAACAAGCTAATATAAAATGGTTCTTAATCATTAAGTGTTAAAAATGTTATTAAAAGGATTAATGATTTCATAATAAAATGGGTTTTATAAAAAGAACCATAGGGTACCAAGTATTGTAAGCATGCAATTACAAGGTACATAAAGTTTTCAAAGTCTAGAATTAATGAAAACTTTAATTTTTTTTGCCAATAAGTTTAACACCGTCCTTTTGCACAACACTTAAGTCATTTGGAAACTCTTAATGGGATAAAGGTCACCTAACCATTTAGAGGGACTTTGTAACTTAAGGTGGGGATACCACATTGGTGGGATAAAGGTCACCTAACCACTTATGTTGGTAAACTCACATGTGTGTGCAAGTAGGGTAACTTGATTTGCAAACCATGTTAAATAGATCACCTATAATATGGTTTCCAAATGGTGTTGATGGGATTAACATGCCGACTTTAAATATGATGTTTCAAGTCGATCCCATATCTCTAGAAGTTGCAAATGGTTGCAACCGTCAATCGTTGACCACCTTATTAATTTAAATCGTGGGATAAAGGTCACCTAACCACAATTTAAATGTAATGTTGGATTCTAGATTTTAATAAAAATGGCCATAAAAGGTATTTATTATTAAAATAACAATATCGAAAATACTAAAATTGATCTTTGTTAAAATTTTGTAGATGGCCTCCAATAACCATGATAACAATGAAAATTAATCCGCATCCGCCCAATCATTACGAGCGATTCTCCAAAAGGAACGTCGAAATCATAATAATTTCATTGATTGGTATCGAAACTTGAGAATTGTTCTCAAGCAAGAGAGACAATCATATATTCTAGACGACCCTATCCTCGATCAACCTACTAAGGATGATGTGGAGGCCTATAACGATTGGCTGAAGTACACTGAGATTCCGTCTAGGTGTCTTGTCTCATGCTGGCGAGCATGACTCCGGATCTCCCAAAGGAGTATGAACATCACGGAGCTTATGACATGATAACCCAGCTGAAAGAAACGTTCCAACAGCAAGCGAGGGTTGAACGCTTCGAAACGGTTCGAGCACTCGATGCATGTCGTATGGACGACAACTAATCGGTTTCATCTTATGTACATAAGATGAAAAGCCACATTGACCGCCTCGAAAGGCTTAATTGTCCTGTCTCGATAGAATTGGCCACGGATTTGATCCTCAATGGCCTTACCAAGAAGTTTGAGACATTCGTGTTGGACTATAACATTAATGCATGGGACAAAAGCATTGGTGAGCTTCACTCAATGCTCAAAACGGCCGAGGCGGCCATGGGTAAAAGGGTTTTACCCGTTCTCGCCATCAATGAAAGGAGAACAAGAAAAGGCCTCATCCCACACCCAAGGCAAAAGTTGCCAAGGGCAAGGGACCCGTATGGGGAAGGGAAAAGGGGTGGTAATGGTGCCACCCAAAGCACCGAAGAAGAAGCAAAAGGTTGCTTCCAAGACCCATGTTTCACGTGTGGGGAGATTGGACATTGGGCAAGAAATTGTCCTGTCCATCTCCAAGAGTTAAAAGCCAAGAGGGATGCTGAGCAAACCTCAGGTACAATATACATGATCCATATTGATTTTTAAACATGACATTCTCTAACACATGGGTATTAGATACCGGATGTGGAACTCACATTTGCAATTTGTTGCAGGGGTTCAAAAGAAGTAGTAACTTCTACAAAGGGGATGTTAGCCTCCACATGGGCAATGGGGCTTAAGTTCAAGTTGAAGCCCATGGTGACTACATCTTAAAACTTCCAAATGGTTTGGAAGTAATTTTGAACAATGTTTTGTATGCTCCTCGTTTGACTAGGAATATTATTTATGTAGCCATATTAAAACAATTTGGATATGTATTATCATTTGTTGAAAAAGATATTCATGTTTCTTTAAATGATATGTTCTACTTTAAAGCTATTCCCATTAATGGTATTTATGAATTGGTTCATGAAAATACTTTCAACAGTTCATTGTATCAAACTAGCACCAAGAAACTCAAGTTGGATTTGAGTGATACCTATCTTTGGCATTGTCGTCTCGGTCATATAAACAAGAAACGTTTACAAACACTTCAAAAGAATGGTCTTTTAAAAACAAATGAACGTGATTCATTTGATGTATGTGAATCTTGTTTACAAGGAAAAATGACTAAGGCAGCCTTTAGTGGAACTAACGAAGGGCAAAAGATTTATTAGGAATCATACATTCGGATGTATGTGGCCCTTTTAAGCCAATGACCAGGAATGGTGAAAGATACTTCATTACCTTTACCAACGATTATAGTCGCTATGGGTATGTGTACCTGTTAAGACACAAAGATGAAGGTTTTGAAATGTTCAAGATCTTTCAAAATGAAGTACAAAATCAACTCAACAAGTCGATTAAAGTTCTCCGCACCGATAGAGGAGGTGAATACCAAGTGATGCTTTTCAAGATCATCTTAGGTGTTGTGGTATTGTCTCACAACTCACTCCACCTGGAACACCACAACATAATGGTGTGTCTGAGAGGAGGAATCGAACCTTATTGGATATGGTTCGATCTATGATGGCTAGAAGCACATTACCTTTATCATTTTGGGGTTTCGCTTTGCTCTCCGCGACCCGTATTCTAAATATGGCCCCAACCAAAAAGGTGGAAAGGACACCTTTTGAAATATGGCATGGAAGAGTTCCATCCCTCTCATATTTAAGGATCTGGGGTTGTGAAGCTTATGTTAAGACTCCCACCCCAAACAAATTGGAAGTCCGATCCACGAAGTGCATCTTTGTTGGATATCCTAGAGATTCTATGGGATATTATTTCTATGATCCACTAGAACAAAAGGTGTTTGTTGCCAGAAAGGGTAAGTTCTTAGAAGCAAAGTTCCTTATGGAAGGAACTAGCAGTAGAACAGTGGATCTTGAGGAGGATCAAGAACCACAACCTGATGCACCTTTGGTTGAAACTAGCACTCAACATGAAGATGTTGAAGATGATCAAGTGGTTGATCAATACACACAAAACGTTCGTAGAAGTGGTAGAACTAGTAATCCACCTGAAAGATATGGATTTTTCATGGATGGATGTTATGTGGTAGATTCAGATGAACCAACCACATACCATGATGCAGTGTCCAATTCGAATTGTGACAAATGGCTCGAGGCCATGAGCGTTGAGATGCAATCCATGCATGACAATCAAGTATGGCACTTGGTTGTAAAGGGTTTTCAAAAAGAAAACCGATATGCATGGAAACTTGGATACGTATAAGGCTAGACTTATAGCAAAGGGTTTCACTCAAACTGAAGGGGTTGATTATGATGAACCTTCTCACCTGTTGCGATGCTAAATTCTATAAGGATATTATTTGCCATAGCTGCTCATTATGATTATGAGATTTGGCAAATCGATGTAAAAACCGCTTTCCTAAATGGATATCTTGAGGAAGATGTCTATATGGTTCAGCCTGAAGGTTTTGTCGATCCAAAACATCCTGATAAAGTATGCAAGTTAAAGAAATCAATCTATGGATTGAAACAAGCATCGAGAAGTTGGAATCATCGTTTTGATGAAGAAATAATTAAATTCCGGTTCATCAAGAACGATGAAGAAGCTTGTGTATATAAGAAAGCTAGTAGGAGCATCATCACTTTCCTAGTATTGTATGTTGATGACATACTACTATTTGGAAATGACATTTCAACCTTGGAAGGTGTAAAAACCTGGGTTGGAAGTTGTTTTTCCATCAAGGATCTTGGTGAGGCCGCCTATATTCTGGGAATAAAGATCTATAGGGATAGATCAGGCGGTTGATTGGTTTAAATCAAAGTGCATACATTGATAAAATTTGAAAAGGTTCAAGATGGAGAACTCTAAGAAAGGTACGGTACCTATTCAAAGAGGAATAATATTGAGTACGACTCAATGTCCTAGCTCAAAGGATGAGCAAGATAAAATGAAGGCAATCCCATACACATCTGCTATTGGATCCATCATGTACGCAATGATATGCACTCGACCGGACGTGTCATGCACCTTAAGCATGACAAGCCGATACTAGCAAAATCCTGGAAACAGTCATTGGATGGCTGTTAAGAACATACTTAAGTACCTAAGGAGGACAAAAGATATGTTCCTAATCTATGGATCTGGTGATGAGGAACTCGTTGTAAAAGGTTACATGGATCCGAGTTTCCAAACCGATCATGATGATTCATGGTCACAATCGGGATATATTTTAATTCTGAATGGAGGAGCGGTCTCTTGGAAGAGCTCCAAACAGGATGTGGTGGCTCTATCAACTACAGAATGAGAATACGTCGCCGCCTGATCGGCAACTCAAGAAGCTGCATGGTTGAAGAAATTCATTGCCGATCTAGGGGTTGTCCCTTCCATTTAGGACCCCCTAGAGATCTTTCGTGATAACGAGGGTGCGATTGCCCAAATCAAGGAACCTCGTGCTCATCAAAAGACTAGGCACGTTGAGCGGAGATTCCACTACATACGAGATGAATTTGAAAAGGGAAAGATATATATTCGCAAAGTTCACACGGATCAAAACATTGCGGATCCTCTCACGAAGCTCCTTGAAAAGGCAAAGCATGAAGGTCATACTTGTGCCATGGGACTTCGATATTCTAGTGATTGGATTTGATCTGTAATTTTGTATTTGGATATGTTGAACCTTTTATTATTTGAATAAATTATTTGGTTATAATGTTTCAATTAATATTCCAATTTAGCATGTTTAATCCATGAGTAAATTGTTTACTCTAAATGTCCGTAGTCGTTTAGACTTGTGGGAACAAGTATGAGGGTAAGATTATTATGAATTTGGATTGGTAGATATTCATATGGATGAATATAGAGCAAAAGGTTGTTGCCAAGGTTCATAGATATTTGTGGGATGCAAATATTGGACTGACCTGCATCTCAAATATTACTACATGGAATCTTCCTGATTGATCATAACTAATTTTGAGTAAAGGCGAACATCATTTTGGTATCCTCTGACCTGAGATACATATTCGTCTTGATATTTACCAAATATTATACTTTGACTCAGTTCTTCGCTATTCTGAAATATGGCAGTACATAAGTCTGAGTTGAGTTATGATATAAGGAAATTGTGAGAGACGTATGTAGTCAAGATGGGATTTGTCCCTCTTATTAATTGAGAGTAAGATGTCTAAGGCCTTATAAAGTTAAATCAATGGAGAATGATCACTTTGTGTCTCAAGGATTTAACATGACATCTGTGACAAAAGGATAGATGATTGGTTCCCTAAAACATTTCAATCATGGTACTTGAAGGAGATGATGTTATTGAATGGCACTTAGTCATACGTATTAAGGGTAGTGAACCGTTGTTAGGCGGTATTTACTACTTGCATCAATCATTTATGAATCTTGTGCAAGTGGGAGATTGTTGAATCTTGTATGCCCAAGACACATCCAAGATTGATGTGGTTAGTACGTTATGATCCAAGTCAGGTCATACCCAATAACAAGCTAAACACACACCAATAAATGTTTATTCCTTGATGAGATCATACATATAAACATTGACACCAATTTAGAAAATGGGTTTTCTAAAACATTGCTTTGTAATACAACGATACTATGTGGATAGTTTGTTCACGAGATATTATTTGTTTTATTATTTAAGTTGGTTAAATAATAACAAATAAAAGTGTGTTATTTTTATAAAATTAAAAGTGGTTTTAATTTCATAAAGTTGAGGGTTAGGAGAGTAAATTTATCAAAAAACCAAAATGTAGGGGAAAACCCATTTTGGATACCAAAATCGGCCGCCCAAATGTGGTCATGTGTGACCAGCTTATGTCTTGGTTTTTGGTTTTTTTTCTCATCTCTAACACTCCATATCATTACAGACTTTTCTCTCTAACAACACAAGCAAAAGAACCTTCAAAAACAGGCTGATTTTCGGGTTTAAGAAGCTGAAAAGGGGACTGCACTTTTGGTTTTTGAAGCTTGAAAGAGGCTGCTTATTTTGGGTTTTTGGAGAAGCTAAAGAAGGGCTATCTTTGGTGTTGCATCCTAACAAGCAAGGTTCTTGAAGAGCTTGTGGGTATCACGATTTGAGGTCCTCCACCTTGAAGGATTGCTGCTCATAAACATCATCTTCAAAGGACTCAACCCCTTTTGAGCTGCTGAAAGGTAGTTATGGCAGCCCCTATATGGCTGTCCATAATGCTCATTTATATATGTTTAATAGCTTGCTTATTCACATAATATGATCCTTTGGTTTTGGGTTTGTTTTAAACATATATGTGTCAACATAAGAACATGAAATTTCAATTTTATAATCCTGTTTCTGAATATTTTTCTATTGCGTTTTCTGAAAGTTTAAGAGGTTCAACTTTGGTTTTATGGACAAACAAACCCTGCATCATCATCACTGTCATCATCATCACCATCATCTCCGTCTCCTCTGATCTTTAAGGGCTCATACTTTGATCCTTTTAGCCTCATCATGATGGTCTTGTTGGTAGCCTCCAACTCCTCTATCTGTTTAGCTGATTGGACATGTTGCTCTTGGAGTTGGGACATCTCTGAGCTCTGAGCAGCCATCTGTTGTGCCTACTGCTCTAACAGCCGTGCCTGCTGAGATATCTGTTGAGATTGTGCAGTAGTAAGTTCTACTAGCTGACGAATCTGGGCAGTCTTCTCGTCATTGGCGGTCAACAGCTTCAGCACCATATGGTTAAGTGCCAAGAGCTGTTCCTCTACCCCACTAGGAGGTAGAGAAGATCCAGATGGATAGGAGGGGTAAGATGACAGTCCTGCATGGTGGCTAGTTGTGGTGGTGGTGGCAGTGGTGAAGATTAGGGGTGGTATAGATAAGGTGGTGGTGGAATGATGAAGTTTGGTGGTGGTATAGATGAAGGTGGTGGTGGATAGGTGAAGATTTGGTTGGTATAGATGAAGGTGGTGGTTGAGTGGTTGTGGTAGTGGTGTGTGAGGTGGTATGTGATGTGGTAGCTAAGGTGGTGGATGGAATGGTGATGATGAAAGTCATCCTCCTCCTCTTCTTCTTCAAACCGTGGGGCTGGGCCATCCTTTTCTTCCTCAAGCCCCTCGAGGTGGATGCTCCCCCTGGAACACTGCTGGACTGATCGAGGGCATAAGTAGGATCCGTGTCAGCCTCCCCAGACTCACTAGGGCATCCTCCAACCTCTGAAACCTTGGTCAGTCGCAACCACCCGTTCCTACAGTCCGAGTCAAGGGCTCCTCGTCTGTCTCCTCCTCATCAAGACGAAAGTCTTGATGGAAGCCTGAAGCTTCTGTTCCACCTTGGGTGGATGCTGGAGATGCTATATCAGCATTTCCACCATCACCTCTGTCGTCGTCGGAGTCATCTTCAGGGAGCTCCACCTGCTCGACATCCGAATCACTGTCTACGTGGCGCCATTTACGCCTCCCCAACGCCACGTAGTCCACCTTGGCTAGATGGCCGATGAATCTCTTTACCGGGGGTTTGACCTGCTTTCCCCAGTAAACCTTCATGTGACATAGTGTCGTATCGTCCATAATCTCCGATGACACATCGTCGTGGCTCTCCTTGGGTAGTGTGGGCAGCTTCTCATCAAAGATCATCTGTAAAAACCTAGGGTACATGTAGAAACCCTCTTTTCCCGATGCCTCCAAGTTCTTTATCAAGTAAAAGAAAATCATGCTAGAAAATCTGAAGGGTGGTTCAGACCTAGTGCCACATAGGCATTTTGAATCTCGTCTGAAAGATCATCAAACCCACCCCTTCACGACACCAAGCACTTGAGGATGACATATGCCAAGTACTTGTACTGGTGACACAATTTGCTCTTGCGGAGGACACTTGCGTTAATATCCCCAACATACTTCATCCTCAAGAAGCACCCTCTCACCGTCAGTGGGTGAAGTCCGGTGGGGTGGTCTGCATCATCACCCAACCCAAGTACTCGCTGAATGTCCACAGCCGTGATCTCAATATCCATCCCAAAGATGGAACTCCTCATGTTGTAAGGCTCATGAGAGCGGTCAACTGATGCTCCCTCCGAGATGGCTTGCTCAATAGACCTGTAGGGAGTGCATGGTGTAGATATCGCCTTGTGGATCTTGGACCACTTGAGAAAAGTGATGATCCCCACAAACTCAGCACCATTCCGAGTCGTGGCGTCTAAGTGGGCACATATGTTGTGCTTGGGGTTGATGGACCATCTGTCCGCCATCAATCTGTCACACAAGACACATAGACATTAGCTTACCACACGACACAAATTAGTTCTAATTAACTTGGTTGAATTCATTCTGGTTCATTCATGCGATTGAACCATGCGACTGTATTCAGTCGGTTGACTTGGCATGCGACTGGATTCAGTCGGGTGATTGAGCAGGCGACTGAGTTCAATCAGTTGACTGAGCTAGCAATTGTTTCGGTCAGCTGACTGAGCTCATTCGTATGATCCATTCAGCCGATCAAGACATTCGACAGCTCAATCATGCGATTGGAGTTCATCCTGGTGTCCAGTAGCATGTGCCACTGTTCGGTCGACTGTGTTCAACTCAAAATCGAATTTGGTCCAAAACTTAGAATTAGACGTCGTGTTTTGGTTCATTAGACTCGCAATGAACTAACTAATAACCTAATAACTTTAATTTCAACATTTTACTTAGTTTAGTTAGGTTATTTGTCCAATAAATGGTTCGGTTCTTGTGTGGGTCAAAATTCTAAAATTAGGGCACCATTCCATCAGATTTCGGTGAGATATCATCACATTGTACTTGTATAACAACTCACAATGGTCAGGATATCAATAGAAGTCAGAAATTTTGGTCCGATGAAATTTGGGCAGAGTAACAGTATGGTGTGTGATATTAGGCGATTGAGGGTGATGAGTTGAATGCGATTGACTGTGGCCATATTTATACTAAATCTGATATCAATCGGCTGACTGGAGCCATTCGCTTAGTTCATTCGGGCGATTGGACCTCAATCGTGCGATTGGTTTATTCGATCACATTCAGTCGGCCGACTGGATTTTCGGGCGACTGACTCATTTGCACAATTCCATTCGGTCGACTAGCTTATTCTGATAAGCTATTCGGGTGATTGGTTCATACTCATGTGCCATTCGCTGTTTAGTGCATGAGTATGGTCCATTCGTACGGTTGGTCCATACTCAGGGTCCAGTCATGCGATTGGATCATACTCATGATTTTAACTTTATGACCATTTCTCACTTAAACCCCTTTAACCTTTGATTAAACTTTATGAGCATTTGATCATCTCAGACATGATTATTTTAACTGGAAAAAACTTTTGACCACCTCAGGCGTGATCCTTTTAAGCAATTTGTCACCTTAGACGTGACTTATTTTACCTTTGAAAACATATGTGGTCACCTCAAACGTGACCCTTTTAGATGATTAAATCCCCTGTTGGATTCCATGACGTAGTCCGATATCAAACAAACTGAATTGACTAAATTTAAACAAAATAAAAGACTTAAAGTGAAATACATAACTAAAACTTGTTTTTGATGTTTTGTGTGAGGTGTAAATCCTAAGATATCAATCTAATGGATTTGGTTCCGGAATAGGCAGCTTCAACTATTTGACCATAACTAGACCAATTCAATTTGAAATCATAGAGGAAAGACAAATCATTTGGGACATGTTATCAACACCTTTTGATGCTTAATTCTTGTTTTTCAACTAGAGTCATTAGCAAGTTTAGAAATCATACTAGTACTATTGGATCCCACCTTGATTTGGACTTTCAAGAATTGTAGCCACGATGATTGTCAGTATACTGGTCCTCTTAAATCCATACATAGACTTTTGACATAGATTGGTGATAATTTAAGGTTTGATTATTTCAACAAGCATTTTTGGATCCCACACTTATATGGTAATCAACATTCCTCAGGAGATTTTTGAGCGGTCTCAGGGTAGTTTTCAAGAAGAAACTATTCTTAGAACTTTCAGAGAGAAGCCAAGCCTCAGATCAGTGCCATTACACAGCAGAATGGCGGTAAACAACAATGAATTCTAGAATATATAGGTTATGCTTATCCTCAGGTCAGTGCCACCGCACAGCAGAGAGGCACATAACCTATCTTCTTGTTTGAGCAATTTTAATCTTTTTGCACAGTTTTCGCCAACAACATAGGTTATTAGTTTGATTGCTTTTGCTCATATTTTGGTCTTACGCACACATTTGTGGCGTTTATTCTGCTCGTCACCCCTTATTGGAATTTGTTGATTGTGTTAACCAGGGATAAGATGTTAACTCACAGCTTATTGAACAACTTAGTTTGTTCTTAAGATCACTAACAATGTCTAATCATCTATTGTGTTAAATCTACCGACATATCATTTGTGGTCTAACAATCTCTAGGTCTACTTTCTTTGTGTTACCTTAGTAGTAGCTAGTTTGACTATCATTTTTCCTTTTATATTGCTCAGACTACACAGACTTATACTTAGAAATTCGCATCTTATTTTATTTAAACTTTTAAAGTCCCAAGTGGTTTGTACCTATGTACAATCATTTTCCAAAGTCATTGAATCGGTATCACAGATACGATTTACTTTCTATCAACTAGCCTCTCATCCTCCCTCGTTTTTTTGTGTTAATGTTACTAACTGACCTATTCTCCCCTTAAAATTCTAAAACCGTAACCAATTTACGCTTTTAGGATTTTAATAGGCGACCGAATAACATTAACTTAATTAAACAACTTAAATTTAAACAAATAAATAAATAAAATAAAAATTAAAAGAAAAATGGACAATACGCATCGGACTACACATGGTCATCATCAGGAATTACATCACTTTTCTTTTTAACGCCGTTGACCTCTAGCAAATATAAAAAACGTGGTTTATCAAAAGCCTTTGTATAGAGGTCATCGCGTTGAAAATTAGTATTTATTTTAATCACATCGATTAGGTTATTTTCAAAGTAATCACGTATAAAGCGATATTTTATGCCGATGTGTTTGGTCTTTGGATGTTAGACAGGATTTTTAGTTATTGCAATTGCAGTAGAGTTCTCAACAAAAATAAGAGTAGAAGAGAAATTCAAACCATAGTCCCACATTTACTGTTGAATCCATATGATTTGTGAATCTATATGATTTGTGAACAGCAACTTACAGTAGCAACGTATTAGGCTTCACAGGTTGACAAAGCAACCGAGGTCTGCTTCTTACACTACCAGGTCACTAATCTCCTCCAAAGAATTGACATCCCGTTGATGTAGACTTGTAGTTCATTTTGCCGCCACCGTAATCCGAGTCACTATACTCTGTCAGCTCGAACTCATCGTTATAAGGATACCACAACCCAAGTGTTGGAGTACCCTTCAGATAACAAAAGATCCTTTTGACCCCTATCAGATGGTTAACTTTTGGCTTTGCCTGATATCTTGAACATAAACATGTCGTGTACGTGATATCAGGTCTTGAGGCAGTGAGGTACATGAGAGATCCAATAATTCCTTGGTACATTGTGGCATCGACCAGATGACCATTCTCGTCGGGTGCTACATCATGGTTTGTAGCAAGTGGAGTCTCAGCTGCCGAAACATTCTCCATGTCAAACCGACTGAGGATATCTCCTACATACTTGGTCTGATGTAGGAAAATCCCTTTTGGTGTCTGATCAACCTGTAACCCGAGAAAGAATTTCATCTCTACCATGGCACTCATCTCAAACTCAGGCTTCATTATTGCTTCAAACTGTTTACATAGATCTTCGTTCTTTGAACCAAAGATTATGTCATCGACATAGATTTGGACACGCAGTAAATCACCATCCTTTTCTTTTATGATTAGTGTACAATCAATGACACCTCTGTGAAAACCGTGTTTCACAAGGTGAGTCGAGAGTTTGTCATACCAGGCTCTAGGAGCTTGATGAAGCCCGTATAAAGCCTTGTCAAGTTTGTAAACTCTGTCCCGATGATATGAATCCCCAAATCCCTCAGGTTGACTGACGTACACTATCTCTCTGATTTCACCATGAAGGAATGCATTCTTCACATCAAGTTGATAAACTTGAATCTTCATATACGATGCGTAGGCAAGGAAGATACGGATTTCTTCCATTCTTCCCATGGGTGCAAACACTTTATTGTAGTCAATGCCCTCGACTTGTTAAAATCCTTGGACAACAAGTCGAGCCTTATTTCTGATGATCACGCCTTGATCATCTTTCTTGTTGGACCAAAAGAACCAATGAGCCGGATCAGAAAAACCTTAAGTCCCACAGACATCACAACAACTGCTGAAGACAAAGTCTGAAGACACAAGTGCTGAAGACAAAGTCTAAAGACAAGTGCTGAAGACAAAGTCTGAAGACACAAGTGCTGAAGACAAAGTCTGAAGACACAAGTGCTGAAGACAAAGTCTGAAGACACAAAAGCTGAAGACAAAGTCTGAAGACAAGTGCTGAAGACAAAGTCTGAAGACAAGTGCTGAAGACAAGTACTGAAGACCAAGTATCAGACGTTGTCACAACAGCTGAAGAGGTCTTCTTCAGTAGTTGTGACGGTTTTCTTTCAGTAGTTTTATGTTTTTTCTTTTCAGTAGTTTCGTAAAACAACTAAAGAGCTTGTTCTTCAGTCGTTGTAGTTTCAGTAGTTTCTTATCAGTAGTTTTATGTTTTGTACTTAGCACTCTAATATGTTCTCAATAGTTGTGAACATTTCAGTAGTTTGTTAAGTTTTAGTTATTTTTGTAATAAATCTGCCAGATGTCACTATCCCGTGATATCCGCAGTGATTGCACTCTATTTAAGGAGTGTCAACCCAATTGTAATCGGTGAATGATTGAGCAGAAATATTTGATATTATTGAAACATTCCTTTTCACAGAAATATATTCTCTTGTTACAACCGTATTTGTTCTTAATACATACGAATATCAAATTCTTGCTATAATTTGTCTAATTCTTGTTCTTATTCTGCTGCGTTACACTCTAATCCATCAAACTTGAGATCACTGATCCTGTCAAATGGTATCAAAGCCGGTTAATCATTGATCGATCTAATAATTGATCATTGAAACTGCTATCCAAGATCCAAGTTTGATTGAATTAGCATTTTTGCAAGAAACGGTTATAGAGATTGAATTTTCTGTGTTTTTGGTCATTCATCCTGAGATTTATTCTTGGTTTTCATTGAGTTTGTTGTGTTTGTGTAAAATCTTTTAAAAGCTTGAATTAAAATGTATTTGGACCTAAAATGACTACTCCCTCCAATGATCCTCACAATACTGGTTCCTCAACCAAGCCTCCAATGCTGGTTAGGAGTGAGCATAACATATGGCAACGACAAATGCTCCATCACCTGTGTGTTAACAGCTAAGGTTGTTGGACATCAGTGGTACATGGTCCACACAAGCCTATGGTGAATAACCCGGAAACCAATCAAATGGTTCCGAAGAGGAGGGAGAAATACTCAGATGAGGATAAGAAATTGTTTGAGATTGATGTAAAAGCCCATGGAATTCTGGCCATGGCACTGCCCAATGAAATCTATTCTGGGCTAATGCATCATGAAACTGCCCATGACCTCTGGAATGCCTTGAAAGAACAATTTGGAGGAACAGATGAGGTCTTGGCAAATAATAGAGAAATCCTTGCCCAACAATATGAGACATTCTCTCATGAAGGGTGAGACACTGACTCAACAGTTTGAGCGGTTTCTTGTTTGATCTTGAATTAAAAATGGTCAAACATGAGTACAGAAATAGCCAGATGAATAACAGATTTCTCAGATCACTGCCTGAGAGATGGGACACATATACTATTGTCCTACGCTCTAGTGCAAATTTGGACAAACTATCTCTCACCCAACTCCATGGGAAATTGCTCACATTTGAGAGAGAGATAGAACAGAAACGAAAACTGTCATCATCTGGAAAACTCACTGATGACTTTGTACCAGGAAACACTGCCTTGGTAGTCATGAGTCAGAGTATGCAGGATCAGAATGCCACTATGATGAGCATATTGACTTCACCTCAAACAATTCTAATCATGCCTTTGTGAGTGTTGATTGTCATTCTGGTAATAATAGTGACAATCTATGCTTTATCATGGATGATTTGAAGGGCATTGCTAATGATGATTTAGAAGAGATGGATATTTTGAGCCAAATGGCCTTGATCAATATCAGATCTTAGAAATTCTACAAGAGAACTGGCAGGAAATTTCCTGGACTCTCTGACAAAACCAAAGTGGTTTTGACAAGAACAAGTGAAGTGTCACAAATGCCACAGGCTTGGACACTTTGCAAGAGAGTGTAGATCAACTGGATCAAACACCTCTGCACCCTTTTTGACTTTTCCAAATAACAATTCACAATCAAAGGGCAACATTCTGATGGTTCTAGTCATTCATCATACCCTCAATTTCCTGCATATTTTGTTCCTCAGGGTCAAATGCCATATCCATATCCTTGCTATTATATGCCATAGTCAAATGAAGTTCAAGCTCCTATAGTACCACAACCTCATGCACTACCAGAACCTCAACCATCTCCATCTCAATCACAACCTCATCACAGCTTCTTCACACCTGGAGTCGTTGACTGGAGTAGCTTACCTGATAACTTGTCTGGTCACAGTGAGCAATACTATGTTGGTGCTAGTCAACATGGTGGTGAACACCCTTTTGGAAATCTTGCTCTCATGGACCTGGAGTCTACTGAGGGTTCCTGTTCAAATGCATCATCTTCACAGGTAACTCAGGTATCGTCAAAGGCTAAAGCCAAGTTATGTTCTGAATCATGCATAGCTGCCTTTGTCTCTATTAGAGAGGCAAATGTAGCATTAATAAATCAAAAACTTGAGTTTGAGAAAACCATTTTCAAAAGAAAAGCTGAGTATGAGTCTGCTCTTAACAGTAAAAGTGATGAGATTTATAAGCTTAAATGCCAATTAAATGATGCAAAGGCCAAGCTAGAGGTTATTTTGGAAGACCACAGGAGTCTCAAAGAAAAACTTGCAGTGACCCAAGTTGAGTGTGACCGCTGGGTCTCATCATGCAAGGGATTTGAAATGCTTCTTAGTAAGCAAATTTCTTCAAATGTGAAGTTTGGTATTGGTTACAACCATACTGCTCCACCAACAGACTTTACTCCTAACTCCATAGTTAAGTCTGAAAGTGAAAGCAATCTCCAAACCACACTATCGTGTGAATCATTCTCCAATGATAATCTAAGATCAGAGAATCAAACTAGTGTTAAGATCTCAGCAAATAAATTGACTGATGGTCTAACTACTGAGACTCACATGAAGCTGAGTACTTCAGATGCTGTTCCTCAATGTTCTCCAAGTACGGAAAGAGACCTAACATCTGAAAAGCATTTCAAATCAGTTGAAATACAAGGACTAACAACTGCCGAGGAATCCATCAAACGGTCTATTAGGACAGATGGAAAATAGTTGAATTACCAGTCCTCAGCTGTTACAAATCCTTTAGTACCTAGTACTGATAGGAGGAAAGTACTGAAGATCACACCTTCAGTAGTTTCCACTTCAGCAGTAAAGATGTCCAAGATGAAGAATAAACCATGTGAAATTGTGGTAAATTCAATCATCTATCTGATGAATGTTGGTACAAAAAGGGTTTAAAGCTCCAAAGGGATGAGCTCATTAAACTAGAAATAAATAAAATGGAAACTGAGTTTAAGACCAAGTTTGTACCACAATCATATCAACCTGATAAACCCAAGGCCTTACCCAAATCCACTAAGAAGGATACGGTTTATCAGAAGACAGCTGATATTGTTCCTTAGGATAAACATAAGACTGAGTCTGTGAAATCTAAGAAGGAGGAAATGGTGGGTCACAGGAACTCATCAAAAACAAGCTCTGGAGTGTCAAATCAGACATAGCTTGTTATGATGGTTCAACATCTGTTGGGGAGAGTTAACAACTTGAAGCCACTGTGATCAAACCACTGAAGAGGAATTCCAGGTCCAAATCTATTTCAGCACCATCTCCATCTTCATCAGCTGTTAATCATGAGAAACCAGCTATGGTTAAATCTGTTGATAAAGTCAGTCCCAAAACCAAAAAGGTTTGCGTCTCCAAAGCTAACTAGTTTCTTATGATTGTGCAGGGTTCTTCAGCATGCCAAAGAAGCATCTGGTATGTGGACAGTGGAGGATCCATGCACATGAGTAGGAGCAGCTCTCTTCTTCATGATTACTCTCAAGGAAAGATGGGATTTGTCTCTTTTGGAAATGATGCTAAAGGTTACATCATTGGAAAGGGATTTGTGTCTAATGGAGATATTAGATTTGATTATGTCAACCATGTGGAGAATCTCAAATACAATCTGTTGAGTGTCAGTCAGATGTGTGACAAAGGACATGTTGCTCTTTTTACAAGCCAGAACTGTAGGATTTTGTCTTCCAAGGTTCTAAGCCTGATTGACAAAGTACTGGATGATAATACTCTCCTGAAGGCCAACATGATAGGAAGAGTATATGCCTTGGATTTGTCAAAGAAAATTGAGTTAAAAGGCCATCCATGCTTGTTTTCCGAGGCCTCTCTTCAAGAATCTAAACTGTGGCATAGAAGGCTGGGTCATGTTAATCTTAAAAACATGAATCAGCTGATCCACAAGAGTTTAGTGAGAGGTCTTCCAATAAAGGATTTCAATTGTGATGAAATCTGCACTGCATGCCTAAAAGGAAAACAACATAAAGTTTCATTCCCAACCATAGAAGAATCCAAGTCTAATGCCTGCTTACAACTACTGCACATGGATCTTTTTGGTCCTGTGAAGGTAATGAGTATGGCAAAGAAAAAATACTGTCTGGTAATTGTGGATGATTACTCTAGATATGTATGGACCTTCTTCTTGCATTCAAAGGATGAGGCTGCTCAGTCCATTATGAACTTTGTGTTACACGTTGAGAAGCAGTATTCCCTACCAGTTAAGTGTGTGAGGAGTGACAATGGTACTGAATTCAGAAACCACACTCTTGATAAGTTCTACTTGTCAAAGGGAATCAAGAGGAAGTATAGCATCCCAAGGAATCCAGAGCAAAATGGAGTAGTGGAGAGAAAGAACAGGACCCTCATTGAAGCTGCAAGGTCCATGTGGGTGATTCTGGTCTACCACTGACTTTTGGCTGAAGCTGTCAATACAGCTTGCTATGTACAGAATAGAGTTCTAGTAAAACAGAGGTTGATGAAGACTCCATATGAAGTTCTTCATCATTTGGCCCCTTTGATTTCATTCTTAGAGCATTTGGGTGTCCCTGTTACATTCTCAACACAAAGGATCAACTCCAAAAGTTTGATTCTAAGGTGGATGCAGGGTATTTTGTTGGGTATTCATCCACTTGCAAGGCTTATAGAGTATTCAACTATCGGACAAAGATAGTTGAAGAAACCTTGCATGTGAAGTTCAATGAATCCCCTAAGGATACAATTCAACAAAACCCTGTGGAGTTGTTTGATCTGGACATTCTGCAATATGTTCCTTATCAACCACCTGCTGTTGCAGATCATATGAATCCATCATCTTCTGTAGCTAGTCATCCATCTGGTGTTATTGATGATGATGATGATCTCAGTAATCACCTTTTCAAGTTTAGTGATCAACTGCCTGATTCAGCTAGACCTGATGTTCCTGTAGCTTCAGTAGAACAATCCACAATAAATGCTGATGAGATTTCTACAACTTCAACTTCCTTTGAATTACCATCTACTGATTGGTTTCAAGGAAATGCTTCACCATCACCATCTGTTGCTGCTGAGCTGCTACAAACACTTGCACAGATCTTATTGTGTACCAAGATCTGAAGAATCACCCTATGTCTCAAATCATTGGTGATATCAATGCTGGCGTTTCAACAAGAAGTCAATTGTCAAATTTTGCTTCTATGCTCTCTTCATTAGTCAGCAAGAGCCAAAGAACTATCACATTGCTTTAAGGGACAATGGATGGGTTGAAGCCATGCAGCTTGAGCTTCTTCAGTTCAAGAAACAGCAAGTGTGGGAACTGGTTCCTCTACCTCCAGGTAAGTGTGCAATAGGCACTAAATGGGTGTTTAGGAACAAAAATGATGAAAATGGGCTTATTGTTAAGAACAAGGCCAGACTGGTTGTACAGGGGTTTTCACAAGAGGAAGGTATTGATTATAATGAAACCTTTGCCCCTGTAGCCAGACTGGAAGCAATTCGATTGGTTTTAGCTTATGCTGCTTATCACAACCTTAAAGTTTTTCAAATGGATGTCAAAAGTACATTTTTGTATGCGAAAATTAAAGAAGAGGTTTATGTATGTCAATCACCAGGTTTTGAGGACAATAAACATCCTAATTGGGTGTATAAGCTTGATAAGGCTCTCTATGGGTTGAAACAAGCTCCTAGAGCCTGGTATGAGACATTATCAAACTTTCTTCTGGAAAATAATTTCACTAGAGGCTCCATAGATAAGATTTTATTCATTAAGAAAGCTGGGCAGCATAATCTACTTGTTCAAATTTATGTAGATGATATTATTTTTGCATCCTCTGATCCACAGTTGTGTGATACCTTTACAAAGTTGATGCAACAGAAGTTTGAAATGAGTGCCATGGGAGAATTACAGTTCTTTCTGGGTTTGCAAATCAAACAAAAGGCTGATGGAATTTTCATTCATCAGTCCAAATACACAAAAGATCTTTTGGAAAAGTTTGATTTACAAAACTGTAAGCCCTGTTCTACTCTCATGTGCAACACACACAACTGGATACAGATCAGAAAGGTAAAGTGGTTGATGAAACACTTTACAAATGTATGATTGGGTCCTTGATGTACTTAACAGCTTCTAGAACAGATATTATGTTTGCTACATGTGTTTGTGCTAGATTTCAGGCTGCACCTAAGGAGTCTCATTTGATTGTAGTCAAGAGGATCTTTAGATATCTGCAAGGCACTCCATCTCTAGGTTTATGGTATTTACTAGACATTCTGGTAAATTAGTTGCTTTTCTGACAGTGACTATGCAGGGTGTAAGTTGACAAGAAAGTCCACTTCTGGAGGATGCCAATCTTAGGCAACTGCTTGATTTCTTGGCAGAGTAAGAAGCAGACCTCAGTTGCTACATCAACTGCTGAAGCAGAGTACATTGCTGCTGCCAGCTGTACATCTCAGGTACTCTGGCTTCAAAACCAATTATTGGATTATGGCATAACAGAGACTAAGACCCCATTGTTAATGGACAGCTCTTCAACTCTTTGTATTGTCAAGAATCCTATCCAGCACTCTAGGACTAAACATATTGAAATCAGACACCTTTTTATTAGAGATTGTTTTAAAAAGGTCTGATTGATCCAAAATTTGTTCCTAGTGCTGATGAGCTTGCAGACATTTTCACTAAGCCCTTGGATAGCACAACTTTCCAAAACCTAGTGCTAAGGCTTGGTATGCTGCAGCTAGAATAAGTGACAACTACTGATGATCTCAGCTCACAAGTACTGATAATCATTAGTTATTATTGTCATATATAAGTACTGAAGTTATCCTCCCTCAGAAGTTTTTAAAACTACTAAAAATTAAGTAACTTCTTAGTACTCAAGTACTTTATTTGTTGAAACAGCTGATGTAGTTACAACAGCTGATGTAGTCACAACAGCTGTTGTAGCTACAACTACTGATGTCAGAAATGCAGATAAGTACTGATGACAAATGAAACGTCTGAAACTCAGATCTAAGTCTGATGAGTAAGTGTGGAGGTCAGACTGAAACAGCTGAAAAGCAATGAATTGACGATAACTACTGATGAGCTTTTTTCTTCAGTAGTTTCCCAACTACTGTTTCTTTCTAAACAACTGAAGCAAAACCATGTCTTCAGTAGTTTCACAACTACTGATGACTAACACCAAGTCTTCAGTTGTTTACAACAACTGATGGTAAAACCAAAGTCTTCAGTAGTTTCACACTACTGATGACTAATACCAAGTCCTCGGTGTTTCACCACCTGAAGTCAAACTGTCTTCAGTAGTTTTATAACTACTGATGACTAAATCAGAGACTTCAGCTGTTTCAACATCTGACGGTTAGAACCAAGTCTTCAGTTGTTTTATATCAACTTTGATCACACCAATACGGTCAGTCATTTCAAACCTCTGAAAGTTAATACCACGTCATCAGTAGTTTCAGCAACTGATGACTAACACCAAAACCTTCAGTCGTTTTCTAACCCTACCCTTTAAATACCTTATCCCACCTTCAGAGTTTTTCCTTCTTCTCTTCTCAAAACTAACGTTCAAAAACTCTGTAACCTCTCTTCATCAATGCCGACCATGCAACTAAAACCATGACACAACTGTGTCGCACATATCACCAAATCGCCATACTGGACCAAGTTTCACAATGCCATTGATTTAATGGTTCAGTCACCTTACAAAACGGCTTTTCTGCTAAATCCCACCATATATGCCGAATCTCTTAACCAATTCTGGACAAAGTCACTCTTGTCTGAGGAGAATGACACAGAGTCTCTTTATCGTTTGTCCATCGTCAAAAAGTGGTCATTACTCCAGACACTCTTCACCAAACCCTCAATCTGGATGATGCCACTTTCCCAACTAGTTATCCAAAGGGCACAACAGATCAATCATTTGCCCACCATGGATACCAGGGTAACCTGAGTGCTTCTACCATATTGAAGAAACATTTCAGGATGCCGAACGTCTCATCTTTCACATGGTAAATGTCTGCCTTTCCTCAAGACTTCATCATGGGATCAAATGTCCACAAGGTGGCAACAGGTAATGTACTCCATCCTTGAGCAACAACCTTTAATTTTTTCTGAAATACTATTTTTAGAGCTCAAGGATATGGCCCAAAAACAACTTGCTAACCGTTGGATATTATATCCTCGGTTCATATGGCCATAATTGAAAACCAGCTTCAAGCTGAGGGACTTGTTGGTCTGGGAGTCCCTACTACGGCTGTATTGCCTGAAGTATACTCCCGGCACAACTCTGACCAATCACTAAAAATGGCTGCCAAGCTGCACAAACCCACGCAGCTGGAATCCACAGCCACCACCTCCAAATCCAAAGTCCCCACCAAACCCACTAAAGAAGAAAAAAAGGCTACTCAGGGAAATGAGTCCCCTGAGGATGCCCTGCAACACAAACGCAGGCTATATCCACTGGTTATAACCCCTAGTGGATACAAGGACTTCACCAGCCACAGCGCTCAGGATTCCTCTCAAAAGGAGCCTACAACCAAAGAAGGGGCAACCACTAATCTGGGATCTTTCTCAGTTGAGGAGATTGCATTGAAGAGCACCATTCTCCCCAGGTGCATACTCCTTTTACCTCATCTCCCACTGCAACCACCCACAAAGTCCTACTCTCATTATTGCAAACGTGCTGACTCAGCTGCATGCCTTCCTCCTCCCAAACAAACACCAACAAAGGGGAGAACCACAGCCATTGAGGATGAGGATCAACATGCTTCTGAAAACCCACAGCACCAAGGTTTAACTGTTCTATCTCCTGGTGGTAGATATGCAGATACGAACATCTGGTGAGGCTGCCACCTCTTCTGAATCAGCACATGATCAGACTGAGGCTAGTAACATAGCTAAGACCTCACCAGAGGCAACAGCTGATGAAGGACATCGTCCTGAGGCTGGAAGTCCCCAGTTCCAAGAAAAAGGGGCACATGCTAAAAATGGTCTACACCCAGTGCATGTACATCCTGCTAGAAGCAGGAGGTCAGGTGATTCAGCATCTGCTGATGATGACCTGGGCTTCTTTTATGATGTTCTGGCCCATAACACAATTCTTGAGGAAGAAGTTAGTAGACTACAAAGACTACTGACCAATTTCTCAAAAAGTAAGTCCATCTGCCACCAACATAAACCCACAGATGGCACCTTCACCTGAAGGTCTCCCACACACTCAGCCACTCAAAACTTTTGAGCCACCAGCTTCTATTTCTGGCACTGCTTCTCAGGGACATAACCCCTCTGAGCAAACAGCTGCTATCTTTCAGCAATCCCCCTCTATCACCCCAATGATCACAGACATTGTGATCAAAACCATGGATGAGAGGCTTCCCTCAATCCTACAATGCCTGGTGGAGGAGATTATGAGCACAAGGCTTTCTGCTACTCAAACCGTTGCAACCAATGCAACCAAAAAGGGGGAGAGTCAATCAGTGAAAGCAAAGAGGAAGAGCATAGAGGGGAAGAAAGAAAAGGAGACTGAGAAGGAAGAGGAGTTTGTGAAGGGAGCTGACATTGATCAAGTGGGTGAAAGTCACAAAGACTTTCATGTCACATATAAGAAGAGGAAGGTTGAAGGAAAAGAAAAAGAACTCGAACTCGGTGAGATGATCAAATGGCGGATGCTACACACAGTAAATCAATGGACTCCATTATTGATCAACTGTATAGACAGGGGTTCGATACTGCACAGCTTGACTCAGAGATAAGGAGACTTGAAGTTGAAGAAATTAACTCAAGATGGGCAAGTTATGATGCATTAGAAAGAGAAAGACTAGAGATCATGATCAGATTCATTGCAAAGTACCTTGGGAGATCATTGATCAAGATTAAGTCATGGACCAGGACAGTATCTTGGAAATAACCACCAAGATCTATTTGTCTAAAGCATACACTAAGGGATTGGTGATTGAAGCACTAAATGAGGCAGGTGTGTTTGGACCTGGTATTCGACTGAAATACCTAGAGATCACTTGTATACCGGATCAAATAGTGCGGAATCCTATTTGATTGGCGATCCAATCAGTGAGAACACACGAAGAATCAATCAGGACTGAAACTAACTTTAGAAATCGATAAGGAATCGATCTAATGTGTTCTATGAACTTGGAGAACGATTTGGAAGGTTTCTGGACGGCTAGGGTTAGTCTGGAATATACGTGATCGAATCTCGCTGTTTTTCACGATTGAGTTGTATTTATAGGTTGGCACTCTTCAATCGTGCGACTGAACCATTAGTTTGGTTCAGTCGTGCGATTGAACCATGCGGTTGGTTCATTCGTGCGACTGAGTGTACAGTCGTGCGATTGAGCCAATCTTATGTTACAGTCGTACGACTGATCCAGTCTCCTGGTCCAGTCGTGCGACTGAGTCAATCGTATGAGGTTCTTCATGCTTATGGTTCATTCGCATGAGCCATTCGCATGGAAACTTCATAAGTTAAGTTTGAATGTTTTAGTTAATTAAATATATTATATGTAATCATTCAAGTAATCATAAACTCAATCAATTCATTTACGACTCATTAATGAACTATTAAACATTATAACCAACAGACTATCAACATCAGTTCATTAATCATACCAAACAAGATCTATTACATCACATATCACGATCTAGGGACATACATTATCAACAGGTGCTGGGAACAGAAAGGAACTAGCAAAACACTCAAAAGCCTCACTCACTACAAGAATGCTAGAACAACCTGCAAAACCTCCCACTTCAAAATCCTGTGGCATTTGAAGTGTGGAGTGAAGTCCTGTGGCATTTCCCTGAGAGGGATTCTCGACATAGTGCGAGGAGGACTCCACTTCAACACAATCTTAGGTTTTCCAGTAATGGCATCCATCTCAGACCTTCTAATATACCTTGTAGGTTGTTGAGGTCTGAAGTTAATCCATCTGGTGTGGTACTCTTTCTTGAGGGCAGCCTCAAACCAGCCTGACATTTTCTCGGGTCAAATACAACAGCTTCAACTTGGCCAGCTGGTTGAGCTCAAATCCAGGTAGGGTCTTTAGATCATGTGGAAATCTAAAGTACTCTATGCCCTTTTCTCTCTTAACGGCATAAATGTTAAGATCATCAAAATATGCCCATGTTATAATCCTGCCTGACACCATAAGATGTTTCTTGACGCTGTAGAACTTGGTGTAGGCATCCCTCTTCGGTGCATCACGTTGGGCTCTGACTTCTTTAAAACATTCAGCCCACTCAGCCTTTCGGATGTATACATCATCGTTTGAGGCTTGGGCTGTTCCTTCGGTCTTTCCTGCTTCCTGCTCCATCTTGTCTAGTACCTCAAAATATCACGACTAGGGACTCACCCAGATTGGGGACCACATTACCCGCGTTGTCAGCGTATTGAGGGTACTCTTCAGCAGCAATATCTTCAACCTCAACTTCATCAACGTCGTGTAGTTCGTCGTCACTGGTTGAATCAACTGTTGGAGCATCCTTGAAATATCATCAGGATTGAGTCTGAACATTTCTGCCAATTGCTGTTAGATAGGTCGTGAATTATTTCACCTTCTTCAGGTGTATAACTCACGACCTTCTGACAATCCCTTGCAGATCAAGAATCATTGTGAGTTGAGACTTGACCTGTTGAAGGGGAGCAATATCAAACTCATCTCTGTGGTACTTTGGATCTGTTTGATTTACACATTTCACATTCAAATCATTAGTAATATGTCAAACAAAATGCATAAGTTAATATAAACATTCAGTACATCGTTTTTCAATACAGAATACAAAAGTAATTAAATACATAAACATCCACTATTACTTTATCCTGTATGCTAGTCTCTTCGTGTGAAGGTGCAGAAGTAGAAGCTGACTGATCCTGTCGGTTCTTTGTTCTCTTCTCTTGACCGGAAGCTGAGACAGATTCAGTTGCTTCTCCTTCTTCAGTCTCTTCATCTGCACACCACTCTTCTGTTTTCTCTTCATCAGAATCACTGTCATCATCATCATCATCATCCCCTCACTATCTCTTTCTCCGTCCTTTATCTTTAGAGGTTCCTCCTTTGATCCTTTCAATTTTAGCAAAATGGACCTCTTCGCCTTTTCCAACTCCTCTATCTGCTTACCTGCTGTGACGCTTTGTGCTCGGAGTTGGTCCAACTGAGTGTTCTGAGCAGCCAATTTCTGGGCCTGCTCCTCAATAGCTCGATCCTGCTCTGCAATTTTATGCGATTGTGCAGCAGTCAGGTCGGTGAGCTGGCGGATCTGAGAGGTCTTTTCCTCACAGCCGCCAGCAGTCGTAACGCCATTCTATTTAAGGCTGCCAGCTGTTCCTCTACCCCGATTGGAGGTAGAGGAGATCTAGAGGTGTGTGAGGGGTAGTCTGAGGGCTCGGTTTGGTGGCTAGTGGTGGTGGTGGAGGTGGTGAATATCGGGTAAGGTCTGGATGATGGTGGTGGTGAGTGTGGGTGAATGAAGTAGTGGTAGCAGGGGTCTGGCTTGTGGTGATCGGTATGGTGGTGGTTGTGGTTGCTGTGGGGAGAGGTATGGTGGTGGAAGGTATGCTGTAGAGGTGGTAGTGGTGGAAGGTATGGGGGATGTGGTGGTGATGAAGGTTACCTTACGCTTTTTCTTTTTCTGGCCATGGGGTTGAGCCATCCGTTTTCTCCTCGTTCCCCTCGAGGTGGATGCTCCCCCTCAATCCCGCCTGAGGACTCCGGAGCATATGATGGATCAGTCTCTGTATCTCCAGAGCCTCTTGGTTGTTCACCGACAACCCTCAACCCGTGTTCTGTGGGAACCACTTCCTTCCCACAGTCCGGGTCAATGGCTCCTCATCAGATTCATCTTCATCTTCCTCGGTAAGCACAAAATCTTGATGGAATCCTGCTGACTCAATTACCTCAGCAGGTGAGACAGACACCGAGGGAACAGAGTCAGACACGGTGCCTCGGGATGGAACAGCCTCATCCTCAATGTCATCCTCCTCAGAGTCATCATTAGGGAGGACAATTGGCTCCACGTCGGAGTCACTGTCCTCGTGACGCCATTGGCGTCTCCCCGGTGCCACATAGCTTTCATCTGCTAAGTGGCCAATCATTCTCTTCACTTGGGGCTTAAACTGCTTTCCCCTGTAAACCCTCATCCTGCCCAGAGTAGTATCATCCATTATTTCCAAGGCCACAGCGTCATGACTCTCTTTGGGCAACTGTGGTAGCTTCTCGTTGAAGATGAGCTGTAAGAATCTGGGGTACATACAGAACCCCTCTTTTCCCTTTACCTCCAAATTCTCCACCAAGTAGGAGAATATCATGCTGGAGAAACTAAAGGGGTGGTTCAGAACCAGTGCCACGTAGGCATTTTGAATCTGGTCTGAGAGGTCGTCAAACCCACCCTCCTCGAAGCTACACACTTTAGGATCACGTGTGCTAAGTACTTGTACTGGGGCTCAGGTTGCTTTGTTGAGCACACCTGAGTTGATATCCCCAGTACTTTAGCCTTAGGAAGCATCCTTACAGTCAATGGATGTAGTTTTGTAGGATGATCAGCATCCTCCCCGAACTCTAGGACCCTCTGAATATCGGCGGCAGAGATATCAATATCATGGCCCAGTATGGAGCTCCTGATACAGTAAGGCTCACGAGAGCGGTCCACCGAGGCATTTCCCAGAATGCCTGATGGAGTGATCTGTAAGGCGTGCAAGGAGTGGAGCGCCTTATAGATCCGGGACGTCTCAGAAATGCAAATATGTCGGTAAACTCAGCCCCGTTCCTGGTGGTGTGATCCAAGTGGGCACAGATGTTGTGCTTGGGATTATGGTCCACTTTTCTGCCATTTATCTGTAACACACAAGACATAGAACTATTAAGACATAAGACATGAAAACTTCTGTTCTAAGTGTAAAGTTGAAAGTCATTTTGATTCATTCGTGCGAATGAATCATGCGACTGAAGTCAGTCGCCTGTTGAGACATGCGACTGAGTTCCATCGGGTGTTTGAGACATGCGATTGAGTTCAATCGCCTGATTGAGGCATGCGATTGAGTTCAATCTGGCGACTGAGACATGCTGATGGTTCAATCTGCCGACTGGACTCATTCGGGTGGTTCAGTCGGTCGAATGATCCAATCGCAAGGTTCAATCGTGCGATTGGAGTTCATTCGAACGACCAGTCGCTTGCCCCCTGTTCGATCCCTGTGGGTCGAATCTTGACCTTCTATGTCTTTTAACAGTGTGTAATGGTCATTAGTCTCGTATACTTGTCACTAATAACCTATTAAACTCAATTTTAACATTTTGCTTCATTTACATAGGTGATTAGGTCGATTCGCAGTTCGGTTCTTGATTTAATCCAATGTCGCTATTGTAGTTCGGTGATGTACTGATTTTGGTATGATTCAGGAGTAGTGTACCTGTAAAAACATCACTGGAATGTAAGAATCTAACCGCAATGTATATCAGAATCGGAGGCAATTTCGACAGGGTAACGGTAATGAACCGATTCGGGGTGTTTTGGGAGTGATGAGTGATATGCGATCGATTAGACCCTTAAATACTAAACTAGGTTCATTCGGCGACTGGCCTCAGTCGCTCAGTTCAATCGGGCGATGAGGTTCAGTCGTACGATTGGCCTAGTCAATCGCATTCAGTCGGCCGACTGAGTCTCAGTCGGTCGAAGACTCATTCGGTCTCCTTCATTCGCCCCTTTAGTTGACGACGATTGAGCCCAGTCGGTCTACTGTTTCATTCTCCCCTTCCATTCGGTCGAATGAATCAATTTCATGTCCATTCGGCGATTGGAAGCCATTCGCATAGTTGGTCGATAACCAAGATCCACTAGTGCGAATGGGTCTCACTTTGTGAGTTTACAGTCATTTTTAACATTTACTATTCAGACCCTTTTCACTTGATAATAACATTGTAAGCTCTTAACCAATTCAGTCACTTCAGACGTGACCTTTTAAATTTAAAACCATGTGGCCATCTCAGACATGACCCTTTTTAGGTAAGTTAATTCCTTTCTGATTTCCCTGATGTAGTCCGACAGACACACAAATTAAAAGATAAACATAGTAACTTAAACTAACTACACAACTAAAGTTTATGTTTGGACTTTTGTGAGAGATAAAACCCTAGGATGAAAATCTAAGGGATTGATTAGAAGTAGACAGCTTTAACTTAGATTGATTATATCTGGACCAACTCAATTTTGGAAATACAGGAATATCAAATATTTTGGGACTTGTTATTAAAGCCTTTGATGCTTAAGTTCTCGGTGTTCATCCAGAGTTGTTAGCAACGTAAGGAAATCATACTGAAACTCTTAGATCTTCACATGAGTTGAACTTTTGAGAAGTACACTAAGATTGTCAGTATTTGTTCACTTAAATCCATACACAGACTTTGACGCAGACTGGTGACTATTTAGGTTTAATTATTTCAGCTAACATTTGTGGATCCCACACTGATATGGTAATCAACATTCCTCAGAGGTTTTGAGCGGTCTACGGGTATTATTACAAGAAGAGACTATTCTTAGAGCTTTCAAAGAGAAGCCTGTCCTCAGGTCAGTGCCATCGCACAGCAGAGAGGCGGCAAACAAATGAATTCTAGAATATCAGGTATGCTTATCCTCAGGTCAGTGCCATCGCACAGCAGAGAGGCAACAACTATCTCCTTGTTAGAGCAACTTACTTTTTTGACACAAAATGCACCAACAACATGAGCCATTAGCTTTATTGCATTGTTTTCATTTTTCTTGCTTTGCTCTAATTTTGGTCATCCGCACACTTTTGTGGCGTTTAATGCTCATTACCCCTTATTGGAATATATTTGATTGTGTTAACCAGTGATAAGATGAAGTCCACAGTCAGTTGAACAACTTAATTTGATCTTGAAATCACCAATCAGTCTAATTGTCTATTGTGTTGAATCTACCAACATATCATTTATGGTTCTAGCAGCCTCTAAGTCTACTTCTCTGTGTCACCTTAGGAGTTGCCAGTTTTCTATCATATTCCTTATTATATTGCTTAGACTACACAGACTTATACTTTGAACTTTTGCATCGTTTCAAACCTTAAATTTTAAAATCCCTCTTGATTTGTTCCTGTGTACTATCATATTCCAAAGGTATTGAATCAGTATCACAGACACAATCTACCTTATTTAAGCTAGTTACCCCTTCTCCCTCATTTTTTTTATTTTTTTTTTTTTTATTAATATATTTGCTGACATATTCTCCCCCTAAAATACTAAAATCATTCGGATTTAATTATTTTGGATTTTAATAAACAGCAAGGTAACATGAGGTTAAATGTAACAGACAAGAAAATAGATAACAGAAAATAAATAAACATTAATGAAACCTACACCGGACTACACATTATGCTCATCAGGAATTACCTCACTTTTCTTTTTAACGCCGTTGACCTCTAGCAAGTATTGAAAACGTGGTTTATCAAAGGCTTTTGTATAGAGGTCAGCACGTTGAAAATCAGTATTAATTTTAACCACATCTATAAGTTCTTTTCAAAACAGTCTCTTATGAAGTGGTATTTAATACCGATGTGTTTGGTCTTAGGATGTTGAACCGGGTTTTTGGTTACTGCAATTGCAGCAGAGTTATCACAAAAATAGGAGTAGACGAGAATTTCAAACCGTAATCCCGCATTTGCTGTTGAATCCAAATGATTTGGGAATAGCAACTTGCAGCAGCAACATATTCGCTTCACAGGTTGACAATGCAACCGATGTTTGCTTCTTACACTGCCATGTAACTAATCTTCTCCCAAAGAATTGACACCCTGCTGATGTAGACTTGTAGTTCATTTTGCAGCTCCATAGTCCGAGTCACTATACGCTGTGAGCTCAAATCGTCATCATGAGGGTACCACAACCCCAGGGGGGGTACCCTTTAGATAGCAAAAGATCCTTTTGACCCCGATCAGATGATTGACCTTAGGTTTAGCCTGATATCTGGAACATACATGTTGCATACATGATATCAGGTCTTGAGGCAGTGAGATACATGAGGGATCCAATCATTCCTCGG
The DNA here is from genome assembly GCA_025506515.1 of Flaveria trinervia. Lineage (NCBI taxonomy): Eukaryota > Viridiplantae > Streptophyta > Magnoliopsida > Asterales > Asteraceae > Flaveria > Flaveria trinervia. Next base: position 21,395,832 of record CM046442.1, on the reverse strand, counting down.
TACATAGTGGCATCCACAAGATCTCCCTCTCTTACGTGCTATATCATGATTCGTAGCAAGTGGAGTCCCAGCAGCAGAAGCATTCTCCATGTCAAAGCGACTGAGAATGTCTCCTACATACTTGGTCTGATGTAGAAAGATCCCATTAGGTGTTTGATCCACCTGTAACCCGAGAAAGAACTTCATCTCTCCCATTGCACTCATCTCAACTCTTTCTTCATCACTGCTTCAAACTCTTTGCATAACTCTTCGTTCTTTGACCCGAATATTATGTCCTCAACATAGATCTGTACAAGCAGTAGGTCACCATCCTTTTCTTTAATAAACAGTGTACAGTCAATGACTCCCCTGCGAAAGCCGTATTCACACAAGATGAGTCGAGAGTTTCTCGTACCAAGCTCGAGGAGCTTGATGAAGCCCATAAAAGCTTTGTCGAGCTTGTAAACTCTATCCCGATGATAAGGTCTTCAAATCCCTTGGGTTGACTGACATAGACTGTTTCCCTTTTTCCCCATGAAGGAATGCACTTTTCACATCTAATTGGTAGACTTTAATCTTCATGTACGAGGCATAGGCGAGGAAGATACGAATAGCTTCCATCCTTGCCACGGGTCCAAACACTCATTATAGTCAATACCCTCGACTTGGCGAAAACCTTGAACCACCAGTCGAGCTTTGTTCCTTATGATGACTCCTTGATCATCCTTCTTACATTTTAGTACCCATTTGGTGCCAATGACTTTAGCACCTTTAGGTCTATCTACCAGTGTCCATACACCTAATTTCTTAATGGCAGAAGTTCTTCTTGCATGGCACTCACCCCGCCTCATCATTTAGTGCTTCACTGACATATTTTGGCTCAACCTGCGAGACAAAACATCGATAAGCACCATCATGAATGTAACCCTTCTCCATAACTGAGGCGTAATCAGCTGAGTATAGCTGATTTCGGTTGTACTCCTGATCGGACATCTCCAATAACATTGTCAAGGGGATGATAGATGTTTAGTCGTGATCCTGGAGTAGTCGGCACAGCACCTCCGAACCAAGATGTGAACATTTGGTCTGCATCTGAGGAGGTTGGGTTTGAGGTTCCGAAGTCGAGGGTGCATCACTTGTGGATCTTGTGGACTTTCAGGAACTGGAACCTGTTCCTCCTGAATGTTCTGGTCATCTGCTTCAGTTTCATCTTCAGAGGAGGAGTCACTTTCATCGACTACCCCTTCTGACTGAGTAGATGACTCTCCCTGTGTGCTGGATGGAGTGTTTAGTATATCATACATCATCCTAGTAGCTAACTCATCATCCGAGGAGAGAGAGGGATGTTGAAGGATTTGAAGAATCCATCATAATCGAAGAAGTATGCAGGTCCTTTGCCTGTAGGTGGTGTGGTATATCTCTGAACGTCGACATTACACCACACTTCTACAAGACCGTTGAGTTATTGTAAACTCGCTTGTTCGGTATGGTGTATCCTAGAAAAATTCCTTCAACTGCCTTCTCGCTGAATTTTCCTTCTTGTGTCTTCTTTAGAAGTGTACACGGTGCGCCAAAAGGTTCAAGGTACTCCAAATTCGGTTTGCGTCTTTGAAGTAGCTCATAACATGTCTTTCCGTGGCTCTTGACTATTGGACTCTATTCAGTGTATAGAAGCATTTGCCACTGCCTCGTTCCAGAATTGGATAGGCAGTTTCGAGTCTGCCGCATAGTCCGGGCTGTTTCTATCAAGCTCCTGTTCTTTCTCTCAGCAACTCCATTCATCTGAGGTGTGTAGGCAGAAGTGAATTGATGCACAATTCCCTTTTCCTTGCAGTATGCCTCCATCCCTTGATTCTTGAATTCTGTCCCGTTGTCTGAGCGTATTTGTCGAACTTTGAGCTTGCAGAGTGATTCCAGGGTTTACTAATTCCTTGAATGTCTCCAAAGTTTCTGATTTTGATTTCAGAAACATTACCCAAGTGAACCTTGTGTAGTCATCAGTGACCACATAGCAGTACGCGTCGCCTGCGATGCTCCTTGTACTATTGGACTGAACAGATCCATGTGAAGAAGCTCAAGAGGAAGTTCTATTGAATGAACTTTCTTTTCCTTATGAGACTTCTTTGTCTTTTGCCCTTGTTGCAAGCTACACAAAGTCAGGAAGTTGGAAGTTCTTGACATTCACTCTCCTCTAACTAAATCCTTCTGAATCGAATGATTCATCTTCCTTTGACTAATGTGTCCCATTCCCGATGCCAGGAGATGGAATCCTTCTCAGTAGCTTTAGATAAGAAACACTGAACCTCATGATCCGTTGTGGCAGCTGTTGACAGATCCAGACATAAAGGTCTTTATATCTTAAAGCAGTCATCAGAACTTGGTCTTCTGGGATCATATATTCTTTCTTCAGCACGTAACACTTCTGATTATCGAAGACGACTTTAAATCCTTTATCACAGATTTGGGACACAGAAAGTAAGTTCTTCTGCAGTTGTTGAACGTAGTTCACTTTATCAAACTTAACTTTCTGATTTCCCACTTCTCCATGAGCTGTGATATAGCCTCCTTTGTTTCCTGCAAAGGAAACATGCCCTCCTTTTATTTGTTTGACGTTAGATAAAAGGGCGCTATTTCCTGTCATGTGCCGGGATGCTCCGCTGTCTATAATTCACGTGTTAGTCTCAGCACTATATCGAGCACCCTGCGCATACAAAGTAAAAGAATCAGTTTAGGTTAGGAACCCCAGCTTTGACTGTCTTGGTTTCCCAGAGGCATCACACATCAAACTCCACCCATTGAACCTTAGAAGGTGAGGGTAGCTCAGGGTCCTTCTTGTTATCAGTATTAGACACAAGGGTGGATTTTTCTTTCCATAAGCCCGATTTGTGCAATGCCTGTTTATGATAAACGTCGTCTGGCTTATAGGTTGGACTTTAGATTCACTATCTCTTCTAGGTGGAGTTAGAGAATTCCGCTTAGAAGACCTAGGTCTAGAGTCCAGAAGATCAATCTTCTTCCTAGTGTCTGATAGAAATGACAGTCAGAAGCAATGTGTCCACATTCTCCACAGTTGTAGCATGACCTGCTATCAACTTTATGAGTAGACTTTCTTTGTGAGAAGTGCGTGACACTTTAGTAAGATCAAACACTTTAGTTTTTTGACTATTGGATGTTTGATGTTTTCTCTGGTATAACAACTTTACTGATTTAACCTGTTTTCCTTTTTGGTTAGCTGATTTTTGACTTGAAGCATGTGAAAAAGTAACATTTGAAGTCCTTTTAGGTTCTAATTTCACTCTATTTGGCCCTGACTGTAAATTAACTTTTTCAAATTCATTTTCCAGGTTAACACATGGCATTTTACCCTTTTCCTTTGAAGTGGCCTCCTTTTGTTTCTTACCAGATTCAGTAGATGAACATGAGGTGTCTGGATCAGTAACAAGAGGAGTGGTCACCACATGATCCTTGAGGGGTTATTATTTACTGGTCTAGACTTGGTGTTCATCAAGGTCTCAGTGGTGGTGGAACCACTTTGTAGCATAATCCCTCCCCGTTATTCCTTTCTCTTACTAAGTGTTGAACTATGTGTGAAGAACTATCCAACTATGCAGTTCTGTTTTAATGAATGAACTTCGACTTCTAGAACTGCTTTTTGTTTCTTAGTGTCTTCTAGGGAGTTAAGATAGTACCTAATGTCTTTGCTTGGTTGAAAGCCACTACTTCAGTTTCCCTAGTTGTTTGATCAATAGGTCTATCTTCTCTTTATAACAATGCTCATTTTGTTTTAGTACTCGATTTGCCTCAGTGCACAGACGTAAATCTTTTACTAAGTTATCATTATGATCTAATAACCTAGCAAATTTTTCATCTATGCTATTCCTAACGTGTCAGAATCAGAACAAGCATGGTTATTAAAAAGTCGGTCAGTGGTACTTACCTGAGTTGGTTCAGAAGTATTAGCCATCAATGCCGCATCAGATGATTCTGGTTCTGTCGACTCTGGCTTTTCTGTCTCTGAGGTGGAAACTTCCTCATTTGACTTGTAGCTGACCTCGGCTATAGTTGTTTCTTCACTATGTGACATTGCAATTCAACTGCTATATCACCTTCACTCGCAAATCATCGTCAATATCCTCGACACTGGCAATGTTAGATTCTCCCTGGTGAGACAAACCTGAAACTCCAATGCTGTCCTTCATCATCATGAGCAGTTAGTGCTTTAGGTCCTTGTTTGATGAAGTTGAATTAGAGGGTTGCTTGTCCTAGCGAGTAATGATGAGAACGGGTTCCCATTCCCGTCTTCTTTGGCTTGACACATTATCGTTTGAAGTGCCCCTTCTCACCACAGTTAAAGCAGGTCACTTTACTCTTGTCGAAGCCAAAGGTGGTGTCCTTAGTAGCAACCAAGTTCTGTCCAGTCTTTTTCACAAACTTTTTTCGCCCTCCGAACAGCACTTGCTAAGGCCCACATTTATCCATTCTTTCAAGCTCCATCTCATCCACCTGCTCGTAGTCCTCATCTGCCAGATGGCAGTTTCCAATCTTCCAGCAACAAGTCCATCATATGAATGAACCACTGCTGCTGCTAAGAATCCATATGCTCTCGTGCTACTTCCACGGTCACATTACCGAAGTTCTCCGTCTTCAGTTTGGTAGCGTTTGCTTCTGATCCAATATGATGGTATATGATGACCCAGACGTGTCTGATCAGAAGGAGAAGCATGTGTGGGACCTGACGAGCTAGACACAAAAGCAGTCTGGAGGGGTGCTCCAGATGTCTTAGCTTGAGGCGTGGCGTTGTATAAAGCTGGATTTTGTGTGTACGAAGACTTCTGAGCTCTATACTTCATCCTTAGTCTTCTTCTTCTCGCAATGTAGAATGAAGTCATTTTATCCAGCTTTACAAGATTCCATTCTGTCTCAGGTTAGACACGAATAGCCCACTTCAGGCAACCCGTCTGCGAAATTGCTTACTTTTTCTTCCATGGTAGTAGCCACTCCATGTGTATGCAATTCGCTCATCAAGTGGTAGAATCTATCTATGACATCGTCCAAGCTTTCATTACCAATTGATGAGAAGTTATCGAATTCCTTCTTTAACTCCTTTGCCTTGATTGCCTTCAATGATGCGTTACCATCATATCTCTTCTCTAGCGCATCCCACAGTTTCTTAGACTGCTTGTTCTCGAATACTGGTGGAATATGTCTTTGGGGATAGACTGAGTGATCATGCATAAACTCTTTTCTCTGCATTGTACTTTACTTTCTGTGCGTCTGTCATCCCGCTTAATGTTAGTTTAACTCCATCAGCTCCCACTGGTGTACTATAACCTATCTCAATGGCTTCCCACAGATTAGGATCTACTCCATTAAGGTAGATCTCAAAACGTTGTTTCCAGTGGGGAAACTCCTCTAAAGTCAAGAGCTTTGGTGGTTTATTGTGATTCCCCACCTCACTCTCAAGCAGCAATAGATTCTGTATCCTTGAGTCTTTCCCAGTAGTAAAGGTTGACATCTGATCTTCCATGATGAATAAACTTATAATCTAATCAAACAAACTTTTACTGATGCGACTGAAGGATGCGATTGAGCTAATCATGTCTATAAGCTCTGCGATTGGTTCAATCGTGCGAATGAACTGGGCGATTGGTTCAGTCGTGCGGAATGAATCTGGTACGTATGAGCTATGCGAGCGAACTGTTCATCGGCCGAATGAAGGTGCGACTAGGTCCAATCGTGCGTATGGGCGGTGCGAATGGAGTCCAGTCGTACGAATGAGTCAGTCGTGCGATTGAAGCTGCTGTTTTGCAAAATTTCTATGTTTGACGGGTTTCAGCCGTAAAAATCGAAATTTCACAGTTCTATTTGACTATGTCCGTAGAACCACACGTCGATGAGCAGGGAACTTCCAAGATCACTTTTGATGCAAAGATTGCGTTTTTAGTGTAAAACCACAAACTTATTGCAATCTTGATTGAATCAACACGTAATCACGAGCCATACCTCTGATACCACTTGTTTGGACCTGGTATTCGACTGAAATACCTAGAGATCACGTGTATACCGGATCAAATAGTGCGGAATCCTATTTGATTGGCGATCCATTAGTGAGAACACACGAAGAATCAATCAGGACTGAAACTAACATTAGAAATCGATAAGGAATCGATCTAATGTGTTCTATGAACTTGGAGAACGATTTGGAAGGTTCTGGACGGCTAGGGTTAGTCTGAATTATACTTGATCGAATCTCGCTGTTTTTCACGAATTGAGTTGTATTTATAGGTTGGCACTCTTCAATCATGCGACTGAACCATTAGTTTGGTTCAGTCGTGCGATTGAACCATGCGGTTGGTTCATTCGTGCGACTGAGTGTACAGTCGTGCGATTGAGCCAATCTTATGTTTACAGTCGTACGACTGATCCAGTCTCCTGGTCCAGTCGTGCGACTGAGTCAATCGTATGAGTTCTTCATGCTTATGGTTCATTCGCATGAGCCATTCGCATGGAAACTTCATTAAGTTAAGTTTGAATGTTTTAGTTATTAATATAATATTATATAATATCATTCAAGTAATCATAAACTCAATCAATTCATTTACGACTCATTAATGAACTATTAAACATTATAACCAACAGACTATCAACATCAGTTCATTAATCATACCAAACAAGATCTATTACATCACATATCACGATCTAGGGACATACATGTATCAACGGTGCTGGGAAAGAAAGGAACTACCAAACACTCAAAAGCCTCACTCACTACTAGAATGCTAGAACAACCTGCAAAACCTCCCACTTCAAATCACCACTACCATAACTCACTAACCATTCCTTTACCCTCAAAATCAACAGCTGATGATGCACCCAGAAGAAGAAGAGAAGGGTGTTGAGGCTAGAAGAAGAAGAAGAAGAGGATGATGAGGAAGAAGATAGGCTGCCACTTTCCGCAGTCCTAACTTTGCCTAAAGCCAAACCTATGCCCATCACTCCCACCTCACAGATAGAAGCTGTGAGAGTAAAGATAGAAAGAAGAACAGCAGCAAAAGCTTCATGATGATGAGATGCTGAAAAACATAGACAAACTTATGCTGCTTCTTCATCATAATCAGTATGAAGAAAGAAGCTCTAAGATTGTACACCCTCGCTAACACATTACAATATCAAAAGGAAAAGGTGAGAATATGGCCTCATCCTAGGTGGCTCACAGAATTGTGAAGAAGACATTCCTTCGTGATACAAGGGCCAAGTAAAAGGATCGTAGATGAATAGATCACAGTGGTCCTTGTAGTATCACCCTGGGAAATTGTAGAAGATTTCAAGAAGGCCTATGAAACTAAACAGCCACCCCAAAAGATGTTAGAGAACAGAGTAATTAAAAAGGGGTTAGTCTACAAGAGGCTTGAGAACTTCAAACAAAAGCTCAGTCTTTACTTGAAGGTACTCACCCAGATGAGTTTGCATACAGACAGATTACAACAGTTGAGCTCAAAAATGGCAAACAGGCTAAGTACATTTCAGAGCTGTATGGGCGTGAAGGACTGTTTGATGGTGAAGCTGAAAATTACCATGGAAGAACAAATTATGTTTCTCAGAGCATACACCAGAGAATCCTACAGGCTTATACATGGAAGTAGATTTCATGGATAGGACCACAGCCCTGTGTCCAGTTCCCCAAAGTCAGGGCTCTTATCCATACTATGCCAACCAAATTTCAGAAATCTATTCCCAGGCCAGTGCTTAATTGGGTCATCTTCTTAGCTGATCAAGAAGAAAAAGACCAATCTTATCGCCAACAATAAGTGGGACCTCAATAAAGTTAAGGTTTTGGTTGCATTGGTTCAGGGGGAGTTTGTTGGACCAAAAGAACCAATAAGTCGGATAAGAAAAACCTTAAGTCCCACAGACGTCACAACAACTGCTGAAGACAAAGTCTGAAGACACAAGTGCTGAAGACAAAGTCTGAAGACAAGAGCTGAAGACAAAGTCTAAAGACACAAGTGCTGAAGACAAAGTCTGAAGACACAAGTGCTGAAGACAAAGTCTGAAGACACAAGTGCTGAAGACAAAGTCTGAAGACAAGTCCTGAAGACAAAGTCTAAAGACAAGTGCTGAAGACAAGTACTGAAGACCAAGTATCAGACGTTGTCACAACAGCTGAAGAGGTCTTCTTCAGTAATTGTGACGGTTTTCTTTTCAGTAGTTTTATGTTTTTTCTTTTCAGTAGTTTCGTAAAATGACTGAAGAGCTTGTTCTTCAGTCGTTGTAGTTTCAGTGGTTTCTTATCAGTAGTTTTATGTTTTGTACTTAGCACTCTAATATGTCTCAATAGTTGTGAACATTTTAGTAGTTTGTTAGTTTTAGTTATTTTGTAATAAATCTGCCAGATTCACTATCCGTGATATCAGCAGTGATTGCACTCTATATAAGGAGTGTCCACCCAATTGTAATCGGTGAATATTGAGCAGAAACATTTGATATTATTAAACATTCCTTTTCATAGAATATATTCTCTCGTTACAACCGTATTTGTTCTTAATGCATACGAATATCAAATTCTTGCTATAATTTGTCTAATTCTTGTTCTTATTCCGCTGCGTTACACTCTAATCCATCAAACTTGAGATCACTGATCCTGTCATTTTTTCATTTCAAGACCCATTTTGTGCCAATGACCTTAGCACCTTTAGGTCTATCCACCGGCGTCCATACACCTAACTTCTTGAACTGAAGAAGTTCTTCTTCCATGGCACTCACCCATGCCTTATCATTCAGTGTGTCACTAACATACTTTGGTTCAAATTGAGACACAATGCAACGATATGCACCATCATGAAGGTAGCCCTTTTCCATCACCGAGGCATAATTAATTGAATATAACAGATTTCTGGTCTGAACACCTGATCTCACATCTCTAGTGAAATTATCCAAACGATGATAGACATGTAGTCGTGATCTAGGAGTGGTTGGAACAACTACCTCAGAATCAAGATTATGAACATCTGGTTCAGCATCTGAGGCAGTAAGAGTCTGAGGTTCTGAAGATGCAGAGGCATCAATGTCACATGCTTGTGGACTGTTAATAGGGGGAACCTGTTCCACCTGGTTGTTCTGATCAGTCTCCACAGCTTCTTCATCAGAGGAAGAGTCACTATCTTCAAGTGCTCCCCCTGAGTTGTTGGATGAATCGCCTTGTAGTCCAGATGATGTAGATTCCTGAGCTGGTGTGTTTAGAACATCATACATCATCTTTGTTGCTAACTCATCATCAGAAGTGGAGAGTGGTATGTTGAAGGACTTGAAGAATCCATCATAGTAGAAAAAGAAGGCGGGTCATTATGCAGTAGCTGGTGTGGTGTATCTCTAAACATTAACATTGCACCACACTTCTACCTGACCTGTAAAGTTGTTGTAGACCCTCTTATTCGGTATGTTGTATCCTAGAAAGATACCTTCATCAGCCTTCTCGCTGAATTTTCCCTCCCGAGTCTTCGTCAGTAGGGTGCACGGACCGCCAAATGGCTCAAGATACTTTAGATTGGGTTTATGTCGTTGTAGTAACTCATATCATGTCATTCCATGGCGTTTAACTACTAGAACTTGATTTAGCGTATAACACGCATTTGCAACTGCTCCATTCCAGAATTGGATAAGCAGTTTTAAGTCTGCTAGCATCGTTCGTGCGTCTCTATCATGCTGTGATTCTTCCTTTTAGCAACGCCGTTCATCTGAGGAGTGTAGGCAGAAGTGAACTGATGCACAATTCCCTTTTCCTTGCAGTAAGCCTCCATCCATTGATTCTTGAACTCGGTTCTGTTCTCTGAGTGCACTTGACGTACCTTCAACTTGTATAGGGACTCCAGAGTAATTACTAACTCCTTGAATGACTCAAATGTTTCTGATTTGGATTTCAGAAACATCACCCAAATAAATCTTGAGTAGTCATCGGTATCTACATAGCAGTACAAGTCGCCTGCGATGCTTCTTGTACTGACTGGACCAAACAGATCCATGTGAAGAAGTCCAAGAGGAAGTTTGATAGAATGAACTTTCTTTTCCTTATGAGACTTCTTCATCTGTTTGCCCTTCTTGCACGCAACACAGAAATCCAGAAGTTGGAAGTTCTTGACGTTAACTCCTCTCACTAGATCATTCTAAATCAAGTGATTCATCTTCCGTGGATTAATGTATCTCATTCTCCTATGCCAGGAGATGGATTCCGTCTCAGTAGCTTTTGACAAGAAGCATTGAACTTCATGATCCGTTGTGGAGGCCTTTGATAAATCCAAGACATAAAGATCCTTATATCTTGAGGCAGACATTAATACTTGTTCCTCCAGGATGACATAGTCATTTTTCAGGACATAGCACTTCTTGTTGTCAAATACTACCTTAAAGTCTTTATCACAAATTTGAGAAACAGAAAGCAAGTTATTTTGAAGTTGTTGAACGTAGTTTACCTTGTCAAACATCACTTTCTGATTACCTACTTCCCCTTGAGTTGTGATGTACCCACCATTGTTTCCCGCAAACGAAACGTGACCTCCTTTTATCTCTTTGACGTTTGATAAGAGATCCCTGTTCCCTATCATGTGCATGGATGCTCCGCTGTCTATAATGCACATGTTGGTTTCAGCACTATATCGAACACCCTACACATTCAATTTGAAAACATTAGTTCAGGTTAGGGACCCAAGCCTTCACTAGCTTGGGTTTCCCAGAGGCATCACACATCATAAAAGTAACCAATTGACCGTTCGAGGGTGAGGGAAGCTCAGATGTCTTCTTGTTCTCATTATCAGACAATGAGGTTGATTTCTCCTTCCATAAGCCAGCTTTGTGTAAGGCATGTTTGTGATAAATAGACGACTGGTTAATGTGTTGAACTTTAGGTTCACTATCACTTTTAGGTGGCGTCACTAAGTTCCTCAGAGGTAGGTTTTTTTCAGGAAGTTCAATTTTCCTCCTCGGTGTCTGATAGTAAGGACAATGAGATGCAATGTGTCCATACTCTCCACAACTGTAGCATGATCTGCTTTCGACTTTACGATTTAACCGTTTTTGTGGAGATGTATGTGACACCTGGGTGACCTTACTTTGTTTGTGTTTTGACCCTCATTGTTCAGATGTTTTGTCTGGTTTAACAAAGTTAATTTCTTTAACATTTTTAACTTCTTTTTCTTTTCTATTTTCTGGACTTTGACATGATGCACGTGATTGGTTAATATTACTGGTCTTTTTAGGTTCAGATTTTATAGTTGTTGAACCAGACTTTATACTAACCTTTTCAAACTCTTTGTCCAGATAACGCAAGGCATTTTACCTTTTGCCTTTGAAGTGGTCTCCTTTTATTTAGTACCAGATTCATTTGATGAACATGCAGAATCTAGATCACTTACAAGAGGAGTAGACACCATATGATCCTTGATTGGATTATTATTGATTGGTTTACATTTTGTGTTCATCAAGATCTCATGTGGTGGTGGAACCATTTTATAACCCAATCCCTCCCCGTTGTTTCTCTCTCTCACTAAGTTTTGGACAATATGAGATGAACTTGTCCAACTTTGCAGTTTTTGTTCTAGGGAATTAACTTCTACTTCTAAAACTTCCTTTTCTTTATTAGTGTCCTCTAGGGAGTTTA